>NMRA01000020.1:813884-845664 GCA_002633005.1 Phoronis australis | reverse complement strand
GGGGGGGGGGGGTTCACTCTGAAAATATATTTTTTGCATTGTGAATTGCTGTTATGAAAATCAATGCATTTCGAGCCAGTCTTCGTGGCTCATCGGCAAAACCCCGGAGATCAATTGTACGCGCGCTTAATTCCGTCGACACTTCTGAAGTAGCCAAGCATCTTAGATGGACCCACCGCTGAAAGAGCAACTCTATAGCTGATTTCTTTAGGTTACTAGTTTCTTTACTCTGAGATATGTTTTGATTTGATTAGGGAAAACACTGTGGTGCCGCAACCCTGATATTCAGGCGAATTGACGTGCAACCTTTTTTACCTCATCTGTCATGCCATGTCCAGTCATCCTATTACACCCCACACGTTTGTAACTCGAATTTGACTGATGCATAGTGAAGTTCGGTCTTGCGCAATATCAAACAGTGTACATGTACATGTAATATTTGAAAAAAAAAATTCGTTTTCCGAAGAATTGCTATTGTGGCCTGCGCCGTGGTCTAGTCGCGAGTCTGTTTGAAGATGCACTCTAACAAGTTATGTCTATACAAGGACTCTGACCAAGGGGGCACTCACATTGACAAAGAGACCGCATTCGCGAACAGTGTACAGTACCAGAAATTGCGGGGAGGCTGTATTTTCACAACAAAGTCTTGCGATGTTCAACGGGCAGCCTAAGGAGCCCTAGTGCCGACCTCAACACCTACCGTATTTTTACCTGCAATAAGCACCACTGCCGTTTTCTATACTGGGAATTTCCGAAGAAAGCCCACCCGAAGAAACGCCCATGTCCATGGGCATTTATTTGATGTTAGTACTTCGGGTTTAAAGCGTTCAGACATTGGGACGTTTATTTCTAAAATTGCAAGAAATGCAAATGGGTCCTGGGATACATCGTCAAGGTTTGAAGTAGTCCATGATGAACGGATCGGATTTAGTTGCGCATGCTGTAAGTCATTTGAATGGACTTGGTTATCTCAGGGGGCTTAGTGCCAACTGAGTTGCAATACGAGATGCTGACAATGTAGAGGCGTACAAGCTCATTGGCACAGCAGTTGACGAAGTGCAAGCGTTGGGAACAAACGTCGAAGACGTCTGGGTAGAATGGTTCCAAGAGCAGCAAACCATTGGATCCGATGTACAGATTCCTCGGCAGTCTAGACAACAGAAAGATAGGACCAACGTTCCAGGAGAAACACCCAGGTAATAAGTTAAAATTATACACAGTTTGTAATAATGTCCTTTTTTTATGCTTGTGTACAATGAAAACGAAATAGAAATTATTTTTGTACAAGTCAAATTTACCCAGTACAGCAGAGGGTCTACGAGTGCACAGAAACTGATTCTGGTTTGTATTTCCACTTGAGTCTATCTGCTTCATATCCAAATTCTTATTTCACGTAGTGCGTAGTTAAATCTGTACTCAATACTTGTTTCTTCCAGTGAGTACTACAGAACGGTGCGAAAACCCTTCCTAGACAACCTCTCGCAGCAGTTGACCACCAGCTGTGTGAACTACACGTATGAGCATCCACTGGGGATTAAAAAGTGTCTAGAAAGAAGTTTTCAATTCAAACTTTTTTTGCAAAGCACACTTCAGGTCTCGCGACGGACCAGGCCAGCTTGATTTGTGTAGATATCGAGTTTCAGTGTACTTCTGGTCCCTCGGCGAACTAGTCTTGTGATGCTTTTACCAAAGTGTGGTTTGTAAAACTATTTATCTCAGCCAGAACTGTTTGTTCCAGCGACAAATCGACTATTTTATAGGGATAATAAGAACAGGTGTACTTTTGGTATCGTGACGGACCAGGCCAGAGTTTTTGTGTACTCTAAGTGTACATCTGGCCCCTCTGTGAACTGCTCCTGCATTTCTGTTCACCACGGAGTAGGCCTACAGAGTGTTTTGGTTTCGTGAAACTGTTTTCACGGCAGATGATTTGTTTCTTGATACATTTGACGTTTTTCAATTGTTGTCAACGTGATTCAGCTTAATAAAGTGTTACTTAATTGTTTTTGTCGCATTTAATAATAGCTGAGAGCACCATCGTTCGCCACTTGAGTTTTTCTCGTAACGAGACAGAACACATGTTTATTTCCGCACTAACAGTACAGGTCTTCGTTCTTAAACAGCTTGAGGCTGTTGCGATCATCTGATATTCAAGTTTTTACGCCCCGTCGGTGCTCGTTATGCTCTTGAATATTTGGTTGTTGTCTAAACCCCTGTATACACACCACAATTTCACTCGGTTTGGCTACAAAAACAAAAAGTTGTCTTACAAGGGATGGGGGTTTACCCCCTCCGACCTCCGCCCCCGCTCGGCGCCACACGCCTCGGATTCGACCGGGAATCCTAAGCCCCCCCCCTTACTGAAAACGTAGATCCGCCACTGTAACTACAATAAGCACCAGGCTAATTGATGACAGGCACATCAGACCCTTACTCCACACATGAATGGATGGAACTACTATTGTACAACTATTATTAAAATCTTTTCACCCCCAAGTAAGTCACCCGATCAACGCTAACTTGATCGGGTGACTTGGTCTACCGTGACGACATCAACATACAAAAATGAGCAGTAGGCCTACATCACATGGATACTCAGGCTGGTTGGACCGTAGAAGTTACTCGACAGAAAACAAAACAAGTTGACAGAAACATATCTGAAATCTTTTGTTGTGCTAACGTAAAAGTAAATCCAAAATGAACAGTTATTCAATAAAGAGAACAACTTAATAAACTAAGAGATAACAAGACCAATTTGAAAACCATGTTATTCCAGGCTGGCACCAACACAGGGTCCGACTGATTTTTGAGCGATGACAGGCAGACGAATAGACAAAAGCAAACCCAAACAAATGAACAATTATGACACTAATTACAATATTGTAATACTGCACAAGTTTGATAAAAATGCAGAAGAATCTGGCCTATATAGATGACTTTAAGTCTAAATAACCGAGGAACTTATTTTTACGCTTGAATAGTTTGATTAATTTGTTCATGTTTCATATAGAGTATGGTATTCTTATTTTTCTTCAACAACAATATTTTTAAATGTCGTCCGTAAATTATTAATTTTTTGTTCTCATTATTCATAAGTTGATAAAATGTTTAGTTGTTGCAATTTTTACCTNTTTTCTCGTAACGAGACAGAACACATGTTTATTTCCGCACTAACAGTACAGGTCTTCGTTCTTAAACAGCTTGAGGCTGTTGCGATCATCTGATATTCAAGTTTTTACGCCCCGTCGGTGCTCGTTATGCTCTTGAATATTTGGTTGTTGTCTAAACCCCTGTATACACACCACAATTTCACTCGGTTTGGCTACAAAAACAAAAAGTTGTCTTACAAGGGATGGGGGTTTACCCCCTCCGACCTCCGCCCCCGCTCGGCGCCACACGCCTCGGATTCGACCGGGAATCCTAAGCCCCCCCCCTTACTGAAAACGTAGATCCGCCACTGTAACTACAATAAGCACCAGGCTAATTGATGACAGGCACATCAGACCCTTACTCCACACATGAATGGATGGAACTACTATTGTACAACTATTATTAAAATCTTTTCACCCCAAGTAAGTCACCCGATCAACGCTAACTTGATCGGGTGACTTGGTCTACCGTGACGACATCAACATACAAAAATGAGCAGTAGGCCTACATCCCATGGATACTCAGGCTGGTTGGACCGTAGAAGTTACTCGACAGAAAACAAAACAAGTTGACAGAAACATATCTGAAATCTTTTGTTGTGCTAACGTAAACGTAAATCCAAAATGAACAGTTATTCAATAAAGAGAACAACTTAATAAACTAAGAGATAACAAGACCAATTTGAAAACCATGTTATTCCTGGCTGGCACCAACACAGGGTCCGACTGATTTTTGAGCGATGACAGGCAGACGAATAGACCAAAGCAAACCCAAACAAATGAACAATTATGACACTAATTACAATATTGTAGTACTGCACAAGTTTGATAAAAATGCAGAAGAATCTGGCCTATATAGATGACTTTAAGTCTAAATAACCGAGGAACTTATTTTTACGCTTGAATAGTTTGATTAATTTGTTCACGTTTCATATAGAGTATGGTATTCTTATTTTTCTTCAACAACAATATTTTTAAATGTCGTCCGTAAATTATTAATTTTTTGTTCTCATTATTCATAAGTTGATAAAATGTTTAGTTGTTGCAATTTTTACATTTCCTTTCTGTTTAGTCCGTTCAGTTAATTAGTGAAATGAACATTTTCCCATAGCCAAATTGTTTTCATTTACAGAAAGCTCTTCAGAAACTTCAGAGTTCGGCTTTTTTCTGAGAAATGTTGCTTTTCAGATTTCAGGTGTGTTTCCTGCAACAGAATCTAAAATAAAAGAGTAGGAAACAACCAGATGACCACCTGGGATTGCCACTTTGAAGGCCAGGGAATACTTTGATTTGCTGTTATAAGAATCAAACAAAAGTACGATTTTATAGTCGATCAAGACTTAGTGAGAGAGGATATAATTGTTTGGGAGTTTGCCACCATTTCCTGTCATCATATAGCGAGGACCTCATTTTGCGTTACTATTTGCCATCACACTGATCCTCTTCTGTGTGTGTGATGAGATCTCCTTGAGAATGAATTAAGTTTCACGTACCGGTAGGCAAACTGTTTACAGCTATATTTACTTTTTGTTGTCTTCAATTCATTAACTACAGAAAATAAATCAAATACACTGGGTGATTTAGAACAGGCACTAACAAAACACAAATGAATTACCAATTAGTGATTGCACACTCAGTTAATGTTAAGTAAACTTAATTGAAGAGCAGGTACCCTGAGTATATGCATAGCTATTTTCTCTTCTCTTAATGACGGAGCTTTAATGTGTTGGAGGGGCATTTTGGTGATGTCTTGGGGCTGAAGTTCCCTAATCTATTTCTCCTGGTTTTATCTCCACTGCCACATATGAATCAGTTCCTATCTGAAGTGATTGTACATGTAGGTCACAACCCACACTATCACAGAAGTAGAATAAAAAGAGACATGCAGACTACTGTACATGGGATTCTAGGAACTGAAACAATACACAATTACGCCCATAAAAGTGACTCAGCTGTGTATTTGACCTGTTCACTTCAATGTTGTTAACCAAGCATATTTGGAACGTTTACTGAACATGTATACCCAAAACATAGTCTAGGATCGAACACAAAGTTTCAAAAAACGCCCTAAATTGTCAAATGGATTTAGAGGTTGCACAATATCATGACAAAAGAATAGTTGTGACATCTAAGCTGTAAGGTCATCTTGGTTAGCTTCAGTCTCATTTTGGAATGCATATAAAGTGTACAGTAAGCTTGTTCAGAGTGTTTCTTTTAATACTTGTACCAAAATAGAGAATTAGTTTACTTTGGTTAAATTCATTGTGACCATTTTTAGTTTACACATTCAAATGAAAAACTATAAATAATGAATAAACAAGATTGCTTATTAAGGTTAATAATATCTAAGATTTTCTTGATAACTGTTGCCAATTTTATTAAAGTCTGACATTATTTTATGTCTTGTTCTATTCACAGGTGTTCATTTAAATGGATGACACCAGAGACGTCTGCTTAACCAACTTACACAAGGACATGTAATTGCACAACTGAAAAAGTTCTCAATATAAGATACTGCTGTAAAACTATTATATCCACTATTACGAAAATATCATGACGTTCTCGAAAGTGCATGAATGAAACTGAAAAGCTTGTAAAAAAATAACAAAGCCTGTAATGAAAATTACTACAAGTTTTGTATTCATACACCATCTTCACATCAACTTAGTATTTTGTAAAATCATAAATTTTGCATCTACAAAAAAATCGATGTCATCTTTTGCACTGTTTTTGTGTTGTTTTTGTATATTTTAACGAAAAGTCTTCAAGTATTTTATAAAGATTTAATTTATAGCATGTACGTGTACAGAATACTAGGCCGGGTGTTGAGTTCCAATGTTTACTATTACTACGAGTAATGATAACAGGGGGTCGGTAAGTTGACACTTTTTAAGTTATAAACATAACAGCAGTCCGAGAGCTGTACTGCTGTAGCTACAGCTAGAGACCAGGCGAGTTTTTCTCATGGATATTTTTGCTAACTGAACGGGCACAAAGGGTGACGAATGGACTTAGAAATTGCGGGCTCAGGCTCACCTGCACCGCCGATGAGTTACTCTCCGGTATAGAACCACACACCTATATTTTATGGCTTAAATCAAGTTCAAAAACACAGGACAGTTTGGAAAAAAAATTTTCAAACAAATTGTACTCTGTGTATGATTTACGGTACGGTTGCGCTCTGAGGTCTCAGGTTTGGTTAACTAAAATCATTTAAAAATTTACCGCCCACTTCGGATTAAAACCAAACTTTTGCCCCGGTGGTTTTCACTGAACTAACCCCAGTGCAAAAGTCACAGGAAAAAGTTTCATGGCCATACTGTCGGAAACAAGCTTGTGTAGGTCAAAACCACTATAATTATAATTGCGTTTTTGAGAGCCACTGGAGCAGAAATCATTGGTCGTCGGGATTTTCTGGGTACCTTTCTCTCGTGCTGGGCTCGTTTTACTGTTTATCTTCTGCACAGACCCAGGGGCCAGGGGACGCTTTCCGTGACGTCAGAGTGCCAAAGCCCTGGGAACGAGATTAGTTTTTCTGTAATCACAAAGTCAAGTCACTTTATAATCGGTTAAAGTAAAACAACAGAAAACACTAGCCACAGGCTAGTATCCCAACAAATAATTACATTAGTTATAAAATAAATAAATATAAAATTAAAACAAATATTAAAATACTATTTACAAGATTAACAATTAGCACCATTGGAGAGATTATGTTTGACTAGGGAAATCACAGGCTCCACACTTGCAAAGAGGCTCAGTCCATGCGTTTGCACATAGCACAACTGTTTTTAAATCTAAGCTCGATATCCCCTCCTCTGATAAAGAGTTCCACAAATTAGAACCATAGGCTAATTTTTGGAACACTTTTTCACACTGGCTATTCGTTCTTAGAGCTTAGAGTATTGGAGTTGTATGCCTGGCTCATCATTTTATCATTTCTTAACTTTCTACTGAATTGGCTGTCACATTTCATTTTATTCAACACACTCATGGGAGATTCAAAACCGGGATACTGAACCTCTAAGGGTCCATTTTATGTTACACTCAGGGTTGGCTGAGGACCCGCAAATGTCTCTAACCGGAGCCATGCAGGGGTGACTTCCACTGGTTGTTCAAAGTATCAAATAACAAAACCAGTTTTGTGTGCACGCAAACCAAATTTGGTCAAACTAGCGTCAGTGTTGTGTGTGTGTGTGTGTGTGTGTGTGTGTGTGTGCGTGTGCGTGTGCGNGGCGGCACACGGCGGCACGCCACAAACGCCGGGGACAACCCTGCTATTTTATTCCCTCGCACACCGTCGTTCTCTTATAATTCTCTCGGCCTGCCATTATCGTACCTACGCAAAAATTAACTGTCAAAAGTAACTGATTGTAAAAATATTCCTGCCAATTCCTGATTATTTGTCTTCAACACACAGCTCGGTAGGTGTTGCAATCAGAGGAAGTCAATTTTGTTTGATTTCACGATGAATAAAACGAAAACTCAACCTTGTGAGGTTAAAACAAGGAAATTATCTAGCAGCTCAACTGAATAAAGGAGCGAAATCTGCGATTTTCATACGTAATCCACGATGAAAAAATTACCATAGGCCAGGTGTTAGTGTGTGGTTTCTTTGCACTCAGGGGATTACTACTACTTCACTGAACTCGTCACATCAAAAAATTGTGCTAGAGAAAACGAAATCTGAAATGTAGGGTTAACTTATCTCCGCTCTGTAATTATCATGCGTATTTCCACCATGAACAAACTCGAACAAGGCCAGTTGTTTTAAGACTTCTGGTTTCAGTAGACTGACAAGACCGTTAGTGCACTTACAACTTATCACGTTAATTGAAGAAAAATATATTGTGGGTGTATTCCTTTCGTTTGAAAGACCCACTCAATTGTATTCAGTTGTTATGCTAGCTAGGAATCTGACCGTATCTTCCAACGATAAGTGGTTGTCACTTCGGTTGTTTACCGCTTTACCGGAGATAGACTAGATCAATATCAGTTTGTAAGCCAAGCCAGAGCGAATCCAAGATTTTTTGAAAGGGGGTCGGATCATGGAGTTTTTTACAAAGGGGGGATCCAAGTCAACAATTAAAATTTGAAAATTCTAGATTTGGTATCACTAAAATCAAGGAAAAAAGGCGGGTCCGGACCCCTTTGACACCACCCCCAGATCCGCCTATGCCGTGGTACGTTTGGCAGGATTGTTCACGAAAGTCACGCACCAACCTTCCTGTGAAGACCCAAACTATCTCATAGCGAAACCGATTGGGAGGTAAGTATCTCATAGGGGTTCTTTGGCAAGGTAATAATCTGTGCAGGAGCAAGGTTGATGCGTGCTCGAGCAAAAACATGCCGGCGAGACGGTGAAAACAGTCCGAAAGAGGGAGGGATATGCGTATACGAGGGGGAATATCTTGCGTGAGGGTAGCCAATACTCAGCTCTTTAACGATTGGTTAAACGACTAGCGCTAGCGAGGGAAGAATAATTTAGTGCGCTGTCAGAGAAGTTGTGGTGTCTTCGGTTGAACGCCTTTGGTACCTTTCGTCTCATTTGACCGCCGTTCATGTCCCGTCCCCCGGCTCTGCACATCGCACCCCGTGCGAGTGTCCATCTATTGGATTCCTAACAAAATTCGTGACCGATTCAGGAAAGATTCTGTCTTTTGATGAGCTGCAACTCATGTATCAGTCTCCTGCTAGCCAGGGAAAGCTGGTTGTTCTAATATAGTATTATGAACATTGCGTGACAGGGTTATCATTTACCAATATTATACATATTTGAAACTGATTACCGAGTACATACATGTAGATACGGCAACAACGGTTTATCAACCTATAGTTAAACTGAAAACGGTGTATTACCTACAGACAACCGGAAGCCATGGCCATTGCAATGATGTCAACACTTGCTCGAGTGTCCACTTAAACTACAACTTCAGTTCACCAGACTCATATAGCCACAGTGGCCCTTTCTTTTAAAACCTGGGCACAAAAACTTGGTGAGCCGATTGAGGTCGAAATTCTGATCAGTATCAAGTGCTCAGCGTAAATGTTTCGAAAATTATTAATACTCTAGAACTCGCGTGATATACCTACATGTAGCATCTGAATTCACCGGCTTGGCTCATTTTCATCACTTTAAAAGGATTTATTTAATTTGTATGTATTTTTGTAGATAGCTGTCATTGGTCATAAATCTAATCCATCTTGTAAACAAATGGGTTATTTCACGTTTTTTTGTCATTTGTTTTACAATTTTTCTTTACTGAAATCAGAGAGCACATGATGGTATAAACGGAAACGATTTTTTTTCGGTTCCTTACGACATGTGTATGGAAATGCGACTAAGTATTTGGGGCAACAAAATGATCGCAACCAGACAACGGTTTCCAATTGGATCAACCTATCACAGCCTAAGGAATACTTCAAAAAGCCTCAATTACAGTTATTAACCTCGAACGGGCAGTTGTTGGATGTTTTACTCATGACTTCTGGCGGGTTTTCACGTAAGGGTGATAGGGATTTGCCCATCCCTGCACTAAAAGACGGTCACGGAAGCTGTGTCCGTTCCCGATGAGATCGTCAGAGACGCCTGCATGTGGCACCGTACAGACGAGCTAGGAACCTAACAAAAGATTTATGTTTTTTTTCTAGAGTCATGTTTTTAAAGGGTACCAGGCCTTTCAAGCTATTTATTTTCTGCCCATTTTACTCATTCAGTCTCATCACGACCATTACTTTCAGTTTTTGTGATAATTTTAAATTTATACTAATAAATCTCGTTTCATTGATGCACAAAATAAAAAAGAAATCTTTATAATAACACCATTTGATCTTGCAGATCAGAGTGACCCTTTCAACGACGTGAGAAGAAGTTCGATTTGTTCATTTTCCTAAGGGATCTCTCCACCTAGCAACTTCTTTGGAATTTACCCTAATGCCACTCTGGTGTGACAAATTAGTCTTGAATTCTAAAATAACATACGTATCGCCAGACATTCCCTGTTTTGTGTTGCACAACCCAACCTCGGTAGCTATCCGAGGTTGCCCTCCGGCATTTTTGTCAGTCAACACATGCAACGCAAAATAAAAATCCAATGCTCATATATACAGCATAAGACATCAAATTTTCAGTTACAAATTAGATCATTGCATTATTTCAATTTACATTAACAATTCATTTTGGGATAGCGGGTTAGTAGAACTATAGAACAATACATTTTCTTCAAACTTGCTATACCAAAAAAAAAACTACCGGTAATTTTAGTACTACACGTAATTTTTCTTGAGCAAATTACTCTGCGCTTTCTTACAGAGATCTAAAGACGTCAACATTATGTAGGAAACTCCATGTATGACATAACATCTGGCACTGAAGGTAAATTCAGAAATGGTTTGCGTTCGTGTATTTACATACACACCTATTGTTTAGTTTACTTCATTTTGGCCGGCATTATGATCGGTTAAGCAACTTCCGGCATTCAAAGGGCCATCGTGGATCTTCGTGCGTAGTAATAAAGTCACTTGACGCGCGAGGACGAGTGTTAGTATTCAGAAATAGCCAGTGCTGTAGTGGGGCGTAGGGGCACGTAGACGCAGCCAACCACCTTTTGGCATTTAAACGTAGTTATACGTTCATGGTGCTCAAGGTGATACAGTGGGCTTCGGGGCGCCTACTTACCTTTCATTTTACCACTACAGCACTGGTAATAGCGCTTTATTAATTTCAGCATGTCGAGATCGGAGTCCTCTAAAGAGATAATTAACCCGTGACGTGGTCAAAAAATTTAGCCAGGTAGGCACCTTATGAAATCCACCGGGACCGGGTACTCAAGGGCACGGGGTGGTGCCAAGCCGGATTCCGTGTACACAAATCACGGAGCCATACCAAGTGGAAAATATGTTTTTTTAATATCAGACAATGGTATCGGCTTCAACCAGCTCCTTTCATTTAACACTTTTCTGACTTTAGAAACCCGCAGACTAAGGCAAAAAAGAACTTAGAGTTTTGATTTCTGATGCATGAACAAAGCCACCAGTTGCATGTGGTTACTACGAGCAGAGAGACAGTGCATTCAGTCTGACAAAGCTCTTCAGATTACAGATACCTGGTGAAAAATGGGTGTCACCCTGCCATTTTTTTTTTACAAATCCAAAGCAGTCGCACTGAGTGGACGGAACCGCGGGAGGACGGCTTCATTGGTACCGAAATTTCAACTTTCCGCTTGCAAGCAGTGAAGGTTTTAGAAAAGGCAGGATTGACCAAAGAGTGGTTCAAGGGGTTAACACCTGGCATAAACTGCAAAATGAACAGATTCAAAAACTTAAAAAAACAACCGCCAGGAAATGCCCTGCTGACATCGTAGCACAAAAAAGTTACACCCAACAGGTGCCAACGAAATTGGGACAGATAAATCAATCGTGGCTCAAAAAATATTGAGTGCCACCTTAACCCACATTTTAAACCAATGACACTGTTATTAGTTTCCGCCAATATTTGAAATTAGGGCCTTCTGAAGCCTCCGGCATCTTAAAAACTAATTGTTGCTACTGGGACAGGTCGTCGTTAGAGGGCGCCCTAGTGATTGACCCCTGGTTCAGAGGGTACTGCTGACCTATTTATGTGTTACTGGTGAATGCGAAGGTGATACACCTGGCTAGTTTGGTGGTTGATATTATATTGGATATAACAGTGATTTGTTGATCATCAACGGCCCATGGGCGGACTTGGTCGCGAGATGTTCCTGGCAACCACAATTTTTATTCTATGTGGAGTAATCCATTCAGGTGAGTCATTTACCTGCTGGGTCGTTCAAAATACCTTCTCGTTGTTGTACGTTCGTTATGAAACTAGGTCACAGAATTCTAAAGCAAACTTAAGCTTAGTCACTGGGAACATTGCTGCTAATTTTCAACCACCATGTTTGTTGCCGAAGTACAATCTACACTTGTTACGCTATCTTATTAATAAATAACTTTTAATCCATCCTACTTTTGGATTAGAAGAGGATATATAACTTCACACCACTGAATGAGTCACGTAAATCGCTCTTGCCGTTGTAGATGGGCTTCAAAGCCCAGAGACCTTGAAACGGTGGGTATCAAAAACGTTGGCTCTATTTCATGAAGATAGTGTGCCTGAATTACATGCCCACCCTATAGGCACAAACGTTTCACCTTTTGTAATATTTAAGTGAATGTTGCCGGTAATGTTCTTCTATTTCCAGTTTTCACTCGAACAAAATCTAATTACCGCGGTAAAACAGATGTTGGTCGACCTTCCAACAATTTTTTAAGATGCGAAGTCAAATACCTTGAGACTACTAATGTCAGTGCACAGGGTTCGCAAAATTCTCATTTACCGTGCAGGTAATTAGAAAAACAGGTGCTGTTTTGAGTTGAGATAACTTCTTCATTTTCAAAGTCGGTTTACTTCCGGTTTTCACTACGTTACATTTTCATTTAAGAGATTCGACGCAGTTTCAATTTATCGTTGAACAGTTTTTCATTTTTATATTTTGTATTTTAGTCTTTGCCTACTACAACTCTACAAAAAGTGAATTGTCACCGAATTAGTTTTCCGTGACAGCTGGTTAAGCAGATGTACCTTCGACAAAAATGTAAAGTTCACATGGGTTACTCTAAACCTAACTCTGATTAAACTAAGGAAGAAATCCTTTTGAAAATGGATTAATTTCGTTGCGCGGTGTTCTGTATTATTTTTAACAGCTTTACCTATATTTCTCGGTAATGATTTTCTTATGTAGTTGTAAGTAAACATTTTTTCTTGATTTCGAGTTCCTCAAAATTTAGTCTTTTGCTTCTGAAGAAAAAAATCAAACTCTTAAATTGTTTTCTTTTGTGCTTATTTTAATGCCTTGCGTTTTCTTCTGTGAAATAAAACATAGAGGGTAACAGACATAGGTTTTGAGTATATTAGTTCGAACACAGTCATGACCCTCTCGTCCATTATTCGTGGATGTCGACAATATTTCGTGAATTCGCACAAAACGTGGTCATCAAAGGGACAATTTTTATTTTATGAGAAAGAGGGTAGAAGGATGTCTCAAAAACAGAGATGGTTTCCTTGGCATTGTACAGTTCTCACTGGGTTTGTCTGGTAGTGCACACTGCACTCGTCACTGGACTTGCTTCCACTCTGTTGCAAATTGTGCCCACCAAACTGAAAAGTTGTGAATTATTTTACTTCAAAACTGCTACACGTAACCTCGAAAACTTTATTATTTTTTGCCTTTTCACTTCCATTGAAAAGGGAAGCGAGGCTCCAAAAAGGGCTGGCATAAATACAAAATAGACAGTTTCCATCTGCAAACCACCACTTCCTTCCAGAAACTCTGTAAATATGGTCTGAAAGTGCTACCATGATCTAACCAGATTTTTTTGCAATTTTGGGTAGTTAGAGGGAATCCTGAAATGGTAGAAAATTTCTCATTCGCTGGCAACATTGGTATAGAGGGGCCACCATTTTGAATAAAAGTGTGTCTACAGCCAAACTAGTGTCTTTTCTCATTTCCAGCCTATTCACAAATACAAGAAAAAGCAGATTACCTGAACCTGCTGGTAATGCCTGACTCAAAACTGGCCTCCCCCAACAACGTGTATTTCATTTTAGTCAGTACTAGTTAATGAGACCTTACTTTTTTGATAAATTCATACTTGGCGTTTGAATTTAGTGACTTCTGTCGTGAACTACACGTATGCCAATTGATCGAGGGTTGTCTTCAGCTCATTTTAATATTTTGGACTGCCGTTGCGGACTATTCAGTAGGTAGAGTGTAATATCCGAGGGCAAATCATCCGAGCTTTCACAAGGCGTCCTATCTACTGGTTAGGCAGAACTTTACCCACAAGTCTTTGCATGTAGCCAAATATATACATACTATCATTCTTTTAAAAAATGTTTTAAGTTTTAAAGAAATTCGAAATTTATAAGAGTTCAAATTTAAAAATGTTTCTGAAAGTATAAAGCTTATAGACTGGATTTTAAACTTTATAACAATATCAATGACTTTGTCACGTTTCCATTCTCTTCTTAGACAAATTTAGCTAACTAAAAGAGGGAAGATACATTCATAGCAAAATCCGGGTATCGATGACAATGTCAAATTTCATTTGTTACAATATTTAAGGTGAAAGCTCACAAATGCTGTCGGTTTTCAAAAATATAATTGAGTTGTGTACAACTTTTTGATTTTTTCATGGAAAGTGCATTTTTATAGACTCTTGTAATAAAGTAAAACATTTTGAAAACGATTCCTAACACGATACAACAAGCATATTTTGTGAAAATTTCATATAAATCCGATCAGTCATTTCTGAGATATGACGTTCCGTATTTATCCAAATCTGAACATTTTTCTACTAGGATTGTATTTCACCTTTTTCGTTTTTGCTCATTAAAAATCCTAACATTCTGGCACGTCACGTGCGATCATGATGAGCAAACCAAGCCTAACCACAAATCACGTTATTGGAATATGGTGATGAGAAAGCGCACCAGACTTCTGATGAGTGTTCGCACGTGATTTTTTCAGTCTCGTCGGTCTTCTGCGTGTGAGCTATGGCTTAGGTTTCCGCGGTGTAGACACAGGTTCCCTTTGAAATTTGTATGGGCAATGAGGGAGGATTGTGGAGACCGGAGGATAGTTGGCGAAGAGGCTGTTGCTGCAAATGTTGTGATTAACGGAGGGCCAGGAACTCGAAAATTGTGACGACCAGGGTGTAATATGTACATGGGGTGAGAATTTTACCGACATGCAAGGGATGGGAACTTGTGACGACTGGGGAGGGGGCTCCTCACTTTAGACCTTGTTCGTGAGCTACAGTCCAATCGCTCTATTCATTAATTTTGCCGGTTCTCAGCAACTTTCATTCTGCGTCACAATGTTTGCCATTAATGGTACTGGACGTTAATTAATTTTTATGTTATTGGCCTTAGCTATTCAATTGACAACATAATAATCGATTTTAGGGTATTAATCAATAAAATTGATATTCGTTAGGTACATTTCGGTGTCCTGCACCTTGGGTAATTAATGGAACTCGATTAATCATCGACAATATGTTTCAATATCTTCGCTCAGGATATTTAAAAACTACCTCGCCTGTCTCTTCAAGAACGGCACGGCTGTTCTCGTTCACTCCTACAGTGTATAAGGGCCACAGTTCCTTGTTCACACACACCATTTATTTTGCGTGAACGCCTCAATTTTCTCGAGGACTACAGGCAGCCCCAATAGTTTTTTAGTTCAAATTCGACTGGGTCCTGTTCGAGAAATAACAGCGTGTCCCTGAGAAAATGGTTGATTAAATACACAACGTCAAAGTTCAAATGTGTAACACCGTGTCGCGTTTTGTGAATAAAACAATAACAACCTCTTGGTTCTGCGCTTAAAGCGATACCCACTGTGGTCGCATATCAACGGTGCGCGTTGCTGTTGATTCTGTTGCTGCCGTGTCACTCTTGTGATTTTGGATTTTGGATATTAGATAAAGGCAATTTACATGACCACAACAATAATTCGTACATCAGTAGAAATGCAAATAAATATTAATAGAAAGTTCATCCAAGTGTCAGTTCACACCGATAAAAAGCGATACTACTTGGGTTCATTTCAGGAACATGCCAGATGACGAATGACCAAAAACAGATGAGATGTGTTGAATGCGCTTGGTCATCGTCGGGAGACAGGTCAGGTGGCGCGTGCTCCGATCCATATAGTGCCACCTTTGACAGTTCAATTAAAACTGCGTACTGTAAGCACGGATGCCTCAAGACTATTGTGGAAATTGATAAAGTCGAGTTGGACGACGCACCACGTGAGTTGATAGAAACCTAGGCATTTGTACCATTGTCTTACAGTTGTGTACCGTGGAAGCAGCACATTTCATACACGTACAATAACGTTCACAAAAAAATGGAATTGGACAAAGTTTCGACGCACAAAACTGCAGCTAAATATCCGTTTCTTTTCGACTCGACTCCGTTTCAATTCCAGACAATTCTCGGCAAAACCTCGACAGGTGGTGCTCCAGGCACGTTGTCGAAATCGCGACAACTTGCTCCACAAATGAACAATTAGCGGCTTGGCACAATAATGTCACATTAATTTGTTACCAAATTTCGACAAGAAGGTTGATTTATTTCGACTTGAGTTCTGTTAAACTGACAGATATTTATGCCAAGAAGTTTACCGTGGATTGTCGAAATCTATCCAGTATATTTTGAAAACTACTATCCATGTAGCTGTCACTTTCAAAGAGTAAACATGCAAGTTCACAATACAGGTTTATCTTTTAGTACAAAGATTCTCAAAATAGTGTTATTAACTTTTTGTATCTTATGGTTTATGAATGACGTGCTGTTGATCTTCGGCTTGATGTTATGACTCATGTTGTAATGTGTAGCCCGTTGAAGACGTTCACAGTGTTTGCAAAAGGTAAACACACCAGTCATTCTTGACCAACAACAATTTTCTGCAGACGAAAATGAGTTCTAAAATGGCACATGTCTCACGATTTCTCGGCCGTTGCAAAGATTGGCAGTATCAAAAAAATTTCAATTGTTTAACTTCAGAGATAAAATCATTTCATTTTGTTGACGGTTTTCAATTTCCATCACTGTAAAATGCGCTTTTTGATCACCGGCGAATAATTATAGCCATGTCCACAATGATGTACGATACTTTGAAACTGATGCAGATCCTGTTTTCTGCGTCAGTGTTTGTAGCATGTAGGTCCCGCAGTCTGCGGTGGTGCACCAGAATACCTTACCAGAAATATTATACCAGTTTACTCCACACATGGAGCAAATTCTCGTTTTGCCTCACGACATAACCTTCCGATACTTAGACACAGCACTACTTTTTATGCAAAGCATTTTTTATTCTTGCCATTCGAGAGTGGAATGATCTCCTTGGTCAATTTAAACACAGAAATACTTTTATCCATTTTAAGAAGCGTTTGCACCACCTTTGTTCAAGTTAATAATCATTATCTGGGGTATAGGTGTCTTTCATATGATTTCCAACATCACAATTATTTGTACATTGCATTCAAAATATTTATATTTAAATATTGTTTTTAATCTTATCATTATCATTTTCATGTAAGATTTCATGCTTTGTCATTGTTGAATTAACTGTAATTCATTACCGTTGTATCTTCACGTTCCTTTTATTATTTATACGATTGTTCATTACCATGTTTGTTGTACCTATTGTAATGACAATTATCTGGACGATAAGCTTTTTTGCTTAAAAGGCTACTACCAAACCCGGTCTTGGCCTATGAACAGATACTAAAAACGACTTTCCCATCCAGTTCTCTGAAACCAAATAATGCTCTGTAAGCCTTGACAACCCTCAAAAGTTTGGAGGAAAATTCGAAAACTCCTTTCAAAGTATGCTAAACGGGCAAGCCTGACCTATGCTTAGTGAATTACACGGCAACTATGGGAAAATACCACTCGTCAAAGACCATAATGTCCAGTCCGTGACATAGGGAGTATAATGTTTTGGTTGATTCCTGTCTAACTTGGGCGATTGACGCCAATGGTGCATCGGAAGGTGACAGAGCGAGTATTGGTTGAAATCATCAAAACAGGGTTTATTATCGTTTTAAGATGAGGAATCTCTTACTTTAAACCTTATTGTCACGCACGTCATACCATCTGTGCACATAGGGCCTACAAATTAGAGAAAATTTCGCGTTTGTTGGCTTACTATGGAAGTCCTGCTGTTTAAAATACCATTCTTAGTTTCTAAAATTGGAGATTCCCATATACTTCAAAGGTGATATTTATTTTAACATGCGTCTATTTTCCGTTGCATGCGCTCGTTTTTAATTATTTTTTATTCCTTTTCCTTTCAGCTGAGTTGCAGATTGCGCGCTCTTGCTCACCGCAAAAGATGGCTGAGGGTTGTCGGGACCCAGTTACTGCAAAACACCAGTCAATAGAGATGACGACCACCACGTGCTTTTGCTCGGACTCAGAGAAATGTAACTCAGCCTCAAACGTTTATTTCAATGTTTTACTCGGGACTTTATGCTTGCTGCTTACCTTATCACGAGTTCTCAACTAATTCATCAGCACACCGTTGTCTTGGAGCAGCACTGTTGTTTTGAAACTAAAAGGAACAACCCTTTAACAAATAGACGGAAGATGACGCGCGCGTATGGCGAACTAGAGAATTCTGAGGAATTATGGACTTGCAGATTTCATACCTCTCATCACGAGCATGTGCTGCCGTCTTCACGTGTATCCCCTTAACATCAATGAGAGCAAAGTGACCTAGTCAGTAAATCAGTGGAAGTTTTTGCTACATGTACATAAATTGTCACTCGCATGTCTTCGTCATTTGTTTATCCTGAACTAGTTGTAGGCCTACCGCTCGTCTATGCCTCTGGAGGTCTTTCAACAAAATCCGTAGGTCATTGTTATAAAAAGTTGTCCTTTTACTCTTGACTATCCTTGACAATGGTGCCAGAAGCACGCTGAATTTAAACTTGTTTAATTTTTTTATAAAGACGTCATGTTGGCCTTCATCGGACTAAATTTTGATAAACATGACGCAATTTCGGTTACAAGCTATTCGAAGTTTTCGATATGACCAAGTATAGTTTGTTCGGAACCAAAATGGCGTCATACATGTTTTATAAATAATGTTGTTCATAATGTATTATAGCAAGACTTGTACAAATGGTTTCATTCCAATAAACGAATTTATATTGTTTTCTTGATAAATCCATTGATTGCTGTACGTGAAGCACACTTCACTGTAGCAAGTGGTAATGGTAGGACTGACACTCTTTCATGATACGGACGTTGGACACAAGTGTACGTCGGCGAAGAGGCGAAAGTGATTCACGGAACGAAGTGACATTTGTAGAGTGGATGGAAAATAAGACATAAAATTCTTATGGCTTGGTGTTGAACAAACGCATTAGGACACTGCTTCGTTATTACACGGTGTGAAGAAATCGTACTTTTATAAACCCGTCAATGTGTCGGAGTCAATAACTCTCGATATTGACCGCTCTTCACATTGACCGTTGCTATGGTAACGCCATTTTAATTCCTTTTACAAACTCAAGTGGGAAGTAAAGGAGACCCTATCGTTATTCGATCCCATGATCTTGTACGCAATTCGCCACTGCACCACTAACACGCCACTGAACTCGACAGGTCGTTGCCGAAAAGTCGTTCATTACTGTTTCCCGTTTCCCCATAAGCGTTAAATATTGTTTTAATTCTAAAGATGGCCTGCGGGTTAGACGACAAGAAAGTCTTATTGCGGAAAAAGTCTTACAGCTACGCATTAAACAACTTTTGTAGTAGGTGCTTGTTGCTCGATACCGGCACCATTTGATAAAACGTGCTGCTCTATGAAATACACCCGTCCAGCGCAAAATCGATGCACTGGCTGCCAAAAAATAGCAGCGTTAAAATTCGCAGCTCATGCTCCAGCGTTTGATTCCAATGGAATTGTGCAGGTTCAGGTTATGCAAAGTCTGTTTCGAGTCGATCCCCTACCCCTTGCCGGGGTAAGATTGAGCAGTCATGGGCGGTGCACCATCATAGGGGGCGAGGGGGCTACTGTATACCACCCACTTTTTCAGTGCTTCGCCGCTCGTGGTCTATGGGCGGTGCACCGAAGGGGGGCTGGATGGGCTATACCACCCACTTTTTCAGTGCTTCGCCTCCCATGGTCTATGGGCGGTGCACAGAAGGGGGGTTGGGTGGGCTATAACCACCCACTTTTTTCAGTGCTGCACCGCCCATGGCAGACATGACGAAAAACTTCGTACCGATCCGACCACCGCGCTGTGTCTTCTGGTGGCAATTTTAGTTTTCGAAATTCCGTTTTCCTCTGTGTCTTTGAAGTTATTTGAAAGATTTTTGTGTAATTTAATAAATGGATTTCTGTTAAAGAGGCAATGGCATCTTTACGTTTTCATTTGGATTTGACGCAGTGCACGCCACCTGGTGACCGTTTTCATTACTTTAGAATCTGTTTTTCGCTTACGTCCGCCTCGCTATCAGCCAAATCACTCTAAGGATGATTATAAAAAGTGGTATTTGCATGCTTCTTCTGGGAAGATGACGGCTTTGGTGATCATTTTCGGACGGCTCCGACTTTTGTCGTAGCAGTTTTTTTTGCGTCCGTGGCTTTATTTTCTAAAACTTCTAAATAATCTTTGTTAAATTTAACTGGTGTAGGAACAGGTGACAACGGATGTTGACGACTTTCGGACGGATCCGTCTATCTCTGTGAGCCCTGGTGGAAATTTTTATTTTTTTCCTGTATCTCTGGAATTCTTTGGAGTAAATTTTTATAAAATTTGACAATTAGGAACGATGACACCTGCCCGTTTTCATATGGATTGTACACAACTTTGTGATCCCTAGTGCCAGTTTTACTTTTTACAATCTTGGCAGGTGTGTTCCTATTGACCATAGCATTGCTGACAAGCTGTACCATCTAGAGGTTATTTTAAGTTTACCTCTTTTGTGGGAATGTTTGAAATGGTAACCATCATTTGTATCTGAGCTATATGCGATGCACACGGTAGGGGCATAGTCAACTATGAACTATGTATTTAATTATAAATGCGCAATTATGCTGGTCCCTCAAATTAAACTTTCCTGAAGTGCATGACCCACAAGTGCAATACATAAATCTCAGACCGGGTTTCATTTTGAGATTACTAGTGCATAATGCTCGTGTTTTTAGGGCAGGGTATTCATCCGTTGCCTCAAGAGTGGCGATCAGAACCAACAGAAGAATGAGCTCTGTTCTCGGCGGAACTTCAACTAAGGTGAAAGGTACAGCCCTGGAATAGCTCCTGGTTCTACCCATCAGTTTTTGTTGCTGTGTTCATAAAATTTAGTATAAAAACAATGTTGTATAGCAGACACTCACTAAATATCATACATGCTTGTAGCGGTGTGTGTCATCTTTACATGTCACCGTGGTGCATGTAGAGTGCGGGTGTATCTGTCTATACTATTAAGTTTGATTTACCTCAGACATGCGTTCTAGCCACATCACTCTCCAAGAAACAACATAAGCATGACAAGAAACACAGTGAAATCACCAATAAAATCGACAGCCATTTACCATCATCAGACGAAAATGACAAGAAATCGCAAATATATCCCGTGACACCATACAGAATAAGTCACTTCTGAATCAAGGACAGCAATCCGTGCACTGCCCCGCTGCAGTTAAAAATGTTTACTGACTGTGTTTGGAGATTGACAAAGCAATATACTGTAATAAACAACTGAACGGCTGAAAAAAAGCTAAGTTAAAATATCCTGACATGAAGTTTGTGAGGCTTGCAAAGTGGAAAATATTTATTTGTGTAAATCTACGCTTGAGCGTTTCCAGACCCGGTGGTCAAGTAAGCATACATTTTACCAAGGACAGGTGCTACTATAAAATTGCATTAATGTTCGTGTACTTGTTGGTTGGTGGAATAAACCTGTTGGCAACTGAAAAAGTCTCTTTGGGACATTCCGAGATGAAATGAATTCTCGATAGGATATGGCAGTAGCATTCCTACATGTATGTGTGTGGGATAACATATATTCATTCTCTTTAAGGTTGTGTAGGCTGGGTTGTTTCTACTATAAAATAATTCTTTTGCATATAAAATGCCTTGAATCGTGCACATAAGTATTTCGGATTGAAGTCGTAGTACGGAAATCTGACAAAATGAATGCACTTTTATGCAGCGGATGTTTTTTAAACTTTTGAATGCCAGATTTGCGCACTCAAATATTTTTATATTTACTTCTGCCTGAAGGTGCTAAGTCAATTTTCGAACTATGAGCGTTTTGCGAATCCAGTGAATGTAATATACTGTACATGTAGGTACCCAATACCGTCGCACATTTGCCGCATTTCGCACACCCCGTTAACAATAAAGTCCGAAAATTGTTAATTCACCACGTCATTTTTCTGGGATACCTCACGCTGTTGTAAACACGAGGAAGAAGGGGTGACCAGGATGATTGTCGTGTGACACGATGGCATTAGCTCAGGAGAATAGTCAGGCCAAAGACAGTTTATTGCTATTGGAACAGGATAAACTTAATTTCAAGGACATGCATTTCGTCTATAACCTGAGTGCCATATAGGTTCGATGGAGTGGGAACATTCCCAATTGAATGAATTCGAGATAAAGTATCGCAGCAATATTCTCATATATGTGGAGTAACTTATTCATTCCATATTTGTTTCGTCTTGTTCTTACAGAGGCGGATCTCCCGAGGGTTCAGGGGTTTAAACCCACGGGATAGGATCAAAAAAAAAAATTAAAAGATAGCGTCACCAAAAAATATTACACGACCTCCCCCCGCTTGGCGCTACGCGCCTCGTATTCGCGCAAACCCTAAACCCTGAGAACGTAGATCTGCCACTACTTGTATGTTATATGGCGTCATATAGACACCAAGCATACCCGCGGCGGTTAAGCGACAAAATTTTCTACATTAAATCGTGATGTTAAATAAATAATAAATTTTATTTCATATATTTGTGAAATGTAAAAGTTAAAACAATGAACCATTTAACTACGTTAAAATTATTCGGAAACTTACAAATGAACCATCAGGAAATATAAAATTATAAATATAAAGTACACAGGTGTCCGTGGTGTATCGTTTAAACTTTGGGAATTTCTGGGATTTCTAGGTCTATTTTCCGTTTCTTAGTTTGTTGAATGAAAATATTTTCTCCCTTGATCAAAGCAACGGAAAATAAGGATGAAAACAGTTTTGTGCGGTGGCTAATTTGTGGAACTTGTGGAAGGACTGTACCTTGAAAATCAGATTTTACGCCAACATGTACATGTAGTGAAGTGAATGTCGAGGAACGCTGCAGCAGTAAAAACATGCTCGACATTAGGTCGCAAAATCCTGTAGGCATCTTAGTTGTTCTCAGTGTAAATATGCTGTATGCATTCATAAGAATACATTTTCCTTGGACTTAAATAAAAATTTTGTTTGATTATGTTGAGGACGTTATATAGGCAATTGACCCATTTCTGATGGCCAATAGAAAATAGTGATGCCTCAAAGTAACTGCCGGATCAGCGTGCAGCGTAATTCTCATCGCTAAATCTTTGCTGAAAGTACATGTTATATAGTTCTAAGAGCAATGAAACTGCTTTTTCAGGAAACAGCTCTTGAATCAGTGTTTCAGGTAGCCCAAATGAACAAGACCAATCAAATTTGACGTCGTTCCCTGCACATTAACCATTGAATACGAATTGTCTTTTCCCCAGGTTCAATGTATTCCATGGCCGTATACACACATTTTTGGGATACATTAAAGTTTTAAATAAGTGAAAATATATTGTCTTCGATCACTGTGGCTGTACGCATGGAAGCGAACGTTTAACTTTTGTAATTGAGGAATTTCAAAAGAAATTCTTGCCCAGTAACGGTATTCCGGAGTTGCTTTTCTGTATTTCTCGCGCTCAGCTTCATGGCAAAATGACAGGGTTGTAATTTTTTCGGCGAGCACAAATCTCTGGAAACGTGCGTATGGTGTGAAGCACACTTGAATAGGTGACCATCTAGCTCTAGTGTACACTAATTGCTGGCAAAAAGTGTCATATGATGCCATAAACGTAAAAGCTTAGAGAAAGACTTTTTGGGGCCCCTAAAACTTCATTTTTGCGGTGCGTGAACGTAAAATGGACCTTTTCATATTCATAAAACGTGATTCGAAGGTCACCGTGAACGTGATTTTGTATTTTTAGGCTTTAGTGAGGCATGACATTAGCCCACATTTTTGAAGATCTATGGAAATCGGTATCGATGCGACCGGATTGGGAGGAGCATTGATGACGATCTGCCTAAGTGTGTTGGCGCTCGGGGAGGATAATGTTAGTAACAGTATATTGAAGGCTGTTTCATTACTCTACATGAATTAAAAAATAATTTCGACCAGTATTACTGAGCGCCATAAATATGTGACGAATTTTTTTGATCCATGTAAATCCAAAAGGTCCTATTGGTGATAAAGTTATTGGTGAAAACATTCAATTAATCTATGATCTGTGTACTAAGTAACTGAATAATTCAGGTTTGCTAGTCCTCGTGGATTTTGAGAAGGCCTTCGACTCGGTGTCTTGTGGTATTTTACAAAAAATAATTTTGGTCCAAATATCAAAAAGTGGGTTTTATTGCTTAATGAAGGAGCTACATATTTGATTTGTGTAATTCAGTATGTAATAACGTCTCCACTTTTGAGATGAGCAGAGGTTCTAAACAAGGCGGACCCTTTGTCTCCCTGTTCATTTTACTCTCTGCCAAATTTATGGTAGATCTGTTCAGAAAGAATGAAATATAAAAGGAATGCGGATTGCTCTAAAAATGTAAATTATTCCAATATACTGATGACATTGCCATTATCAATGACGGTTCAGAAAGACCATTAAAACATTCTTCATATGCTTCTTCAGTTTCCGTAATATTCAGCCAGGTGTAACCCCGAATTTAGACTTTTTTATGGATAGTTTCCATTAAACGTAGAACAAACATCAAATTCAAGGATTTGGTTTGAAAAATGTTTAAAATGCTTCAATTCCCAACTTATTGTTCTTGGGGTTGTTTATTCCACTGTCAGTCAAGTATTTAGATCTATATCACAAAGGAAGTCGTAAGATCAAACAAAAATTTTAATACTCTTGAAAAAATGACTGTAGTTAAATTATTTCGTCTTCGTGTTCTGTCGTGTTTGCCAATCCCCAATGATTTGAGATAGATATGTTCTTTAATTAAATTTGGGGTGGATAGCATTAGTCATAAAACCATGATTCAACAATACGAGTTGCAATGTAGGTGGACATAAAATTATAGGCGTTTATTTTTTTTGTAAAAACAATTAAGATCATATGGATGTGTAGGACCCTGAAAGCCACAGTTTTGGTCATGGATCTTAGTGCATGCTTAAATGTTTTAATGAGCAATTATTGGGGACAATAAAACAACAACAACAATATATATTTTAGGTTGTATTGGGAATTTCTGGGTCACAAATGAATATTTCGCAGAAGGAACCAGATGAGTTCCTCAATTACAAGAGATAACACACACATTTAAGATACCCAATGTGTAATTGAGTATCGGATACTAAGTGGCACAGGTTAGCATAGTACCAAATGGGTACATAATACCAAATGGGTATTGACCGATTGCCTTCCAAGTGGGTCGCGCAAAACGGCAAATTCAATAACAAGTACCAACTGCCAAATGGGCTAATATCATATAATAAAGTACCAAGTGGGTACATCAAACAGCCAACTGGGCTACAACAACCTGCAAAGCAGGTTCCGGACAAGCTGAGTGAGCTGACGAGCCGGAGTGATAAAAAGAGATATTGTAAGGAACGTGGTGTTGTGGCTGAGTATGTGCCACATGGGCAGGGTTGTTCATGGATGTACAATCCTGTCCACCGCCACAACTAACTCAAAATGTTATTCTGTGCTCGAATACATTGTGGTTTTTATGGATGACTGTCTAACCCTACTTTGCACTTAATGACCTCAGAAGTGCGACTATAAGTTTGAGTCTGAATTCAAAATTTCGACTTTTTACTCGAAATCTCGATTTTTATTTGAATTTGTAGCAAACTTGGGCTGGACGCTCGTTTGCGTAAACCAAGATAAACTCCAACACAGAATAATAGCCGGATTGCTATCTTGAGTTGAGTTCGCAAAGAGTGGAATTGAAAACGCCATAATTTTGAGTTCTATTTCAAGTACAAATATTAGGCCTGGTTCTTGAACATGGATGGTGGTGATCACCTGTGTTAGTTATGCAAGTATGGCTTAACATAAACTAGCGATCATTGGTTTTGTTACGCAAAAACCTGCATTTCCCAAGCCTCTATCAATAAATAATGGAGCAGGCATTAAAATAAGTACGTTTGTTTCGAACAGTGCACTTCTCGAAGCAGCATGGATTCCTGTCTGAAAGCGATAGTCTATCGTCCTGCTGAAAAGAAGGACTTGGCAGAAATACTAAAAGTTGTTACAGAAGAAGACGACACGACTGAGTTTCGAATGAATTCTATTGCTACGGTTGAGAGCTACTTCAAAATTACCAGGGACAACCCAGAAGGTTTCATAGTTGCTGAATGTGAAAACGAAATTATTGGTAAGTTTCAAGTGAATTTCTAAAGTTCTGAGAGAAAAAGACAGAAAGATAAGATTTGAAGTGAGATGGGAAAATAGAGTGGGACATATACGACTTTTTCATTTTAAAGGCGAAGGCAACCTTTTTCCATGTCATTTTGAGCTAAAATAAGGTTGGTTGGTTATCCTAGACATATTTTCCACTTAATTACAGCTTTTCGTAATTTTATAAATTACTCGTCCGCTACTCCGGAAGTGACGTTTTAGGAGGCAAGCGTTTCCCGCCACTTGGTTTTGCGTTGACTTTACCGTGCGAATCTGTTCTATTCTACTTTTGTTTTGTGCTGTTTTTCAACAATTGTCGCCACCACTTTCCATCGGCGAGTATTCTGCGGAAAGATAGGTTAGTAGAGAACTCAACTACGTTGGATTTAGGGATTGTTTAGTGTGTTGTAAGCTGAAAATGGCTGGAGTCGGTGACCCGTATCACAGTGACAGTAGTGTGAGTGACGGAGACCTTGTTCACAGCAGTGGTGACGAGGAATTTTTTCACGGACATTCAGTGGGTGGGTACATGTTTGAGCCCGAGTATAACGAGGCAGAGTACGCACAGGCACAGGCAGCTGTTGAGAGAAACGAGGCGGCTACTGAGGACAGACGTGGTGACACATCTTGGTGCAAATGCACTGTGTGCGTTGTTATGCCTACCTCAATGGAATGCTTGTGCTGTTCAGATTTCGACGAGGCCAAGCCACTACTGGACATGGTTAAGTGGTCCTCCGGCATACCACGGACAGAGGAACAACTGTCCCACTTGCCAGAGTGTCCCGCGACACACTCCCACTGGATGGTAACCTGAGCACCCAAACTGCTTACATCGTGTCGTGTGACTCCCCGCCACACACCTGGCACCTTTTAAATAGCTCCAACACTTAAGACAAGTCCACAATAAACTTATCAAAGTTTGGCTCACCGATCTGTTCACTGGACGACGAACTGTCCTCTTCACTGGGTGTCGAAGTGAGCCTGTAATCACTCCCACTACTAAATATCGCTGCAGGGCTGCTTAGAGGCTCTGGGCTGCAGAAAACAGCACAGGGCGAATCACTACTGGTTCCAGGAATTGCACGCTCTGGGGTACGTTCTGAGGCACGGGTGACAGTAGATGAAGTGCCTCCACTGGCTCCAGTCACTGTACTGGCCACAGCTCGCGAGGCTTCTCGCTTCAAAAACGCACTTCTCGGGGGTGGCGACGGGGCACTGCCGGGAATCAACAGACGGAATGGCATCCTTTTCAGACGTTGTTTCGCAGGGACCTTCATCAGTTCAGTGTACAAATCCCTTTCGTAATCGGACGGCAGAAAGTGCTTGCCACACACACGGTAATTCTCCACTGCTTTGTACGTTGCGTAGACGGGTAACGCTGCGTTCTTCACACGAATGAGCCAAGTACGGCGAAGTGTGCCATCCATCGGAAAGCGATGCAAAGGTACTCCCAAAGCGCACGTGAGCCGATAAGTAGTATATCCTGGTACGCAGCAACAGTGTGGCGTGTTGACTGACTAGTAAATGAAAGCAAACGACGACGGAACTTAACACAACCGAGGTAGAACAATGACTGACTCGGCAGCTCTCACAGAAATTGGCGCGAAATGCTTGCCTCCTAAAACGTCACTTCCGGAGTAGCGGACGCGTAATTAATAAAATTACGAAAAGCTGTAATTAAGTGGAAAATATGTCTAGGATAACCAACCAACCTTATTTTAGCTCAAAATGACATGGAAAAAGGTTGCCTTCGCCTTTAAGTGTGTTTCTCTATCGTTCATTTAAAGTTAGATTTTCGTTGTCCATATTTTGGGGCTTAGGTCTTTACTCCGAATGCCATTTACTGTACTCTGAATGTTATGTAAAACGTGTTAACATTATTCCATGTGCGGCAAGCCCATTCATTTTAGCGTGGAGGCCGCACGTTTTGAATTAGGAACTTTTTCACACATGTATGTCTGGGCAAATACAGTGGTCATAGATGGTTTGAGCGAGGCGAAGTTTGTCAGCCGTCCTCAGGGCGTGGTTGTCCTCCAAACAGAATGGTGGGTTTGGGCTAGGTATCTAAGTCTGCCTATCTACGAGAAATGATTCACTGGACCGGAGCACCACTCGGAAATTTGACGAGCTAGACAATATCCGTGGACCTCAGCTGTAAGGAGCTACTGCGACAGTGGTGACACCTTCCAGAGTGGCAAGATTCTCCTTTGTTTGATGGGAAATGTTCAATGATTATCTCAATGATCTTGTTCCCAACAGATTCGTACTCATGCGCACTGATACCTTCATTTACCACGATACCACTGATGACATGCAGGTACCAACTGCTTGGTGGTCTGGGCAGGGATGCATCAAACTTCAAAATTTATCCGCTGCTCGCTGGATTGTTGAACGACGTCAAGTACATTGCAGTGGAATTATTCACGAAAAAAAAAAGAAAATTCAACGTGCCCACTGGTACGGACAATTTCGCGCAATTTGGTAAATTTCAGGTACAGAGGAAAATATTATAAGATGTGGATGCAATGATAAGTCTTTTTCAAACAATTATCATACGTTTGCAAATGTTGTATGGGCACAACACGTTCCAGTGTGAATGTAATTGTAGTAGACTGATTTGCTAATTACCCTCCATCTCCGATCCCCAGCACACCATGCCAGGCTGTCGTTAGTTTCCAATTTAATAGTGAATCTTATCGTAGGCGCTATACCGCCTAGGTGGTTAAGAAATACCTCTAGATCATCTGGCCGTGTGTATTTTAAACGTGTCATCCACATAACCATTCTACATTTTGGGGACTTACTGGTTCATGTGAGTGCTCTTTGCTCAAACCTCTCCATGTACATGTACAGTTTCGGCAAGACTGTTGATCATGGTGAACCCATTGTCATACACTGGGTCTGCTCATAGCACGTGTCTTGGAACTGGAAGTAAATAGTCTATACACAGTATGATATCAAAACAAGGTCCGAGAATTGTGTTCTCAGTTATTGTTTGATCATTCTTCAGTTTTGATCTATGTTGTGATAGTAGGTTACATCTGGCGCTGGGACACTTGCAAACAGCCTTCTCCCAGCATTTTTATTCGGTTTCATGTTGACTGATGTCAGAATTGTCGCGAGTGAATGGTCACGCACAAAAAGCATCATCGGCAAAAACATCACAGAGAAAGGAAAAGGTACAGAAGACCCTTCCACACTGCTGGCCTGCCTGGAATCTTTGAAAAGGTAGAAGAAGACCCTTCCACACAGCTGGCCTGCCTGGAGCCTCTGAAAAACTAGAACGCATCTAAAAAATTCAAAATAAGAACGGCATACGTGAACTGTAGCCACCGTCGGTCGACGACTGGCCAACGTCAAACCAAGAAGAGGCATTGGAAAAGGATCACTCCACTCAACCTGTGAATATGATAAATAATATTTCGGTGAACCATTAAGGCAACAGAAAAGCAGAACCTCTGAGCACAAGAAATGCGCAACTAATTAATAATTCAACTCTCAATTATGTGCTTTAA
This sequence comes from Phoronis australis, assembly GCA_002633005.1. Classification (NCBI taxonomy): domain Eukaryota; kingdom Metazoa; phylum Phoronida; family Phoronidae; genus Phoronis; species Phoronis australis. Next base: position 815,783 of record NMRA01000020.1, on the reverse strand, counting down.
AAGTGTCCGAAGTGCACCGAGTTCTAGATACTTGTACGTTTACAGGTTCGGGTAATTGCCAATCAAAATCACACTTGAATCCCAAATCTGCTTATTTTGGTGGCAGTGGACAATGTTCGACACTGTCTAAGACAAGGCTTAGGCTGTGTAGGACCGTAAAAAATCGTGCAAATATGGATAACACCGAAATGTAATACATGCATCTCAAAATGACAATGTAGAAGACCGTAACAGCATCTCTAAGATTTCACCGTGAACATTTGCTTCAGATGAAATTTGGTCTTGTTCTTGATATCGTGGTTGTTTTTTCTATGAATGTACTTTTGTTTTTTGCATGGCCAAGTAACCCAATTCATGGGAGGTTAGTATAAAAGTAAAAATCAAATATGTACAAATTTTCTGACTTCAAAACGTACATACTTTCACAACGAACACTTAGTAGTTTGATAGATATTTGTCTAAACACAGACACTTTACATAACGTTTAATAAACAACGAATAACGGGGCCAAGTTCGCATAACACGGGCTGGTTGGAACAGGTTCTTCCTTTTTCAAAGCGAGGGCGTCCATGAAAACGATGTCTTTTTTCTGTTGCTTTGTGAACATAAAGTATCTAACTGCAAAAACATGTTCACCTGAAACTAATTTCAAGTGAAAAAGTAAGTTTTGGTGCACGAGACTGAAACCGGCTCCAACCAAAATGGTGGCTAAGTTCTGCGCCTTTCATTTTTTGACACAGCTTTCATTTTTACGCAGAATATCACGAAAAAAAGATTCCATCGTGGGAACAAAATAAAAACATGATAGAAAAACAGAGCTGAGATGTTGCACGACATAGTACTCAGATAAGAAGTATGTGGGACAGTTTTGAATAGTTTGAGGTGACATTATTCGTCTTAAATCGGCTGTTCGCAAACATTTCACCAATTTTTCTTACAGGCACTGTACTGGCAAAAGTTCTTGATTCAGAGTTTTGCTTTGGAGGATTACTCAATGTGAAAAGAAAATTCAGAGGAATAGGTGTAGGTAAGTGTACACGCATGCATTTCCGATTGCGACACGTCATTGTTTCGTTACAATAATTTGTTATCGTCAAGAGTCAGCACGTGGGAGCAACTAACCTCTGGCTGATACGAGTGTCGTCCCCGACATTCCCTCATTAACACAACATTTGTACAGTCCTTGTGTGACATACGCTGTACTCAATTTTCTTCAATTTACAGCAAACTTTCTTTCTTTGAAGCGTCTCTTAGTCCAGGATCCTCTTGACACCCCAAATAATCAATCTTAAAGGCGAAGGCAAACTTTTTCCATGTCATTTTGAGCTAAAATAAGGTTGGTTGGTTATCCTAGACATATTTTCCACTTAATTACAGCTTTTCGTAATTTTATTAATTACTCGTCCGCTACTCCGGAAGTGACGTTTTAGGAGGCAAGCATTTCGCGCCAATTTCTTTTCATATAGTCTGACTGTGAGAGCTGCCGAGTCAGTTCTACGTCGGTTGTGTTAAGTTCCGTCGTCGTTTGCTTTCACTTACTAGTCAGTCAACATGCCACACTGTTGCTGCGTACCAGGATGTACTAATTATCGGCTCACGCACGCTTTGGGAGTACCTTTGCAACGCTTTCCGGTGGATGAAAAAATTCGCCGTGCTTGGCCCGTTCGTGTGAAGAACGCAGCGTTACCCGTCCACGCAACGTACAAAGCAGTGGAGAATTACCGTGTGAGTGGCAAACACTTTCTGCCGTCCGATTACGAAAGGGATTTGTACGCTGAACTGATGAAGGTCCCTGCGAAACAATGTCTGAAGAAGGATGCCATTCCGTCTGTGTTGATTCCCGGCAGTGCCCCGTCGCCACCCCCGAGAAGTGCGTTTTTGAAGCGAGAAGCCTCGCGA
>NMRA01000020.1:790222-813510 GCA_002633005.1 Phoronis australis | reverse complement strand
TGAACAAGGTCTCCGTCACTCACACTACTGTCACTATGATACAGGTCACCGACTCCAGCCATTTTCAGCTTACAACACACTAAACAATCCCTAAATCCAACGTAGTTGAGTTCTCTACTAACCTATCTTGCCGCAGAATACTCGCCGATCGAAAGTGGTGGCGACAGTTGTTGAAAAACAGCCCAAACCAAAAGTTGAATAGAACCGATTCGCACGGTAAAGTCAACGCAAAACCAAGTGGCGGGAAACGCTTGCCTCCTAAATCGTCACTTCCGGAGTAGCAGACGAGTAATTTATATAATTACGAAAAGCTGTAATAAAGTGGAAAATGTGTCTAGGATAACCAACCAACCTTATTTTAGCTCAAAATGACATGGAAAAAGGTTGCCTTCGCCTTTAATTCCCGCCGCCTGCCGAAATCATTTCATTTTCTGTTGCTACGTTTAACTCTCGGTGATTTGCAGCTCTGGAGAACCAATGGAAAAGGAATCAATAGTCGACTGAAGTCACTGTCCAACCTGCAGGTGTCTGAAACATGAAAGGGGTATTTATAGTCCTATAAATTATAAGTGTTCTTTTATTTCCGTGGTCTCCATGGTTTTCCCCTACTGCACTTTCAAGTTTTACAAGGAGGTTGCCTCTGCAGAGTAGGGAGGTCCCTATTTTGTACGGTGCCCATCTACAGGTTTTTAACTCGGTAAACTCGGTACTGGAATCATTGAATGAATCTCAGTCTGTATGTTGACATTCAAATATACTGTATGGGAGCACGGTGGACTCTCGCCCTCTCCAACTAAGGTCCCAACCTTTGAATGCCCTAATTTAGGCTTGACATTCGGAGCTCTGCACTACAAACACCACTCGTTCCTTTTCGTTTGGAACCCCTAGCACTATGAGACATAAAGCATCCGCTTTGAAGGTTTGTGGGTTTTACAAACACACTGTCAAAATCATAGACTCATGGCTGCCTGAGTTCGTCATAGTCACAATTGTAATTTCAAACTGGTTATAGTTTTAACGTATCTTTTCAAGGAAGGCATTTGATGCAACTAAGGAATGGGTTTTCTGGTACCAGGAACTTCGCCATAAGCTGCGCTAGAAGTCAAGTACCTCTTAAGAAAGGGTTCGTAACCGTCACTGGGGAGATGACCGAATATCGAGGCAAGTTTCTAGAGCTCACTTTGTTTTGCAATGCTGACTTTCAGATCCGCAACTTAGACGAGATCAACTGTGGCGACTTAGAGGAATACGATCAAGACATAGCTCCACGAGGCTTTTCAAGTATTGTGCATGGATATCTTACCATCCCTGGGGTTGTATCGGCAGTGGCTTTGAAAAAAGGAAAAATAGTGGGATACGGTGTCATGGATACCACTCACAAGTTTACAGATAGGATTGGGCCATTGTTTGCTGACGACTTGGAATGCGCCAAGGTCATCTTATGCCAACTGCTTCAAAACTCTGAAGGGAGAGACATGATGTTGGTTGCTTTGGATGAAAACAGAGCTTTCAAGACTTTTCTGGAGCAGAATTGTCATGCAAAAACACTTAAAGCTGCAAATAAAGGGTGTCTGTTGTTCTCAAAGAAAGAAGTGCAGATTAAAGCTGGAAACGTATTTGCTGTAACTAATTATTCGTGTTTCCTAATTTAAAATGAACCAAGATTTTCGACAATAGGTTTTCAGATCTTTATAGAAATGGGTTGATGTAAAATATTAATCAGATACGGGGTTTAATTACCTTGTATACTGAGTTACATTTCTGTCAAAATATAGACATATACCTCCGCCTTATTACTAGTAGCTCTTTGTTCAACGAACATTATTGTTCCTTCAGCCATTGGCATTGTATGGTGTAAATCCCATGAGGACAGCCTAACGGGAATTGGGACATTTCTAAACAGTCTAGTTGACCCTGTAATGTTATTTACTGTAAGGTTTTCATTTGGAAACTTGTTGCATGGCGTTAGGGGACAAATTGGCAACATGAGCATTTTTTATAATTCAATATCCACCTTCTTGAATTTCACCCAATTTCCATATACTGATTTAGACTAAACTGAATGCGAGTCAACGTTTACCTAAAGGGGGGAGGGAGGAGGGGAAACAAAGAAAACGCGAGCGCTCTAACCGAGGCCACATCAATTTTGTCCACTTCTCATTCACCAGACCCTCACCCCCCACCCCGATTCAAATTTACAACGCAAAGTGTTTCACGTAGAGGGTAACACTGCCCTCCAACCCTCCTCCACGAGTGTTAGGCCTATGCCAGACGACTCGAAGAACCTCAGCACTTCCTGTGTTTGACAACGCCGTTCACAGGAACAAGCTGAGGTACCTCCAATGCACCACCTACAAATGTAAAAACAATTTTTTACAAGATGAACACTACACGCAAAAGTTCAAACACTCATGAGCCAGCAGCAAAACACATTTCACAAAAGGTTGTCTCCACTTTGTTTCCCGTAGACACGTGTAGCTGAATGAAATGTAACTCAGCAGGCAAATACGTGTAATTTGTCATACGTCACTAATCATCCGATTAATATACATATACATATACATATACATATGTTTATATATATATATATATATATATATATATATATATATATATATATATATATATATATATAAAAGTAATTAGATGAAAACTTTGGAAAATGTGATTCAATTCCTCACAGCAACTGTGAGGGATTCATATTCTATAATCTGTGTATGTATCCGGTAGCAATCTTTTGAATCATTGAAACTGCTACTTTAATTTTTGTAACCTCTCTGTATGGAAGCGGACAGGTCCCATTGTCCTTGTGTTACCAGAGCACCCTAAACTAATTGACATTTGAAATTAATTAACTCACTAATTAACTAATAATCGATCACCCAGTTATTACATGAAAGATTTCATTATTGTTATTTTTTAATTTTGGTATCTCTCTAGGTTGTTAGAATTAAAAAATATTTTTAAGCCTGTCAGGTATGCAAAATAATAATTATTTAGGAAGTGGATTACTTATCTTTTCCTTCTGGTACAATCACGCATCTTCTTGAAATGATGAAAGGCTTTCTAATGATGCGAGTCTTAAGTAATTCGGCTGAAAAACGACGAAGTTTCAGAAAGATTTTGTGACAGTTCAAAAGGACCTGATGTGACACATTTTCATTGACCCAGTGTCAAAATACGTATCTGTCATTTGTCCTAGGTGCACGATTTCAGGCGGTGCTTGATCACTGGGAAATATTTTAAGGACATTGTAAGCTTTCGAAATTATTGTAATACGTCTAGATGACTTTAATGTACAATGTACGCCCTACCAGCTAGGCAGTAGGGCTGCAACGATTTCGATTCGATAATCGAATCGCAATTCTTTGTCTACGTCATATGAAAGTACTTCAGTATCTCAATATTACAGAACTCGTTTTGGCCAAAGACGCTAACAAGACTATTCACCAAGGCCGCCGCCATTATTGTGTCATGGACCGTGGCGACACCTAGCGGGTGTGTGTGGGCCGACGAAGTACGCAAGGCATTCACTATGGCCGATCTTAGTTTGTCAAATTCAAAATTGTCAGTAAAGTGTCTTTGTTTAAAATATTGAAAACAAAAAACACGAGCACTGCAATGGAAAAATACACATAGGCAAAATATAGAGTAAACCAAGAAAAAATTTGGGCAGCAAAGGTAATATAAATTACGAGAAATAAATCATAAGCAAGAGGGAGACTCAGTAATAAGAGCTGAACAGATGAAAGTAGGTTATTGGAGAATGTGCAGGTACCGAACCTGTAGGATTTTGTCTGGGGGGGGGGTCAGGAACGTAATAAACATCAAATGGATCTTCTGAAGAAGAGATAGGAGTGGGGGATGCCCCTCAACCAATTGAAAGGTTGGGGGCAGAGATAGCTTTCTTCCCCCAATATTCCAGGTGTTAATATCAATTAATTAACAATTAATTATGTAAGCTTTTAACACACAAACTTTGTTTTAAAAATAAAATGGAGAAATTAGTAGATCTTTCTTTCGAAAATTCACATCTTAAAGACATTCTAGATTCAAGCAGTTGTGTCTGCGCCCATTTACATGAAACTGCCCCAAATATCGACCCAACAGGGTCATATCCAGGATTTTTTAAAGGGAGGGTCGGATAATGATTTTTAAGAAAGGTGGCCCAAGTCAACAATTTGAAAATTCTAGCATTGATATCACTACGATCAAGGAAAATGGGGAGTCCAGACCCCTTTAACCTGCCACCCTGGATCTGCTTGTACTCAACTGAGTTGGTAAATCTTTTAGGCATTTTTTTGTTCTTTGCTCACAGTTTTTATATTTTTCTATCATTTTATCTTTATTATGAACTCCTCTTTTGACTTATGATGTTTTATAATAATATAACTAAAAACTGAGCTCTTAATTCAGTCAAAACATTTAGGGACTTAGTCCTTAAATTAGGTGCATTGCATGAAAAGATCCCTACTTATTTTCAATCATTGAGAATTCAACGTAGAAAACTCCCAAAAACGTAGTAGTTTTAGGCAACAGTGGAGTCGCTACTTGGGACTGATTCACTGGACCCCAAGCATCCGTGCCCGATGGTATCTGAAATGGGTAGCGCATTGGGGTGGGTTGTGGTGAATGAAACTGGAGGCAAGAGGGGTACGGGTTCCAAACCTGCAAGAGATGGAATTCCTGCCTGAAGTCCAGTAAATCTGCCTTGTATGCCCCCATAAAACAGCCAAGATGCCTATTGAATATGCAATCCATTTTGGATATTTTTACTATGCTTTCCAGCTCTCATAAATCACTCACATTTTTAAATCAACTATCAGCAGTTAGTTAAAGGCATATTCAGCCTGCCTTGGCAGGCCAACTTCATAGTAAATAACATAACGACGCCTTATTTCTTGACTTGATGTTTTAAAACCCATGTCAAAACAAAAATCTAAACAAACAACATCGTCACTGAAGTGTAACAAGTTTCCAAGGTAATACACATACCACCGAAGTGTCCACAAATGTATGGCTCAATGTGCCTTTAAAAGAACACTTCCTTCACCACTTCCTAATGGCAAATAATCAAGTAGGTTACCAAACCATAAACATAATAGTTATTGTGCACTGAACTACATATCATGATCATATTATACAGATTATTGATCAACGACAGCCAGGATGTTGACTGCATGGGATCACAAGAAATAATTTAAATAAGTAATAGCAAATAAACAATAATAAATAATCAAGAATAGATATAAAAATAAATATAAGATAAAAAACAATAAGTAATTAGTAAATAATAATAAATATAATTATCTTTTAGATCTGAATGTATTGAGACTGCAGAACGATATGAAAAAAGTAATTAGAAGCATCAATGGGCATAGAATAAACTAATCAGTAGTTTCCAAAATCAGACAAACAATTTATGACAATTTTCTATATCAGCAATCAAATGCAGGAAACAGTAAAGACACCCAATCCATCACTGAATGACTGGCAAGAGATTCACGCAGAAATATCCTCTGTTTCAATCATGAACATCACCTATCTTAATCATTGGGGAAGCAAAAAAGCATGAGTCACGAATTTTCAATTAACTGCTGCTGCAGCCGTAGGCAGTGCAAAAAGCACCATTGCTTTTTTTACTGACGGGAGCCGTGATATCTTGCCACATTTGTTTATTGCACGCACACTCGCTAGACGTGTCTACAGTCCATGAAACAACAATGTCCACCAGTGGCCATCCGATGGGATTTCGCAAGGTGGACTGTCTCCATATCAACGGTCTCTGATAGTTGCACCAAAGATGCTGAAGTTAATGGCGCCATGCCTAATCCGACAGCACCACTGACAATTCCCTCTACAGTCACTGGCACAATAGGGACCGCTGGGTGCAGACTTTTCGGCATCCCCACTTGACTTACTTTCTCATGCAAGTTAATAACTTTCTGAAATGAATGAATACAAAAATACATCTACACATGTTAACTACCTACAACTGTCTACTTGTCCACACCCAGATTTTTAACAAACAGCCTGGCTCAAGACTCATCCTCTGATTTTCAGCAGTCCGCTTTTTTATAACTACAGTAAGTAGAGAGGTTAGCTTCAAGTAGCAATACAATAGATATAACAACATAGTCCGCTTTTTTATAACTATAGTAAGTAGAGAGGTGAGCTTCAGGTAGCAATACAATAGGTATAACAAAACCATCAGTCATGGAGGATGAAATTATGGTCATTATCAAATATGTCCTATTACCTCACCTAAGAGCTTTACTAAAGCAGCACTGCATGGTGCTCAGCAGATGGGGGTGTTTCACTGGGCTCATTCGTGGTGTAGCTGTGATCTATTGGCTGGAAAAATATCATTTATATTATAACAAATACAACATGAAGGAAAAATATGTGGCATCAGCAATATTCTCTATGCAGCGTCACTCACTCTTTCCCATTATTGCAGCTAAGTAATAACCCATCAGAGTAATGTTACACCTGATTGATATATTTTTCAAGTAATGACCCTTCGGACTATAGGTCCTTCAAAGTACAATGAATGCCCATCACAGTAAAGACCTAACTAAACCCATACTAGTCTACTGGACCAGTGCTGTAGTGGGGCGTAGGCGCAGCCAACCACCTTTTGGCATTTGAAATCAGCACCTACGCACCGTAAGTTACGTTCAGTGCTCAATGTGATACGGTGGGCTTTAGGTGCCTACTTACCTCTAATTTTACCACTACAGCACTGTACTGGAACAAGTTAACATCACAGCATTTCTCCTTAGCAGGTCCTCACACTTGCTGTTTATCACCTATCTCTTGGATCTGAATGTATAAACACTGAAGTGAATTGAAGAAGTGAAAGAAATTACAGTTTAGATCCAATCATAGAATAGAAACACAAGTTATCAGTAGGCCCTAAGTCATGAAACACATGCAGGACAATTTCGGTTATAGTTTGATAGGTGGGTCCCTCACTCAAAATTCATTTGAGAACCAGTTACTACCACTGAATAACGGGCGTAATTCATTGGGAGTAACTGGCTCTAAAATCAAGTACTTAGTACCCATCATCCCGGCCATATGTAACGGATTACCACAATTTTGCTTTGAGTAATCAAATAAAACCTTGAAACTTAAAGGTAAGACAAGTTCAAATCACTCTGCCAACATCAATGGTTGACAGGCAGCATTTTCACAAAAAGAATTCTTTGTATCACTCGTATATCTCACCTGTCTTTATCAGTGGGGAGTGCAAGTCCCGGTTTTTCTGCAGCGCAAAAAGCTCCTCTGATCCTCTTTTTAGGGACTGCAGCCGGCATATCTTGTTTTGAAGTTACTTGACACAGCACTACCCTCAGAGGTATTAACTATGGGAAATCTATATGAACTACATGATCAGATAAAATATCTTGTCTCTTTGACCACTGACCACGAGTATCAGCCATATTCCTTTTTCCCACACACACCCGCTAGACGTCTCTACGGTCCATGGAACAACAATGGCCGCCAGTGGCCGTCCAATAGGATTTCGTTAGGTGAAACGTCTCCCTCTCTACGGTCTCTGTTTTGGCTATGCTCGCTGGTTCCCTGCGTGTAGATAACACTGACGCAGGCATCATTCTTGCTGGTCCCCTGCGTGTAGAGATCATACGCAGGTATCATTCAGTAGCACAGACTTTGTCACTGGTTGATGTAATCTCGACAGTCATTTGTTAGCTTTACAACAAAGAGAGAAAACGGCGGACTATGAACAACTATTAGACTTGTCACGCAAGTGGCGTAATAGCAACTATTTCGTTTCTGCAGTAATGTTAAATATATAGCCGCGTGCTTGAAGCACATACATGTACATGTACATGTACAATAAACACACAGGCTGGCCGATTTAAGCAGTGTGTTATTCATACCAAGGAGTGTACTAGTACAGGAGAGTTCACTCCGCCATTTTACCATTCGCCGCAATGGTTACCGGTCGAAACACTAAGCGCTCCAAGCGGTGAATAATCAACACTTACTTAGGAACGCAGTCCGAAAAATGTAAACACTCATTCATACTTTAATGACGTTCAACGTGCAATAAAATTACTGTGTGATTGAAAATGGTTGGAATACGTAACCTAACATCCACTTATAATGGAATGAGAATGAAAATGTATATTTTAATCAATATTAAAGTGGTTTTGTTTCATGTTTGAGTTCTTAACAAGGCAAATTATCTTTCCTTATAACAGTTCATATCTCCATGGACTACAAAATTTGAATGATTGCTCCTGGGGGTTCATAGGGTAATTCTCCCCAGGTGACAGCTAATGGGGTACCAGGTAAAAACCAGGTGGGCGCCAAATGGGTGTTGACCACCTCCCAGAGGAGTTACATGGGAGGAGTGCTAAATAGGTAAAAACCAATGGGGTATGCCACATGGGTGTTGAGCCCCTCCCATCGTCACAAATTTTGGTTGCTCCCCTGACTATTGACAAAAATGTTGCTCCCAGCTCACTGCTGGTTTCACCTCCACCCAACAATTTCGCATGTGTTCAATGCACCAGGATACTAGCAATGCAAACAATTGTTTGGTGTAGTGGGTGTTACACATGTAAGAAGAAGAAAGAAATTCATCACTACCACAAAATCGTAATATAATTATAGAATATCCCATTATTTCTTAGACATGCCAGCATAGGGTAAACTCGATCGCACTCTCCCACGCACGCCCCCAGGGGGCTCGGGGGGCTCGACCGAGCCCCCTATTTGGCAAAGTGGAGGACAAAAAGTCCGAGAAAATGGGACAAAAGTCCACTAAAGAAACACAAACGCGCATTCACAGTGGTGGTCACGCTTTTTTTAGTCTGCCTACTCATTTGTTAGCAAAAGGTCTACATAGTTAGGAATTCGAGCCCCCCACATTGAGTATATCATCACTCATAACTAGTCCAAGTTCAAAATGTCATGACAAAAAAGTTAAGAGGTACTGAACAGCAATCAAAATATTCCCTATTCGCACAACTTCACACAAAACTGATTTAAAAAGACTTGGATGATAAAACAAAAATTTTCTATACCCACTGTTCATATTATCAATAACAGTAAATATTTCAGGTAAGCTAACGCTAGACAACAAGATCAGTATTTGTTACCTAGCCACAACTGGGGCTTAAATTAATCACAATTTCAAAAACATACAAAATAGGCAACACATACATCAATACAACAAGAAAATTTAACCAACCTTCTCACTCTCTATTAATTCACTAGTAAACAACAGCTCTTTTTGCCAAGGAAATGCGTTGAAGCTGATAACTAATTTACTCACAGAGGTGTTTGTCACTGAGAAGCAAAATGATACGGAGAGCTTGGGTTTAACAAAATGCCAGCCCACCATTCCGACTCTAAAAGACCCATCAGGTCCACATTGGCTCACTTCCAATCACAGGCTAACCATTCATAAAATCTTTCAATCTGATCAACCTTAGAAAAATACGAAAACCAGATTTTGACTAATTGTCCTTTCTACACGTGCTGTTCCAGTACATGTACTTGCTTTGTGAGACGATAATCAGAAATGCAAAGCCTATTCCACAGCTGTAAATAATTTCCGGAGTACTTTTTGACATATTCATTTATGGAGGATTCCGGACATCAAATACTGCTCGGGCACTGTATTCAATACCAACACACTTCCTCCATCAGTCATGCCAGTTTGTTTGCGTAAAGTGCTACCTGTTGAGAATTCAACCACCCAATCAGAAACGCCGGTGTAAAAAAATCTCGAGGAAAGTTAAATGATACCTGCGTGTGTTCTACCACCTAGCGACAAGCAGGAAGTCAGCGAGTTTGGCTATATTCCTTGAGAGGTACAAACCGACAGTCTTCATTGGCCAAAAGAGTCTAATCTCACCCAATCATTGGCGGTGTTGCACAGAAGTCACAACAATATAGCAGACGGCAAATTCTTGGACTAGCCGAAAAAATATTCGAAAGTCTGGAATTATTTTGGTCTTCTGAGTGCAAATGATTTTCTTTCAAAGACAACGTATATTCTAGTTCTGGGTAAACGTATTACTTTATGCAATATACAACGACATCAGAGCGTAGAAGTTTCGTGCAGACAGTGAAGATGCAACTTGTGCAGAGGCAAAAGGACAGAAACGACCAGCGGGCCGAGGCTAAAAGACATGGGATTAAAACTTTCATCGCTAAGAGCACCAAAATAACACGTTCTGTTACAAGTAAATGTAGACGTGAATAATTTCAAATTCATTTTAGTACTGAATTCAACATGGGGGCACCCCATCGAAATCATATAATAGAACAGGTATATGACAGGTGGCACTCTCTGGAAAAGAGCCATTTTCTTATGTTCACTGTTTAAATGAATGGGTATCCTAATTTTTAAGATGCATCTCATCATCAAAAAAGGAGTACCCCGGGTAACACTGACCACAAGAGATTTTGGTTAACAATTATATCACTTACATGGGTAACATGCAATTACTTGGATTTATTTATACCGGTAGTTTAAAACAGACTTCAAAAGTAAGGGAACAAAGACACAACTCGTGAAGACAGAAACTAGTTATTTATTATACAGAAGCTAGTAAGAGTGCTGATTTACTTTTTATACAACAATTCTAATTTTGTTTTATTTGAATTCAGGTGGCTACAACGGAAAAGGAGGGTCCTGGTGATGAACAGTTTCCAATCAGTGAGACTCCATGCAAGCTCAAAAAGCCAGAAACCAGACTCGCACTCTTCGGATGGACATGTTGGTGACGGATATTTGTGCCAGGGAAATCAGTGCATGACAGGCTGATGTAAGAATTATCACCATATAGGGCAGATGATAGTGCTAATTTAGATTCCAATCCACTATTGTGGTAGAAAGAGACGGGTAGTAGCTGCCTACTGCTGACCAAATATGTTAGGAGGATGTTGGGTTTTCCGGCCAGAAGTTTAGAGAGCGAACGAATGTCCTCTACCTCTGGAGACATGATCAGGGCACAGAGGGCATCGGTATTTAATGGTCGGATATTACGTGCCGAATTTTGAGAACCAGTTTTCTCCACTGAAGAACGGGCATCAAACTGGTTCACAAAATACAGACACGTTATATCCGACTATTGCTGGGGGCATCTTTGTCTTCTGCCAATGTGGACAAACCAGTGTTTTTGAAGCATAACACAAACATTCCTGAAGATTCCAACTATAAAAAGCATATTCAAAGCTATCTCAACTGGCACCTCCTAGTAGAGTTATACCTCCGAGGCCTTGACATATCCATAAAACCATATATGGCGATTTCAGTTGGTTTAAATAACAACTGTAGTCTAAGTTAAGGCTGGTCTCACTGGAGCTCAAACTAGGTGTTTTTTTCGACTTGTAAAAATGACTCCATTCCCTTTTACCTTTCTTTGAAGCTGGCCATGCTTGACTCACCACAGACTATATAGTACATGGACCGCCAACTCCGTATACTTTCAATGGACGAAATCTGTGCTCCTCGGCATAACGTTACGTCATTATTCACTAGCGACACCTGGCCCAATTATCTAGCATTATTTCCGGCACGTACGTCGCCTGCTAATCTTGGTCGGCAGTTGTGTAGTCGGGTGGTAGTAGCATTGCTAAGAGTGTTCACGATACCAACAGTTCTACTATTTTAAGATTTTGAACAGTGTTTCAAAGCCGAAAATATTATTTTGTTTCCGTTGTACTGCTTTTCTTAAAAGGTCACGACCTCCGACCCCGGGCCTCTGACATAGAAAGTAGTTACAAAGCCGAGGCGAGTCGAAAACGGTAGATCGATTCATTGCAATGTTTCTCGTTCAGTATGTGGTATAAATAGATTATTACATGTTCTCAGTCGTTATCCCCCTTATCTAGAGCCCTCGTGGATTTTTCAGAATTATCACCCTCGGGGCTAACGTCCCTCCGGCGATAATTCTTCAAAATCCACTCGGGCTCTAGATAACGGGGGATAACGATTTCGCCATGTAATAATCTATATGTATGTGTTTTCCTTTAATTGTATCATTGGATGGAGATTCTGGAATGCGTGAGTAGAAATATTAAGAGATGTATGCTTCATTTTATTTCTTTATTAATCGAACCGTAAAAATCGGATCGTGAACAAAAATAATGGAATGGTATCGAATCGATATTTTTTTAATCATTGCAGCCCTTGCGGGCACCAGCAGTGCCCACGAACAGCTTACCAAATCGCATGAATGCAGAAACTCCTATTGACAATGTTTGGGGCCATTATACCGCAAAATACCCCAAAGGTACATGTATAAATGAAATGTATTCGGCAAAAGTTTGTGGTCATAAAAAAACTAAACTTACTTTGACTGTACTAAACAAATGTTGCACCCAAACCCTGTGCTCCATAGTTAGAAAAACACAGAACAAACAAATGCACGAGTCTCACGCATGCGCAGTTCAACCTCACCTGCACGATATCGAAATTGGCATTCCATTCTCCGCAATGCACTCGCGAAAACACATGATCATGTAAATTCTCCACGAGTTCATATCCCACCAAGTCATGCTGCTTCGCCATGAACTCGCCAAAACTTATGATCACGTTAAGTCTTCAGAGTTCATATCCAGCGAAGTCACGCTGATCCACAATACACTGGCAAAACGCACGAGTAAGTGAATTCTTCACTTGATTTACCATTAATTTGTCACACAATTAGAGTAACTTGACTTTTTCGCTGCTATCCACCATCCCCAACTCATGCTTAGCCTACTGTTTGCTTACCTACCTTTGCAATCAACAGTCACGGTACAAAGAAGCCAGCTGACTAGAGTAACGCTTAGGTCTACAGTGAAAAAAAAACCGTTACTAGTAGCAAACATATTTTCTCAGGCGCGTCATATGTACATTAATATTAAACCGACCTGTCCTAAGATGTACAGAACCTTAAGGCTTATCCACTGATTGGGTTTTATGCATATATTCTTGTCTGACGTCAAAGGCATTGCTCAGCAATGGTAACGTGACGTCATTGTTGTCATCCTGCGTGCAACTTTTATGTAATCGGGCTATGGTATCCATTTTCAGCCTGTACTTATTTAATTGATCGGTTTTTATTAAGAAACCCACAAACAAAGTGACGCCTACGCTCCAGTGTACAGATTCCACGTACATCAAAACAACTTGTAGCGCACGGTGACACGCGACTCCCGATCCCCCACTAATCTCAGCATGCAGCAGGTGAAAAACTTTTAATTTGCCTCCGTGAATCACGCTACCCCGTTGTGATAAAGAAAATGAGTGCACGATTATCTCCACATGCAACTGTTAGGTGGTCAGCATAAAGGGGGAATTAACAGTTGGACTTCAGAACCAGTCACCTGGACCAAATGAAAATCAAATGACCGGTGATCAAACGTGTCCTACGATTCCCGCATCCCCCATCACCTGCGAAGTCCTCACCTCCCTCATCGACTCTATCCCGTCTTCCATCCGCAATCCCTTCAACATCGCCCTCTTAAAGGCCATGTTCCTCCTCGCGTTCCACGCCTTCCTGCGCATCGGCAAATTTACGCTACCTTCCCTTTACTCCGATCCCTCGATCACTCACCCTCCAGCGCTCCTCAGTCCAATTTTTCTCCCGATCCCTTCAACCCCCCCCCCCTACATGAATGCTACTCTCTGTAATTTCAAACACCACCGTTCCACCCCCGTTA
Organism: Phoronis australis; assembly: GCA_002633005.1. NCBI lineage: Eukaryota > Metazoa > Phoronida > Phoronidae > Phoronis > Phoronis australis. The sequence goes on along the minus strand of NMRA01000020.1, from coordinate 799,812 downwards.
CCCTTTACATTCCTTCTTCTCCCTCACCATATTTTCCCGTTGCCCACCTCCGGACATATCTGGCCTTATCCCTCCATTTTTCCGGCCCCCTATTCCGTCTCGCCGACTCCTCCCCAGTCACACGTTCCTTCTTCTCCCACACTCTCGATGCCGTCCTTATCTCTGCCTCAACTGATCCCTCCCTCTACAAGTCTCAGTTTCCGCATCGGCGCCGCCACTTCTGCTGCTGCTCTCGGCATCCCAGAGCCCGTCATCCAACGCATGTGCCGCTGGAACTCCGACGCCGTCAAAGACTACATCCGCATGTCAGTTTTTCCCCACCTCATCCCTGGTTTCTCCCTTCTTCTTTTATCTCCTCATCACCTCCCTTCCCCACACCACGCTTTACCTCCCCACCGGCGTCAGTGTTGCCTGCACCTTTCCCATCCACAACGTCCCCTTCGTTTCCGTACATTGTTCGTTTCCTTTGTTGTTTATTTTGTATTTTTTATTTCTTCGGTTACCTTACTAGTCCGTATTTACTCCGTGTTAGCCATTTTGTTGGACCTCTGGCTATATTGTGTGTTCATTTATCTTTACCTTGTTGCTCTACCACCTTTAGTAAACTGTTGTTAGCTTTATTTCTGTTATGTTAACTATTTTGTTTTTCTCCGTTAGCCGTTTTGATTTTATTTTTCATTGTCTTTCATTTTTTAATTTCTCTTCCGTTTCATTTGCGTTTCCGTATCGCTCCTTCCATGTTTATTATGTTTCTCGGTTTTTACTATTTTTCAAGTTCTACCTGACCTTTTAGTTTGTTGTATCATATTCTTGTTCTTTATCACTTTTGTTATCTATAATCATTTCTTCCCGCCACGACACGGGGTGAGACAACACCGGCACCTTTTCCAGCCCTGGGCAATCGTACCTCCACATCCGGTTTGGCACCCGGAGTTAGGGTTGGGTATCCGGCTGACAGCGTTTGTAAGTAGTCCTGCACATCTTTATTTATCTCTTTTCACAATTTGCTGTGTTCATAACCACAGAGGCCTGAGGCGACAGTAGCATCCGTTCTCAACGCCAACGGTCGTATGCATGTAGACGCACAACTACCTTAGATCAAAACTACGTTTTGTCTTTGTTTTCCCCGGCACCTTTCTACCATAAGTACACCTCGTTTACTCGATGTTATGGCGATTTTGTGAATGAAAGGACTGAGGGTATACGAAGCTGTTCTGTACCTGGCGAGAGATTCGATTTGATTGAAAGTCCTTTAACCTTTGACCTCGGATAAGTAGTAAACAAACGGTTGTGCAGTTCCAAGGTGGTTCTGTTAAACCTTTTTTTCTCGCTACGCAGTATATATATTTTGTCTTTGAAGTTCCCCGAAAATGAAGATAAGGTATTTTACTACACGTGAACTATTGTAAAAATGGCCATTTTTTGTGAATAAGGTTGGAGTTAACCTTAAGATCGGTGGACAAGAAATGCCTGCTATTCGCTGTGAACCTATGAAGTTCTTGGGCAAACGTTTCTATAGAGATTTGAAGAAAGATGACATTCAACTTACGGTCTCAAGAAAGCTGATTGACAAATTGAGTACAACTGGTAAATGCACTCTTAGCGGGATAATGAAACTGTGGATCTACAATAAAGGCATGCTTAGAGTCAACTGGGAATTTATCACATCTACAACTTCCCGGTAACGTTTGTTGAGAGCCTTGAAGCAATCTGAATGAAGTTCATCAAGAAATGGACTGGCGCTACATTTAGCGCCCTCTACAGAAGTACAAGTTTGGTCTACAGCAAAAGAAAAGGTACTCTATATCTGTGAAATATTTGCACGTTACCAAGTGCGCCTTATTAAACGGCCGACTGGTCACAGCACAAAAGCCGTCTACCAGAACAACCTACACAGGTGGAATCGTATAAAGGAACCTGCAGAGAAAGAACTTCACCTTCTAATCAGAGACATGTGTAGAAGTCATGACCGAACCCGCCTAGGGTTTCATCAAAATCGAAATCCCGTCAAGTCAATGCTCCCATCAGAGCACAGAAGATATCCAACCAACCTCGTCAAAAATAGATGAAGACGACGTGATAGTATATCAATACTCATGCGATAAACAAGGACAATTCCTCAAATAGGGTACAGACATTACATATTGGAACAAACTACTTTATAAGTGTACACGATCACTTGAACTTCTGTCATTGCACACATCAACGCCATCCATGACTTTTTGTCGTTAACGGCCAACCAACGACTCTGGGTGAAGACAACTGTTGGCACGATGGTATCATTACAGCTGTACGCTATTCTACATACTCAATGGCTGCAGATACGCTTCAATTGGCGACATGGCTAAGCTCTCAAGGCGATTAGGCCTACTTCTGATCTACTTCTATACATTAAAGATGCGAACAACAAATCTGATGATGTGTTGGTGGTCCACTATCACTTCACCAAAGCGCTTCAGTTTAGAAGTGCCAATGGTAGGCTATACATATACCCTAGAATAGACACGTTGAAAGACCCGAAGACAAACGTCTCGTCAACATCAAACGAATGGATAAAGAGTTCAACCAAGCTGAATTCTCTCTTCAAATCTAAGAAACAACATTTCAGAAAGACAATGAAAGTTATCATCACAGAGCTAACTGTACCAATTGAGGAGAACCTTTCTAATGCTTACAACCTGGTGGAAGAATGTGAAAACCGAAGATGGCGCTCTCACTACTTTCCTATTGAATGTGGCTGCAATGGCTTCTGCAACAGTTCACCTACCATTGCTGCCATAGGCACACCAAAAAGACATGAACCGAGGGGAGAGAGACGGTTGAGTGCTGTGGAAACCCGTTTAACTCAGAGAAGTCTAGTCTGAAATCCACAGACGTCTGTGTCCTCAAACATGACAGGAAACTGGAATTTAAATATCTGTCAGGACAGACAAATAGCTGTGGGGAACACATATTGGCGACTGGACATTCCATTTCTCTTGCGTCATCCAGGATCCTAGCCAAAGAACTGGTATGCTCGCAAGCTAAAAGAGTCCATAAACATCAGCATTCAGCGCCCCTTCTTGAACCGGGACCGAGGTCTCCACTTACCTCCCATGTATTCAAGCATTCTTAAGCAGAGAAAGGCGGGAAATCCCTCATTCCTGTATAAAGACCTGTCGGACCAGGTCGAAACGTCTGCAACCAACCTACCACATCTCTAAGTAAGTGATCATCTTATACTGTAATGCCTCTAGAGACCAGTGACCAACCTATTCTCCAGGATTATGACACTGATGAAGATAACAGTCTTTTATAGAGACTGGTAAAACATCTAATAACAAGAGTCTGAATTCAAATGAATCTTCTAGGAAGGATGCTCCTGATGAAGAAAAACAGGACATAATAATGTTATAGGATATGAAGAGCCAGATGCTGAAAACAGATATGAGTTCAACAGTTTGTCTGTAGTTAGCAGCATATCTAACACTGCATAGACTGACCCTGATGACAATGTGCTTGACCAGATTAAAATCCCGACTGATCTGCAGTGCTTTCAGTAACTTTAGGACGTGCGCTAGGACCTAGCTAAAATCTAGCCAATGTCACGTGTTCTCATTCAAAATACACCGCAATATTTCACGTGATCTCGCGACATCCTAGTGTTACTGAACGGGAGGCTGGTTAAACTATTTCTATGATCATCTACAAACAACACAATTATCGGAGCTTGCTTAATCTTGGATAGTATATTTATTTAAACACGGAGCGTATGAGGGAAATCGACCTGGTAATCCCAAAGAGAACGGAACTCCAAACTATTGTACTGCAGACGATGAGAAAACCATGTTCAAAATATCAAGACCAGTATAATCTCATCACCCTGAGATGGATTCCTACCCAGGCGGCATCCCTGTCCAGTGTTGACTTTCATATACACATGCATGTGCACTCCAGCAATTGTTACCTGAAGCAACTGCCGTCATCCATTCACTCAAGCACAAAGGACTGGCTTTTACTATCTAACTCTTTGAACTGCGGACCTGTTTGAAGAAGCAGAAGTAACTCGTGCACAAATAGACAAATCATAATACACTACACTAGCAGACCGACATGGATAGTGAAAAACAATTGTATAAAGACAGAACTCCAGCTGACAGTTCCTAACACCAACGTGTTTAGTCTTCCTATCTACATGTAGTTGCTACTTATAACAGTAATATCCATAGGGTGCTCAACTATGATATGACGATTTATGGCTCTAGTAGCGCTTCTGCTGTGTCTGTGGTGATGGTGAGTTTTAATTAGTGATGACCACTGAGATGGAGGTGGCGATGGTGATGTGGCTGCTGAAACAGATGGTCTTGCGCTAAACAAAATCGATTGTGCACTATTGAAATTTTAATGTACAGGTAGAAGCGGTGTGGTGGTTTTGGCAGAACGCCACACTTTGACCTATAAATTACAAGTTTGCCCGTGTTGTTGAAGAGTGACTCCCGGATCTCGTCGCAAACATGAATGTTTTGCTAGCTGTTGTGTTGGCGGTAAGTAATTACTGCCTGGTGTACATGTGTGCCTCAAAACTTTGAAGTGAACTGTTTTACCAACCTTAAAAACATTTTTCTGCAACATTTTAGCTAAGAACTTCATGCAACAGATTTTATTCTAAGCAATTTTAGACAAATCGTACTTCTGAGTGAACTTATTTAGATGTAACATTGTTTTGAAAAGCAAACATAAAATAAATTTCATTTTGCATTTCTGGTGATGGTGGTGGAGCAAAATAACGGCATCAGATTGGCACTTTCTTCCACCCATTATAATCCAAACATGCCATACTGTAATTTACGAATTCTATTCATTTCAGTAATATTGAACTTATCTATGCTGTGCAAAGCTAACCATATAGAGGGGTTCTAAAACAAGTGAACTTGATTTGACAGCTACTTTTAATTTTGATGATTTAGGTTGGACAAACTTATAGCTGCACGTTACTTTACATGATAACATCTAAATGGAACATTTACTTAATAATCTGCGCATAAAACTTCGTGCATTAAATATTTGATAAAAAATGACAATTACTTTGTGTCACAATTGATGGGTGAAGAAACATTTGCGTAGGACTTTCTCATATGCTAGAATTGTTGTCCCCCAATCATTGTGTTTTCATGTGTTCAGCAGACTTGATTACCTGGAGTCGTTTGTGTCTTTTTATGAAATGCACATTTATATAAAATGATTCGTCCAGTAAATTGCGTTTTTGTTTTATAAATATTTTGCACTTTTCATATAACCCTTAAATCATCAGCAAGGTACGCAAAGGTTACTAAAACAGGTTTTGGCAAATTAAGAGATACTGACAACAACTTATCACTGAAGCTTTGAGATAAAATAATAGACGTGGTCCCTCAAATGTTAAAGGAAAGTTTAAAAATTCATCGCACTCACTGTAAAATGGGCAGGCGTGATTGCTCACTGCTCCTAGCTACATGTAGTTTATCGACGGTCATCGGAATGACACCCGCCTCAAATAAAAAAGTATACCCTTTGTAACAGTGCTGTACCCCTACATGTATGTCTCGGGAACTCACTGGTGATGCAGTTCGGCGCTACACCACTACCGCTGTACTGCTGCAAATACCCGTGATTCAGTGCTTAAACGCCAATATCAGCCGATTTCATGAAAGTGGTTTAATAAAACCAGGTTTAAGACTAAAATTTTGTCTTCCCAAACTTGGTTTAATTTTAGACCAAACTTGCATTTCACCAACGTGGTTTGAAAATCTGAAAACCTGGTTTTGTTGTATACCAGGGAGCGGGTATACTAAAACCAAATTTAAAGTATCCAAACCACCCTATTATGTCGATCTGGGTTAACAGAACAAAGAAACTCTATTGAAGTGCTTCAATGAAACCTTGATCATATGGGTAAACAATGGCACACAGTAGTAGAATAAGTGCAGATATTGTGAAAAAGGTCTGAAAACTTTTCTCATGAGGAAAAATGTTCCCTCTTAGAAATGATCAGAGAAAAAACCAATGTTATACAGAACAATAAAACTGGCGCTAAATCAAGTCAACGTAAGCAGCAGACTTGGAGAGATCTTGGTCCAGACTGGCTGTACAGTTCCCGCAATCGGAGAAATGCAGTAACAAACACCTAAAGGGCAATTCTCAAACAACGATGGCCAGGGAGGAAATTTCATCAGTGAAAATTTTGAGGGACCCAGTTGCAGATCTAGGATATCATGAGGGGACATTTTTCATTTTGTGACATCTGTGCCTAACACACGTACACTCATTAAAGTACATGCCCATGATTAGCCGCAACATAGTAAATAAATGCCGAAAATTATTTCCGTGTCATTCTTACTGCTTATTTTTGCGGCCAGGGGCTGGGCAGGACCCCTGCCCGGAAACCTTATATCAGGCAACAATAGAGATGGAACTCAGTCAGAAGAATTCAGAAGATGCCGTCTTCAGTCGCGCCCGTAACGCTTACGACGATGATGCCCTGCTTGCTCAGACGTATTCTGAGAAGTTCGAAGGACACCCTGCAACACGTTCTGACCTCCTACGTTTGATCTTGTGTCGTCGTAAAACCGAAAATTGAAAATAATCCATTCTCGCTGTAAAACTACGTCGGTGATACACACCGTGACGTCATTCAGCTGTACGGTTGAGTATGCATATACGGTGCAAGTTTGCCATATTTAACAGTATGAAACCTGAGTCTAAAAAAGTCTAAAGTTAAACCTGTTTTAAGATCTTAATACAGGTCTAAGGAACATAGACCTTGTTGGTGAAATGAAAACTAACCAGGTCTAAACGTGAGTTAAACTAGACCACTGATCTAAAAGTTAAACTACCTTTATGAAATGCGGATTATCTTTACACCCGGTCTCAGACCCAGTTTTAAACCACCTTTGTGAAATTAGTTGCATGTGTCCAAAGCGACAATATATTGTATGTAAAACAGGTCCTCTGGTACCCTAGCCGAATCCACCCTGTCATACTGGCTATTTTTATCAGGTATCTGTGATTGCAACTGCTGAAGCGGATAACGGCGTAACTGCAAACGTTCTTTCCGTCCTTTGGATGTATGATCCCGCTCTTCAAATTCTTTCTGCCGGAGATGTTGTCGACGCCAATCCAACGATTTCCGTGGAAGTGAACAACACAAATGAAAGGCCAGAAGAAATCTGGGTGTCATGCAAGTAAGAGGAGAACAATAGTAATGTTCATAGACTACACGTAGTCAGTGTATCGAATTTAACTGTTCCTGAATCCCTGAAAATTTAGTAAGCTGCAACGCCTGTCTACTCGGCTCATGAAGATGTAGTTCCTCCATTACAGGCCTGTAAACTTAGTTCACTAACTCACAATCTCCTGTCCGCTTACTTAAAACACCGGTTACGTGCTCACATCCACCTACATGTACAATCGCCGTGCTTACTATGCGTGCCAGAACCGTGTTTTTAGTCTATGAGCCTTCTTTTACAGTGGGCGTGAGTCATGTTTTAAATTACTTTGAGCGCCTAGGCCGTGTTTTGTGAGTGCAGATACAATGTACGAGCTTGTGAGTTGAAATGCACTGAGTTTGCATTTCCGTGAGCCGAAAACAAGGAACTACGTTCGGGCTTCAGTAAGTCATGGTGTTCAGGTAGCATGAATGCCACAGTGACGCGAATACAAATCGTTGAGCTTGGTTTCTGGGTTCAGACTCAGCTTTGATACCCAAATTCAAGGGGTTATTCTAGTGCATACTACTTGAAAACACATATCAATTTAATTTATATGTAACATGTGATAATATGTTCCTCTTTTCTCTGATCAAGCTACAAGCCTTTTTAAACACAGTTGTGTGCCTCGGCCTACACGAAACACCTCCGTTATTTCATTGTCCCAATGTGTTTCAGATCTGCAAAAAGTCATTTACTATCAAAATGGAAAGTGCCGGCGAATGCGCCGGCATATTCCCGTGACAACATATTAAAACGTAAAATAGCAGTACAGAGGGACGACATATTCAGAATAACACAGCGCACGCCTTGAAAAACAACATGGTAGCCGGATAGCCATGTTTTTAACCGTCTGTTGACGAAATCCATTTGCTGTTCTGATTAAATACTGGACACGACCAAATATGAAACACCTCCCTTGGATAATACGAGAGTACTAAAATTTCTGAGGTGTTCTTAATGACTTCGACCAAAATGGGAAAGCCCTTGACTATTTATTTCCATGACCTTGCGCATTAGTTCAGGAACGATTCCTTGGTTCTGGCCAAGTTGTCCTTGAACGTACAGAGTACATCTTTGCATTTTGAAAAGAATATGAAGTAGAAATATTGATAAATTATCGACAACGGCACATTCACCAAATCCATGTCAACATTGCATCGTTTCAAAGTGCGATTGAAGCCGATGCAACTCAACCTTACCCGCGGCAACTAAACCACGCGCACGGCCGAGTAGAAACTAGAGTACCCTGCCCCTTACAGTCTTCATTCGGCACAAGGTCAGAGAGTCCCATTCAGTCTTCTCAAAGTTAAAGCCGCAAGTTAGTCGCTGCAGCTGTGGTATCCCGGCCTTCCCCCAGATGTTGTTTCCTGCTAGGCAGAATGAGGCGCTTTAGATTCAGTAATCAGGATTTTTAGTGATTGGAACCATGGACTATATATAGTACATGGGCGAAATCTGTGCTCTTACAGAAGCAATGACGTCATTATCCACTAGCGACACCTACCTGCCGTTCAGTAACGCTAGGGGCCTCGCTAAAAAGCTAGACTTTGCGAGATTATGTGAGATATTGCTATGTATTTTGAATGAGAACAGGTTACTCATGTTAGATTTCATCTAGGTCCTAGCGTAGGTCCTGACGTTACTAAACGCACACCTGGCCAAATTAGCAGGTTTTATTTTCGGCAAGTACGTCGTCTGCTAATCATGGTCGGCTGTTGTGTCGTCACAATACACTAACCGGAAACTGAAACAGATAATTTAGGACAGTGACGCGTCCTCTAGGATAGTACGCAAGAAAATGTCGGACTTGCAAATCTGTTGTCTATAATCGATGTTGGAACTGAACGCAATTGCACATAATACATATAATATTTGTGTGATGTCATCATTGGGTCCGGTTTCCGCCATTGTGTAGTTCTACACCATCAGGTAGCCGAAGTGGTCTCGAAAACTGAGTTCGACTGAGTTTTTTTTTAATGTTTATTACGAAATCTTCAGAATACAATGAATATACATAATCCAGAAAGCGCCAAGGGGCATTAGATCTGGGTAAAAAATACAAAGAAGTCTATATACAATGATTATATACGAATACATTAATAAAAAACTGATGTTAAGAATATATATGACAACGAATGAAAATAATTCATTTTCACACAGATGTATAAAATTCTATCCACTCACACAAAGAGATTTAATGTTATAAAGAGATTCTGATACTATTTCAAATAAAACCTTATTTTCGTTTGAGTTAAGTTCTTGACATCCATATAGAAAGAAATTAATTTTGTTGTACAATTGCGGAATTTCAGAATATTTTTTTATAAACATTGGGGTATTGTTCGAGTGTCTGGAAGAGCTGTA
>NMRA01000020.1:773929-789676 GCA_002633005.1 Phoronis australis | reverse complement strand
GTCATGGGGATGCTCTTTTGAGAATGGGTGGAAAATTGCAGTGTCATCAGCATATAAGAATGTTTTAGAGCTTATCGTGTCTGGAAGATCATTGATGTACAGTAAAAAGAGTAAGGGGCCTAGTACGCTACCCTGTGGTACTCCAGCATTTACGAAACCTGGTGTTGATGAAGGTGATAAGACACCCTCAATTCGGACTTTGTAAGTTCGATTTTCCAGATATGATTTTAAAAGTAAGAGGAAAGTGCCTGAGAAACCGTAAGATTGTAATTTATGTAGAAGCAGATCATGGGGAACGACATCAAAAGGTGACGCAATGTCTAAAATACGGATCTCACGTTGTACCCTTGCTCATTAAACTGGAGGTGGATGTCGTGTACAATCTGTAAGTTGCGACACAGTGCTGTTACCAGGCATGAATCCACTGAGTATTATGAGCAGGTTGCGTGTGAGGAGAATGAAGTAAGAGCAATGGGACAGACAATCTTTCAGTTTTTGGGCGTCCAAAAGACTCCAAGATCGCCCAAAAATGGCCCAGGTTCGTGCGTCGAACACGGGAATAGCAGTACACGGCGGAGCAAGCGATCAGTGTGGGGGTCATTTTGTGCTCAGCCCATCATGTAGAATCGTGCTTCGATCTGTCGCAGGAATGGAGATTTCAGTGATGAAGGTTTCTCCAACGTGTATGAGTATTTGATGGAGAAAATTGTATTGTGTTGCACCATTGTAGTTTTCAGACAGACATTGAGCCTCAGCATCAAACTGTGACTGAGATAATAAATGTGATTGCAGTAAGTTTTCATCTACGCATAACAGTGGTTGCCAGGATTGCACAAACGACATTCCTGAGAAACGTATCACTGAGCATTAAGTGTGTGAAACAATTAATTTCCCGCGTAATAGCAAGGCAGCTAGAGTTGATGTGTTTGTCTATGAAATGTTTAAGTGTACCAACCAGCTTATTACTCCAATTTTATAACTGTCTCATTTAATAGCTTTCTTAATAATGGATTTTTTCCGCAAACCTGGTGTGATGCCATAATATGTACTATGCAAAAACAAGGCTCTGCCAATGACACAAATAATTATCATGGAATATCTCTGTTCTAAGAAGTTGGAATCTTTTTCACTAAAGAAGAGAAGAGTGTGATCTCGTGCTTTGTTTGCGTTGAATGGCGATATCGCGCGAAGACTTCCTTGAGTTTGCGTTTAAAAACGCAAAATTGCGAATTCCTTGCATTTACAAAACATGGTAAGCTGCACTTCCAGTCGCACTCTACGTTGGTTCCTGTAGTTCTACTTTTCAAAAATAAAAATAAATTTTCTGTGCCCCAGTGTCTGGTATGATTTCCGTGTGTGACAATATAATCCAACTAAGCATGGAAATTTTGAGACATCCAGTTGAGAAAACAGATCAAGTTTGAGTCTAATACTGGAATAAAAACTTACAAAAATTTGCGACGTTGCGTCCGCATCTCACGGACTTCAGCTTGGCTTGTGACGTTATCGTTATTCTGACCAATTGGTGGCGTTTTGGCTAAACGGCGCGGCGTTGACATCAGTACACCATCCCATACGTGTGACAAATCGAATCGTAAACCGCCTCTTTAATTTAAAGAGGGACTCTCAGTGCGCTCATGGAGAGCTTCCATTACACCCCTTTTGAGCCAGTGTTCCTCACAGTCTAAGGTAGTAACATCATCCGTATTGAAATCATGTCCAGTGGCGCACATGTGTCTAAAAATAGCCGAATCATCAGTGTCCCCGTAACTAGGACGACGATGGTGGAACATACCCATTTTAATGGACTGTTTCGTTTCACCAATGTAACTGTCTGAGCACCGAGGATCCTTACACCTGACACCATAGACAACACAACCTTAGGGGTCTTGTCCTGCGGAGAGAATTATAGGGTTGGTAAATAATAGAAATGCCAAACTGTTTAAATGTCCTCTTGAGGGAGTCACATTGACCACTATCTTCAATTTGACTCGAACCATCCTCTCATCCACAAGCTGGGTGTGATTCGCACTTTGAACCACAGAGCTAACACCATTATTTGTGATCCTTCGACCATTTCTGAGGAACTGAATTACACTAAAGATGCCCTTGCCAAATGCGGTTATCCACGTTGGTCGTTCACCAAAGCGGAAAGATCAGAGAGGAGAAAAGTAAACACTCAGACAATCACTACTGTTAGTTCTCTTACTCATGTGGTGATTCCTTACGTCCAGGGCGTGTCTGACTGCCTCAAGAGGACATTTAAACAGTTTGACACTTCTATTATCCACAAACCCTTTAGTTCTCTCCGCAGCCAACTGGTTAATGTCAAGGACAAGACCCCCAAGGTTAATAAATTTTGTGTTGTCTATGGTGTCAGGTGTAAGGATCCTCAGTGCTCAGACGGTTTTATTGGTGAAACGAAACAGTCTATTAAAATGCGTATGTTACAACATTGTCGTCCTAGTTACGGGGACACTTATGATTCAGCTATTTTAGCCACATGTGCGCTCCTGGACATGATTTCAATACGGATGATGTCACTAGATACTAGACTGTGAGGAAGACTGGTTCAAAAGGGATGTAAAGGAAGCTCTCCTTGAGAACATTAAGAGCCCCTCTTTAAATAAAAGAGGGGGATTACGATTCGATTTGTCACACGTATGGGATGGTGCACTGACGTCAATGCAGCGCCGTTTAGCCAAAACGCCACCAATTGGTCAGAAAAACGATAACGTCACAAGCCAAGCTGAAATCCGTGAGATGCGGACGCAACGTCGCTAATTTTTTTAAGTTTTTATTTCAGTATTAGACTCAAACTTGATCTAATGCAACTAAGCTTGATGACTCCAGCATTAAACCTACATGTATAACTTTTAATCTGATGTCGACATCTAGATATTTTAATCGAAATCTCAAGTATTTACTCTAATTTGTAGCTCAAATATGAGAATTGTAGCAATTTTTATTGTACTCATCTTAATTTTACACAAGAGTATAACGGAAAATGTCAAGAACAATTTGTAGTTTGATTTCGAGTACAAAATGTTGGTAGTATATGGTTTATTGCTGGTTGTATGTCTAGATACCTCCCTCCCTCTAAAGCGGTTTAGCTGGTTTGTAATCTTGACATTCTTGATCATTAGGCCGCCATTATGCAAAACTATAGTTTTACTAATAACTTCCTCATCAAACACTGTAGCTAGATTATTTTGTTTTCACCCGTTTTTCTATGATCAGTGAATTTAGTGGAGCTTACAAAGTTCGGTGGGCCAATTTACCAAGGTCGGTCACGGGAGTTTGGGGTCTGTTCGGTGATAAATTCAAATTATTCGTCCGTGAAATGCAGACAGGAGAACATAGCTGTGAGTTGTAGTTTTACACATGTGATTTTTTTCAGTTCTAAACGCACAAAACGCTTGCTATCCCGTCCAGTGGCTCGGAACCCGAACATACCCATCTCGGCCGGACTGAAAACATCACGAACATAAACCAACCAAAGTTGGAAACTAAACTTACAGTCACGAAAAGACTATACTAGTGAGCCAAAGAAAATATGTGCACGTGATTATTTTGGTGAATTAGCCGCGAAACTGCAAATCTACTTACTAGCTCGTCGGGGGCCGCGAAGTCGGGTTATCCTTCCACAACCCGTCAGCAGGGTAATAGTTGTACAGTAACAATGATCCGAATAATGTATATGAATATCTATAAGTAAAGATTCTCGTAACATCTGACCATAATATATAAGGAGTTATTGTTTCACAACAGCTTTCTGTCAACAAACACTGAGTTAGCATGAGCTGCACACGGCCTCGGTGTCCGGTCAAGTACATGTAGTTTATTGCATCTAAAGCCGGTAATGCAGTGATTTATTCATTGGTGGCTTCTCAAAATATTTGCACTCACGAACACTCCAAGGTATTACAAATTGTATCTAATGAGACAGACTTTGTTTCAGTTTTATATAAGAATTGGTTAGGGTGAGAATAATACATTTTGAAACAGAACGCACGATAATAAACGTCAACGTGGCACTAGGCTATTCGCAGTCCCGACTTAGACGAGTGCTCATCCAACGAAGGCTTCACTGGTCGATCGTTAGGTTTCACAGACTAGCAGTTCGAACCGGAATACACTGGTCAAAAAATAATAGAGAGGCTCCGTGAACTTGCACAGACAACAGAACATATATGTTTGGATAGTTCCGAAAACCGTTTGAATGAGCTGTCATGGTGTCAGTGAGCTAACTGCACGATAATGGAAACGACTGACGCTTGCGTTTGCTTCCACGAAATTCCGCAAGTGAAACGCCTTCTTGGAGAAGCGCAGATGTGTCTCACGGACCATTCTGGTTTTGTACCGCATCTAAACAGAAGTGTTCTTACGACGTTTTTCTATGGCTGAGAAAAAGAACTGGCGAAAACATCCTACACCCAGAGTACCAAACAGAAGCCTCTCGAACGAGTCAGTAATCAAACAGGTTATGCAAAACGTTGTGTTCCCACGCCTTGAATTAATTGTAATTGTTTATGGTTTCATAGCTAACTACAATTCTCCATAGACTTTATTCACGCGGCGGACATTAAAATCCAAAGCGAGGCTCACCGCGATAAACAAAGCAGAAATTTACATTGCGGGAGTTAAATGGCCGGTCTTTGGAGTCCAACCTGGATATTAAATCTTAAAAATGTGTCAATAATTAACCACAGAGACGTAGAAAAATACATTTAACGAACAAGTCAATGCACCAAAGAGTTGTCTGACGAAAGGATATATTTTTTTTCCGGAAAACTAGGTTCGAAACATGAAAAGTAAACATGACCAAATTGCGGCGATCGTAGTGTTACGGATTAGGTATCAGGCTGAATGCAGGGTTACGTTCTAATAAATTCTTGATAAAAATGCTTTCTACACGAACCAGGTCATCTGGTCGTATTGTTGACGAGTTGAAGATATATTCGACAGTGGTGGCTCATAGCATTTTGTTGTCATGTGCAATTAGTCTCATCTGGTTTAATTTGTTGATCAAGAGTAGGCCTATTAGCTTCAAGCATAGCCTAGGTTCTGGTGAGGTGGGCACTATCGGGACTAACAGTTGATTTGTTGTTGATCTGAAATAATACTTGATGTTATTAAATATATATTTTGATTACGATAAAAAATAGGATCGTAATTGAAATTAAAAATTATATGACCATCAATTCTGCTTTCTTGGTTTTAATAATTACGTCTATTTCATGTGTTATATTTTTCAAATATCAATCTCGACCAAGTTGAATTTTAAAATTAAGACACCTAATGCTTTCGTCCAAAGCATAACCTCGTTTTAGAGCTCAATTTCAGTTAACTGGGCAGAACACAGTGGCGGATATAGAGGGGGAGCCAAGGGGTTTTGCCCCAGCCCCCCCCCCCTAAAATTCTCCCAGATTCCATTTGGCAGTTCAGGAGCGCGAATTTCTGACAGGCAAAATCCTGGCTAATACTCTGCCTTGCCCCCTTCCCCCTAACTCAAAGTCCTGGATCCCCCCTGGAACAAGCATAGTTATCATGTTTCTTCAGAGACCTCGTTCATATCCGAGGGGAAAGGCGCCTCATGTGTGTGTGGCCTTCTGAGAGGCTTTTCGCCGAGTGACGGGTCAGTGAAAACTCTACTGACCTCCCGATCGCCATCAATAGCACGCCGCCCTTTTGCAAGCTNAAATCCGCCTGTGATTTTGTACTTTTTCAAATTGTCACCTCTGTGGTCACAGGTGATTTGAACCGTTAGAGAGAAATTTTCAATCACAAAGGGGATTTTTAGGCCTCGTGGCCGGGAATTTCGCGTGATTTTTCAACATTTTTGAGAGAGGAATAGGGCCGATATTTGGCCCCAAAATTGAGGGATTGAGGGCCCTGTCCTTTTTGTAAAGAAAAATGCATCGCGCTTCAACCCATAGTCATGAAAACACAGCCTGGCTGGCCGAAGATTCTCCGGTCCTCGTTGCTATGGCGGCATCCAGTCCGAGATGCGACAAATTATGATTCGAAAACAGTTATAAATTTTACACGGACATATTTTCCTTCGTCGCGGCGTATGGCAAGGACCCAACGCTTCCGAATCTCAACGTCCTTATGGATTGTAAAACAGAGTATCCGTATTTTTCTAGCTGTTCGAGCAACGCGGAGTTCAACTACGCGGATAAGCCACCAGAGCTATCGTAGGGAGCCTCGTTTTGGAACGGGCCTCCTGTCAGCGTGAATGGGGTCTATAATCAAAAACTGATCAACAACAGATCCGACTTAATGCGGGCCACTGACAGACACGGAGAAGTTTCACGGCCTTATACTTGGTATTAACGGCGTACTTTTCATTCTTCACTGCCGCGAGCCACTTCCGAAGGATTATTGGTTCTTGAGGAAATCGGAAAATGATATACCCGCTTTCCTTGCATTTTCATACTTCGTACAAGCGTAACGATACACCACACCATTAGCGGTACTCACTCTGCAGAAGAACCACTGGCGACGCTGCATCGTTTCTCACCTTCCTCACAGATTAACGCGACACCTCTCGGCGAGGTACGATCTACCGTATACGAGATTAGATGGATATAGTCCGATTAAGACGGTAAAAAAAGACTAATTAAATCGGGTGGCATTCTCCTTTAATGAAATAAGTTAACAGGTTGCTGTATGATAAATTTGGGTAATTTATGCAAATAAGGGACGCCATTATTTAAATTATGTATCTGCTCATAACTTGATGATTATTTCGATATTTCCACCCAGGTTTTTTTGTGGTCAATGAATTACTAAAATCAGTTTTTAGGTGGTTACATCATGCATTTGAATAATTCTTGTTAATTGTGACCACCAAGAATAGTTTGGCTCATCGTCTTGGTTACATAACTGTGGACGGTTTGATTAAGATTGAGAGAATATTGCGTGACTGTACCACCTGATGTAGTATCTGAAATCATCATCACGGCCCAGTTGCATAAAAGTTATACGCCGTATAGCAACAATGACGTCGCACTACCACGCCCCAATTTGTTATTGTTGAGCAATGCACCTGACGTCATGTAACAATAAAACTTATCTAGAGGATAATTTTGAAGTTTTATGCAAACTAGCTCAGAAGTGTGCGCTATTATGGGTAATAAGCTTACTCTCTAGGAAGTTACTAAGATCATACATCGAGATACGTGGCGTTATTTTCACAACTAGAACATCAAATTTAGAAACTCCAAAGACTTGACTGGAAAATTTATGCATCCTACAATTGAGAGACATACATGTATTTAAAACATTTCATTTTCTTTTTTATCAGTTGACGCAAACATTTGTTACTCTCGAAAGTTACAAAATTTATCATGAAACAGCCTGCAGCTCATTTCATTAAATTAATTGATTATAGAAACATAGCAGAAAATATCAATATCACTTACCTGTGCTGCTTTTTATGCCAGCTACATTGTATAAGCAAAAAACTCAATTTTTAAATAACTGTGGCCTTATATGCATAAAGTATGAAAATTCACGATTTATCCACCTATAAACTAGCTCCAATTGAATTCATCGACCCTAGAAACACCGATAAAAACACAAAATAATCTACGTATGGTGCTTGGTAAGGAAGTCTTAAGCAAAAACAGAATTTTGCATTATGACAGCCTTAGTTTGCATATAGTTGTCAAATTTACCACCCTGATAAAATCTTTCAGGTGGGCACCTCAACATGAAACAATCAAAAAAATTTTATGATCGACATATGTCCCGAATGATATAGAATAGTTCGTGCGTCACAAGCTCGTTACCAGAGATGAAACAAAGACCGGTGTTGGCGATATAAGGTCATTAATTATGACTATTGCAATTGCAAGTAATAGGTAGTGACTAATCATAAGTAAGGTAAAAATACTAATCTCTGGTAAGAGGGGCAAATGAAAAGCGCCAGCCATGTGGAAGTACGAGAGAATACCGAAAAGGGGGATGGTAGGGGTGGGAAAAATTTAAGTTTTAGACGTACATGTACGTCGACGAGGACGAAGGAGGTGAACTGAAAACGAAGTTACAATAACAATGTGAATTCCTAAGGACATGTAACAATCGTCAGCCTATGAGAACCCAGAGCTGACCTAACTCTGGGCACGTGATAACAATGGACCAACGAGGCTGGGAAAAGGACGAGTAGTCCTGCGCAAATTAATTAATGGACTAGAGGGGGAAAGGAGTAAGACGGGTTCATATGCTCACATAAATATATTTAACGAGTGAAATACCATTGATGATCGACATGTGTCCCGAATGATATATAATAGTTCGTGCGTCACAAGCTCGTTACCAGACATGAAACAAAGACCGGGGTAAGCCATATATTATGACTAAAACAATTACAAGTAAGGTCATTTATTATGACTAATACAATAACAAGTAATACTGAGGTAGTGACAAAACATAATTAAGGTAAAAATACTAATCTCTGATAAGATGGGCAAATGAAAAGCGCCACAAGAGATGCTGTAAGACAGCTCATGCCCATCCGTAGCCACCAAGTTCACTTATGAGGATAAGAGTTCATTTCCGTTGCTTAGATTTCGTACCGCGAGTGTCTCGCACGAAACTTGTGTCACAGACAAGCCCCTCTAACCGTGCGTAGATATTTCTGTCATTGAACGAATGCTTGTAGAGCGCATGTTCCTGTACAATGTGTGTAGTGCAAAGCAAATTCCTTTGCCAGACCTTTAATTGTCTCAGTTACTATCTTCAGAATGAAGGGCCATCAAAACTGGGCAAGATCTCATGCCAAAACGCGTGTAGTCATACCAGCGAAAACGGTTAACACGTTCCAACTCACTCATTGCCATCTCTTGCTGCACACGCCGAAGAGGGGCGACTACGATCTCTGGATTCACATCCATGTCAGCAAACCAGTTCGTAAGGGCGACGATTGGGTCAAGCTTCACTTGGCCGATGCTTGGGTAAACACTACCGTCAAGGTTTCACAAGGCAATTTCAGAGACATGTGTAATAAACCAGCAGGCCCAAAGAGTGATATCCATATTATGCCGAGGCTGACTGGGCCTTTGAGGACATTAGTTGGGATCGTCACCAGGTTCACGATCCATGAAAATTTTACATTCTGGAATACATACGACCACGAGCTGATGGTTCCATACCGATACAGGTCAGTTTATCAAAATGCTTACTGTAACATTTCATGATTACCTGTCCGAACAAATATCACAGCTGTTGATCTTTGGTTTGCTTTTATAACTGACCTCTCGCCCTGACCAATCAGAACGCAGCATTCTTGAAACACCCTCGTTTCCAAGTCGCTACTTTATCAGACAAACAACACGTTGCCGGTTAAAACTTATTTGTTTGTCGACATTTTGCAAGGGGGCGGAGCTTGCGACAGGTCAATTGTCTTTAGAACACTTTGATATTCTCAGACGACCGCTGTTTTACACCTACTTCCTTTGCTATGGCGAGTAGATCCACTGCAACCTCCCAGAATATTTGTTTACGGTCGAAAATGACAGCGTGTCATTTTCTTCGTTGAACTGTGTGTACTTGCAAAACTGTCATTCACCAACCCTGTGCCATTCTTGTGCTCAGGTGATCATGCGTTTTTAGTAAAAATGGCGAAACATGAAATACGCAATGAACGGTACATTGATAGAGAATTAGTTCTTTCGTCAATAGTTTTGTGTTTAAGATGGTGTCCTATCAACACGTTTGAACTCGCTGCACTTAAAATCCAATCGCTCAGAAACGCAATTTTGCGTCAAAGCCGAACACATCCGTTTTGTATTCGATTTATGTACCAAACTACGCTTGGCGGTGATGCATTCAAGTTTTCTTCTTTGGTTTGAATTTTCATAATAAAGCCAAATAGACTTGTTTGCGAGACGAGAACATGAGCGGCGCTCCGTATAGGGGGATGGGGCTATACATGTAGCTCCCCACTTATTTCAGTGCTGCGCCGCTTATGGAGAAACAAGGTGCATTTTGTTCCAGCTCCCTTGACGACATGTTACTGCACAGCGGAAATCCGCCTGTCGAGCTTTATCAGACCCATGCTGGTTTTCCTTGGGCAAGGCGATAAATCTTATGCGCGTTTATGCCACAAGATAGAGATTTTGTGAAAGTATCATTACGCCCGAAATTTAGGAGCGTAATTTACGGGCGACACTTTACTCCCAACTGGCAACGATATCCCTCAGACCCCACTTTACCATGCATAACCATTGCAATGTCGAAATTTAACGAACAGCTATTTTACGCTTTGTTGTAACTGTAAATTCAATATTATATAACAGACATCAACTGCAGATGGCGTTGTTTGAGTCAGTGGGTGAATATTATTTGCACTCGTTAATAAATTTTCGGTTATTTATACGTTGTGGTTGCAGGGTTAAAGACCAGGCTAAACACGGAATTGAGGGCAAATTCAACATCATCATTCCAGCCAAATGTCACGGTCGCCTCGATTGGTGGAAGGATATCCTGTACACCTACTATCAAGCGCGACCGTATGAATTCTTCGGGTGGGCTGCTGCCTGTTTGCCTTATAAGTATCAGTCTGTTTGCAAGAAGTTCCATCACCGCATCGGTGTTGGTGTTCTGTAATGGAATAAGGAAAGTTTTTCACTGAAGTTCCATTACCAACACAGCAGCCTTGTTTGTTAAAACAATTCTCCTACTAAAAATTATATGGATGATTGATGAACATAAAAACAAATCGCACTGCATCAACCATTTTATTCTACATGTTGGATACTCACAAGATGTCCGTAAAAACATATCTGTTGCAAGTCCAATATATATCATGCGGAGACACGTAGCTAATCCACAAGCAGGTTTTAACTTTTTGTCTGCAGACGATTTACCTAAAATCGCACACCTACAGTGTGTTGGTTTCAAAACGATGCAATGTGTGACTCGATTTTTATTAGAGGGTGCTCATATATAAAGGTCTCTCTTTTTTCTGTGTGGGCCTGGGATCGAATTTTTTCACAAGAAATCAAACTCAGTCGAATGATTATAACATCTTTCATTCTACTTTTTGGGCGAATTTAAGGTAAGCGTCTATTGTCCTGTACTCGAGTGCATGTGGGTGACTGTCTAATCCCAGCTTGCACTTGATGACCCAGCGTTAAGGTTACAACTTCAAGTTTAAACTCTAAATTTTAAGTTTATATTCCAAATCACGAGTCTTTACTCGAAGTTGTAGCTCGTATTAAGGGGTAATAATGTGCAAACTTGGCTTACTCTCTGAGCATGAGCATGAATAATAACACTGATAACATTGACCACAGAAAAAATGACACTTGTCTTGAATCGCAATAAAATAGAACGTAAACTCGACAAAAGTAAGTTACAGATTTATCTGTAATTTTTTTTTTACTTGGAATAGCATATATCCCAGACCACTAGTGGTCTGAACACCCAGGGCCGGGAGTCCGCCTTCTCTGACTAGACCAAGCAGCAGGTTCGGACCAAATTTAGGTTCAAAGATCGATTGCTCGATCACGATGGTTGACTAAGTGTATTCACTTGAAACTATGGGGACCATAGTTTGAACTTTGGTTCCAGCTTAAAACCTCCGAGGCACTATTTACTGGCTCCCTAACTTGTACATTAATGAAAACGTTACATGCGGTAGTTGCGAGGCCCGAATTAGGAAATCGAAATATAGCCCTTTAATTGGCGCTTAGGAACACAGAAAAGGTCATGTGGTGAAAGAAGTCAGCGGTGTATGCGGGAATATCAATCCCTAACAGGAACTTTTCAAAAGTGACTTTAGTGGGGAAAGGTCAATGCTGTGATTTGAGAGAAATGTCGTCCAAAGCAAACAACCACTGAATCAATGAGTGAAGTTTTTGAGGTACGAATGGAGAAATCTAACGATTCCTTGGTAAAGTTATTCGACAACGTCAGTTACACCACGCATCCACCTGTGGTCGTGGACCCGGATGAGAATAGTCTGCCCTCTTTTGCAACGTCATCTTTAACTCCTTAAGATCTGATGATTGCTTAGTTTTCCCAGCTTGACATGTAATGGATTTTCTCCAGTGTATTTGGTTTTATCTGTGATTAAAGTAGTGATGGAACAACATATCTTTGTTTTTTTCACAAACCGTTTTTTTAAACGTTTTCCCTCATTACCAGCAATTCGTAAACTAGGTCATCCGCCAGGTTCTCTGCGTAAACTAGGTCATCGCTTATGGACCAGTTAGCGTTTCACTCTTCGCGTGTCTACTGGAGAGAAGCACCAGGAAGGCTGTTCTACATTTTATAGCCCAAAATTACCAAAGTTCAAATATATTCCGTTAAAAAGGAAAGACAAAACATATTATTACAGATGTCTGGCCAATATCATGAGTCACCACTCGTAAGCAAATCAAAGCTGTCCTTACTCGTTGCCTTATCTCGCACTACCGAGTCAATCGACTAGTTTTCAGTTCGCAATGCAACAATACAATTCTCATAAATTCAACATGTAATGGACCCTTTCAATTTTAAACCATGCCCGAAGTACTCGGGAACAAATTATTGTTAGGGACAACGAGGTTTTTTTCCCTGAAGTGGATCGTAAACACCTCAGGTGAGTTTTCCGCACACAGCTACTTTGGTTCACAGCTGAATTTTAGCTCCCATACTACTATGGGCCGGGCCGGTCAAGGGCCAATTTCTGTTGTACGCACTACTTTTAGCGTTGGAATCAAACTGCTATATATAGAGAAAACGTTTATTAGTATACTCGTGTGAATATTATCAGTGATTTAACCAAAAACTTCGAATTTACTAGACCCACTAATGATAGTCTATGGTGATGAACTGATATCCAAAGGCCAAAATTGGCAATTTTCGGCGACCCCATGTTAAATACAAAATTTTGTCTAATTTTCTTCAAACTCCTACATTTCAATCTTGATTATACTGACATCTGTTGGGTATATCGGCAACTAACTGCACATGAAAGGCTAGGTCGAAAATTATCGTTTTCTCACATGCACTTTCGGGTTTTTAGCGGCGATTCCACTGATCGAAGCGACAAAATAAGCCAAAATTTTGGCCATACCATGTTAAACATAATTTTTTTCCAATTTTGCTGAAACTTAGCCACGTTTTTAACAAAATACTTATCTATGTTATGTGCTATCGGCAAATGTGATTGATTCATAAATAAGACCCTCACGCTGTGTTTTCTGCGAAAACCATGTATCCCGAAGGAGGCTAACTGAGTGATTTTCGCGCATGTGCAGTTCACGGTTTCAATATTGCTGGTAATGTGTGGTACTCTATAATCTCCCTTCTTAAGCTATCCAATCGTTGACAGGCGGGAGAGCGCGATAACCCGAACCACGCTAATCCTGCATTTGAATTCAAATTCAACAAGTTGTGTAACCGCTTCATTTGCCCAGTTGCAAAGCCATGTGACACAATTCCGAGGACCAGATTCCTAAGTCAACGTATCCCGTTTTCTATTCCCTTATCTAGCTCATATGAACATGACCTATTCGTTCGCACTTTTCCTAAATCAAAAGCAACTGGTTTTTAATGGCATCAAAACATCAACTCTCGAATCCTCAGCTTTCATTTTCTAAAACCAGACTCATTTACATTTACTTCCGCAAATTTGCCTTGCTTTGATACTCAGTAGTCTTGGCGTCGAGAAGATTGCATATCATGTGATCACATATCAGAAACGAAATGAAAACGAACGACAAAAAACTCGTGACTTGCGAACTTATCCACCAAGGTTTTCAATCACCGGCACGTTAGATTCTGACCCCGTGCAAGTCTTTGTTACCACGCGAGAGCGTGCATCTTTCCTTCCTGAACCTTTTGCGTGTATTTTGAACTTTGTAACCGAGGTGCTGTATACGATCTATGGATATTTGATTGTAAACAACAATTCTATAAATGCATCAGGTTTTCTTTCCATGAATATCGCAGCGAGTCTTTGTTAGTTCAAACAATGAAACGCCGAAAAAACGCCGCAGATCCGAATGCGTACTAGACGACCTCAGGTTTTTGACAAAATGACAGAGAGAATCCTACACGAGTCTCAAGTTTATGACATGGGCAAGAGGTTTTGCCCATGTGATCAGCCTGAGACGAGTGTAGGATTAATTTTATGTACCGTAAAAACTATCTTTTTGCCGAAAAACTCGAAGTGTGTAAAACTTTCAATCACATGACGCAACTTTTGTGAAAACACGCTTGCGCAATGTAAAGTAAACTCAATTGCTTCTTGTTAATAGTTCTATTTTCAACTGAACAATTGTAAATTGCATTCAGCTTTTGTAAAAATGTTAAAGTTAGAATCTAATAGTCTTTGAAGTTGTAATATATACAATGTATAGATTATTACAAATACAGACGACAACCCTGATGAGGCGGAGGAGGTGCGGGACATTGAGATGTTAGTGGAGGATGATGCAGGCTCGTTCCCTGTAAGTACATGTATGGAGCATAAACGCCTCTGCTCAGTAATGTCCGCAGTGTGGTAGTTGTTCAGGCTCTGCATGTTCTTGTGTCCTGACAGCTGCATCACGGTGGTTTTGGAGGACTCCGGACTTGAATAACGTGGAAAACGTTGTCTTCCTCAGACTGTGCTTTGTTTTACGGCACGCTATTCCAGTTGCCTCGCACATCCGCGAAACCATTTTGGCTAGTGTTTACACCAACCGGCAGCATCGTGAACCAAGGCTGATCAGATAAAGGCCTACTCTGTTTGGGTTTTAGATGGAATGGGCTGTCTGCTTGCATCATAATCTCTGGCCTCGTTGCTCTGTATTTCTTATACGCAGCTACTGGCCAGTGGGGTTGGTTTTCTTCCAACGCAAACTGCTTCGGTTTGAATGGTCTCGTCAGTGACACATCTGATCTTGTTTTGGTCACCCTTTCATTGAACTCAACGTATTCTCCTTCCGTTGTACTGTGCAGTGTGATATCGCCCCATTGAAGTTTTCGATTTTCGTCGTTTCCACGAAATCCCAACAGGAGAGTATTCTTTAGCTATACCAGCTTGAGTAAAGCAGTTGGACTGTTCACTCCAATCACTCCTTTGGCCCATAGGATTTCCTGATCATTGGCAGTAAGTTCCGCTGCTTTATTACTTTTGTTGCCTTTTCCTTGAGATTTTAGGTCTTTTCGCTTCGCTTGCAGAGCTGCTCTTGATCTACTAAACGCTTGATTACTTATACTGTAATCGAAAACGCGAGATCATTTTCTCGCAAAAACCGATCAATAGATCTTTGGAAACTTAGTAGAGTGTCTGGCTCGTACTCCGATCTGTCCCTTTTTCACTTCGAGAAAGAAACAGCTCATATGAGCGTCCAACTTTTCTTTTGTAAGCTCAAGTATGTGTTTTTCTCAGTTGGTCTTGTTGCAGCTGTTAGCGTCTCTAGGGTTTAATTTTTCACGGTATCTGTCATTTTCTTCCAATTCGAGATAATCGATTTCCACGACGGCAGCATGTGGTCTGGAATCCTAGACATTGTTACAGTAATCAGGGCCCGGTCTCCAATCTCCGTACTCAGACTCATACTCATACTCGAGATTTCATACTCAAAATCGTGCTCACTGGAGTCGTACTCAAAAAAGCGTATCTAATGTCGTATTTCGAGTAGACTCCAAACGTACTCAAATCTGACACTCATACTCGAGTTGCTATGGAACTCTTTATGATGTGAAATGCAAAATCACGCAAAGCCGCGCTGATTCATCGCTCCCTATTGGAATAGACCA
>NMRA01000020.1:735765-773319 GCA_002633005.1 Phoronis australis | reverse complement strand
GTGCTCGAAATTTCGAGTACAGATTTTTCGAGTATGACATTGAATACACCAAAGCTGAGTCTGTACTCGAGTTGAGTATGAAGTGTGAGTTTGAGCATGATTCGAGTCTGAGTACGGAGATTGGAGACCGGGCCCTGGGCCCGGTCTCCAATCTCCGTACTCAGACTCGAATCATACTCGAACTCACACTTCATATTGAACTCAAATACAGACTCAGCTTTGGTGTATTCAATGTCATACTCGAAAAATCTGTACTCGAAATTTCGAGCACATACTCAATTTTCGAGTATACTCAAGCTGAAGCGTATCTCATCTATATTTCGAGTACGATTCTGAGTAAAATTCTTAGTATGCTCCAAATTTCAAGTTTGGTCTGGCAGTTAGCTTGACATTGTACTCGAAAATAAATACGAGCGAGAGAACAAAATACCAAAAGGCCATCGAGAGACACAGCAAATCTTAAAAAAGTAAGTCCTCTTACCAAATTTCTGCGATTCAATTGCAGTTCAGAGATAATAGTTTTCATTTTAATTCTTCTTATTCTTCACCTTATTAACCCTCCGTCTGAGTCACTGCATGTCATCGCCGCCAATTTTTAAAATCCGATTCCTGGCAACAGGCGCATTCTAATCCCTTGTCGGCGTGTCGTTACATGTGTCGAAAGCAGTTGTGGGAAAAGTCGTGTGAGAAGTTTGTGCTGCCCTTATTTCAGTAAGTGTGCCTACGGTTTGTAGGGTTTCCAAAAGACGAGGAGGCGAGGACAGTTAAAAAACAGTTTGCTTTCCTGTCTCAGGTACAGTTCACATCATAGTTTCATCATCATCAATGCCCGTCACCACTACCAGGGTATCCAGTGAGCACGATTTTGAGTATGAAATATCGAGTATGAGGTTGAGTCTGAGTACGAAGATTGGAGACTGGGCCCAGGTAACCTAATGTACTTTAGTAGACGATATTTTGACGGTAGACGCTTAGCATAAAATGTGTAGTAAACTAGTCTAATTGTTAAATTCTCCAAAACCCACTCGGGCTCTAGATTACAGGGGATAACGACTTCGCCATGTAATAACCTATATATAATAAAACTTAACAAATGTTTATTAATGACAGTCAACAGGGCTGCCCCGCGCGTGAGCACTGAATTGACCTTGACTGAGACAACGCAGCTAGACAGTCTCACCGTGTTTCTTGAGTTGAGGTGTGTCTCCGTTTGAATGAACGTGCGGTGGATATCGAATTCGCCCCCGAAGATGGGTCTGCCTAAGAATTTGTTTTCATGTCTTTCGGACTGGGAGTACGTACAGTTGTGACACCCGATTTGTCAGTAATAACTTAGTCACATATGCATGGAAATCCGGCAGTGTTTGGTTGGCGCGCTTTTGGTTGTTGGTATTAGTTTTTCCAGACAATAAAATATAAATCGTATGAATTTCTACTTTCCAATACTTTGTGATTCGCCCATGTAATATCAAACGTATGATTTCTTACGCAATAGGTCTTTAGGTTTACTGCGGAAAAAGTAGGTTTAACGAAAAAATGCATGTTGTAGACGAACGACGCTTCCACCTGACTTCAGTTGCGTTTTCCTCCGTTCGTGTTTTTACGTATCACACGTGGGGTTTTGTTTGTATCTTGGAGACTGGTCCACCGATTTCCAAAACCATTGGAGTAATCAGTCATGGGGTCAAAGGCTGCATGCAAAGTTTTAAGTTTCTGATTGCAATGTTTCCAGAACGTTTGCAATGAATGTATTGGAGAATGAGGATGTTTTAAGAATCCTCATCGAAAATGTACAACAGTAACTACGTTTGTGAGATGTTTTGTAATGAAAATTATTTGTCTGAGTTAAACCACTATATACATGTAGTTACTATTAAAGTGTGCATTCATGGAATAGCATTCTTGAAGTTAACACTTACGATTTAGACACCTTCCCTTTTTAGAGGAACGGATTCTAAGGGTAAAATGTAGGCTACTTTTATCGGCTACTAGGGTGCAGCGTATTTGAAACTATTAGACATTTACATTTTGGTAACTGTGCGTCCGAAGAGTTTTACAAACTACTTTAAATTTCAATTAATTATTTTAAAATAAAGATTTCTCTACAGCGTTTGTTGAGCGCCCTTACTGCTGCCTTCTTGTCCACAAACATTCACGAGTTTTCTTCACTGACACAAACACATATTTGTGCTCTGACCAACCATCCTGAAGCGTGATGACCGTTTGGTTGCGCACATTGACTCTTGCATGAGATAACTTCGAATACAATCCGACTTCTGGTGGTGCTTGTGGTGGCTGGTTCATCATTCAAGCTGGCATTAATTCACATAGGCTTAACACAGTTTCCAACTGTTCTTCCCAGATGTTTACGAACGTAACTGCACGTATGCGTCCAAATGTACGTAGACTTCAGTGTTTGGCACAGACACAAAAACGTGTTGACAGTTTGGCCTCGATGATTTGTCTCAACTTCCAAACTTTGGAACTTTTACATCCGGTAAGATAGTCAAAATTGAGATCAAAATTAAGTCAAAAGCTCAATTCAAACTAAACATCTCTTTCTTAAAACGGATTTAAGACAAATTTAAGTTTTATCTTCAAATTGGCCGAAATTTAAGATATGTTTGAGATAAGTCACTTTTCTTGGGGCGTACCCCAGATTATGAATTCATCCTAGTGACTTATGTATCCTGGTGATGTCATCTCCGTTATACAAGATTTCATCCTGTGAAGTTGTCAACAAGCTGGAACCACAGCCAGCCAATCACATGGATTGGACTGAGAAAACTGCTGCCAAACCCCTTCGAATACTTATTTCTTGTTCTTTTGAATTGTTTCCGCTATCCAACAGTTGACTAGGGCAGCACAGTATTGCCCCCTGTCGAAAATCAACTTCACGTGGCCACGCACTGCTATCAACACGACTTTTACTTACTCAGATTACAAAAAATCTAGACTTGAGGAAGAATTGACGGGTTGTTATTACGGTAAAGTCGCGTGATTTTCGGACACTGAAAATTAATTCCAATAGAAAAAATTCATTCTTGGACGAATCTCGCGAAATATCATTTTGTGGTGTCCGAATTTGGCGGACCTCCAAATTTGCGTACTTCCGACCAGGCGGGTTAGTTTCAGTCACCAAAGCAATGTGGCTGTTAGGGAATTTTCAAGCGTTTTGTTGCTTTCGAAGGGCAAATCCATGTACGCCTGTGAAGGATGTTGATGTTTTAAAGGAGAATGCCTCCCAAAAAACAACCTATTTTGTATCAATTTAGTAGTTCTACTCGACTGCGGCACGTTCGTTTGCGTTACCTGACACCTGACGGCAGACGGAGGTGTTGAAACTATCCAATGACGTAATTTGTTTCACACGCAGTCTGTTCAGCAGTTCACAACACGGGTTAGTGGTGTCAGCTTATCGCTTGAATTCACCGTTTAACACCAATAAATCATCAAACTTCGACGTAAAACCCTTAAAAATACACCGACTTCTAATAAAAACGTGTTGTTTTATTTTGCTGTTACCGATTTATTGGTATTTGGACACACCGTAGCGTATACAAAGTTCGGCTGGCCAACTTACCAAGGTGCGTAGCAGGAGTTTGGAGTTTGTTCGGAGACAAATTCGAAGTACGCTTCCGTGGAATACAGACAGGAGAACCTAGATCTGTGTTGTTTATACTTGTGATTTTTTGAGTTCTAAACGCACAAAACGCTTGTTATCCCGGCCAGTGGCTCGGAACCCGATCAGGCCCGTCGCGGCCGCCGGGACTGGCACGAACATAAACCAGCTGGAGTTGGAAACTAAACCTCTAGTCACGAAAAGACTATAATAGTTAGCCAAAGAAATAATGTGCACGTACGTAATTATTTACGTGAATTGCCACGAAACTGAAAATCTACATGTATTTTCTTGTCGGGGCAAAGGTTGTACAGTAACAATGATTTGAATAATGTATTTGTATTTCTAAATAAAGATTCCCCTAACATTTGACCATAGCATGTATACATAATCGAGTAATTGTTTCACAACAGCTTTCTATCAGCAAACACTGAATTAGCATGAGCTCACACGGCCTCGGTGCCCGGTCAGTTTCCTTTGTTGCCGGCATCAGAAGCCGGTAACGCAGTGGTTTATTGCTGGCTTCTCAAAACATATTTGCACTCACGAGAACTCCAAGGCATTACAAATTGTATCAAATGAGACGGGCTTTGTTTCAGTTTCGTATAAGCATTGGTTAGGATGAGAATAATTCATTTTGAAACATAACGCAGAATAATAAACGTCTACATGGTAACTCGCCCGGCGCCATTCGGTCGATTTACTCAAGTGCACATCCGACGAAGACTTACTAGTATGGGTCACAGGCTATCAGTTCGAACCGGAATACACTGATCAAGAAATACTAGAGAGGCGCCGTCAGCATGCATAGGTAACTGAACGTACGGATAGTTCTTTGGTAAACCGGAATTCGTCAGAGAAATCACTCATCGACGAAATGCCGGCCACAGACACGGAGATGTTTCAAGGCCTCATACTTGCTATTAACAGCGTTCCTCTCATTCTTCACTACCGCGAGCCACTTCCTAAGCATTTCGGGCTTTGGAAGTCGAAAAAACGATAGACCCGCTTTCTTCGCAGCTTCATAGTTCGAACAAGCAGGAACGATGCACTGCAATATAGCGGCATTCACTCTGCAGACGAACCACTGACGTCGCTGCGTCGTTTCTCACCTTCCTCACAGGTTAACGCGACACTTCTCGGCAAGGTGAGGTCGACCGTATAAGAGGCGATGTGGATATGACCGATTAAGACTGTAAAACAGACTAATTAAATCGCGTGGCATTCTCCTTTAACACATAAACATGGTGTACATGTATGGTGGCTTTAGGCTATATCTCTTCTCCAATATCCTTATATTTCGTTGTCTAATATGTTTATTTTTCGTGTACAGAGCAAACCAGACCTTTTTGGGAATGCCATAGAATGCGCTCATGCAAAAACACAATGCCTAGAGTTTGGGAAATTGTATAACTGCCTAGAAGCTGGTACGTTGATGTGTTGCAGGGGTGACTTCCTTTTGTGAATGGTAAGTTTATTCACGAACAATGGCATGCGTCGGAGAAGGCCCTACAGATATAGGAAAAAACTTGTGCATGTCTTTATCGAAGATACAAACAGGGATCAAAATGATTGTGAAATCGGTACAGCAAACTGGCAATCTCCTCCAAAGAATTCGATCACCTAATGTCATTTTCCTGACACCCACACAATTAGTGCATCACTCTGGACTACGGGGTATTCTTAGTTTTTAAGAGAAAACTCATCTAAATTACGCGTGTAGAGAATGATTTGAAGATGATCGATGTTCACGTGAAGAATCCCCGCGGACATTCACGAGCATCATCTTGGTCTAAACAGGCTTTTTAATCTCTGGTGATTTGAAATTCATAGCAGTGTGTTTAATCAGTTGATTTCTCCTCGGGCAATCATTCTCTCTTCAAACACTTATTTATTAAAATAATGTCAACACCAAGCTCAATCAAGTACGTTGTACTCTTTCAGCGATAAAAGATCACGTACCCTTTAGAGCGACAACTTTGAAGAACTGTTTTGATAATGACGTAAATACCAAATATCAATAAAATTGTTACTGGCATCAATAAAATTGTTACTGATACCAAAACTCACTGCTTTGGAACTCAGAGTAAATAATTTTCACACAAAAATCACAAATCTGATCGTTTATGTTTTTTAAATATAAACACACCAACAGAAATCGCTTTCGCATTTCATCCAGGCTCTTATTCACTCCCTTGCATAGATTCACTAGAAAGACCAAGCTCAGAGAAAGAGACACCTTTGTGATATGCTCGATTGTCTGCAGGCAAAGCCTAGATTCGAACACGGTCTCCCAATCGGGAGTTTGGAGGTCAAACCAATTAGCCATACTGTCCCCTCCTTTTAGTATGTTGAGCATACTTACCGAGAGTTTTGAAAACTTCCCCATCATAATAATAATAATGATAATGATAATGATGATAATAATAATGATGATGGTAATAATAATAACAATAATAATAACAATACTAATAACAATATTAGTAATAACAATACTAATAACAATATTAATAATAACAATACTAATACTAATAACAATATTAATAATATTATTGTTATTAGTATTGTAAAACTTTGTTGATATTCAATAAATTTACATATTCATGTGATCAACTGACACTGTCTACTGCTTTCCAAATTTCTTATGAAATATTTTTTCTGTACAGAGTTATAGTGCTGATATCCGGAGTTGCAAATAGTATAAAAGTACAGAAAATATTCACTTGGACTTGTGTCATGACGGATTTTAGGTGTTCGAAGGTCACTAAGAACCACCAACAGTGCTGTCCTTGGTGGGTGTGGTAGATATCCATTGGTCATCAAACGTTCATGCTTAAAACACTGGCGAAAATTTGTCAAGCTAACTCACATAAGATTTTGTAAAGCGGTGTATAACATGCTTTTTGAGTTAGATAGTGTTGGTAAAGTTACACGAGAGTGAGCAATTGGATTGTTACTTTGACGTTATGCCGGTTTTGGAGTAGTGCGGTTCCAACAAGGTATTGGTTGTTACAAAATTTTTTCTTGTACTTTTGGAAGAAATATTGAAGGACTGTTATTTGCAAGAGTGGCAGTGGGATATTAATAATAGTACAAAGATTGAAACATACTCTGTAATCAGGTTAGATTTTAGTTTTGAACGTTATTTAGCACTGGGTTTACTATCTGTACTTATTCGTGCTATGACACTACTACCGTTCTCAGATTATAATATCGTAAATTAGCTATTGGATCTGGACGACACATTCATAATGACCGACATTTTCAATTTTGCCCATTTTGTACTGAAAAATATAGAACACGACTTTCATTGTAGATGTATTTGCACGCTGCATTTGAATCTAAGTAATGTATTTATCGCATCGGAGTTCAGATGTGAACCAAACGCCAGCAGTTTAAAAGGTTATTAACAAGCTGTGATGAAAATGTATAAGCTACATTAGTGAAATTGTTTACTATTGTTTTCTTTTAAGATAGAAAGCTGTAGGTTCCTGTAATCGTTGATAAATTTCTATTTCTTGTTTTGCTCCTCTGGTTACTTTCATTTTATTTTATGTATGTATCGCATATGCTTCGCATATTTGTTGTACTATGGGCCAATGGTCTCGAAGTATATGCAATAAAGTCAAAAGACATAGGATTTTGTTGTTCGTGTGGTACCGGTAGTAGGCATCCTAGGGTAGAGTTCACTAGCTCATTCGCGACGAGAAAAATCTAGCCAAAATCACGTACCTCTTTGAAAACACAACATACACGCAAAATGACCAAGAAGGAAAAATACACACTCTCGCGTGGCGGCAACAACTGGAACAAGGTTAGAATCTTACGGCAGGGAAACTGAGTAAAGCTTAGTGGATAAGTTCACAATTGGCGACTTGCTTGTCGACCCGACCATTTTCATTTCGTTTGTCATGCAGTGTCGCATGGCATGTAATTTCCTCGAGGAGATGACTACTGGGCACCAAAGCAAGGCGATTTTTCAGCAGTTGTGGAAGATTCAAGAGTTAATGTTTTTGCCAATGAAATTCACGTGTCACGTTTTATTTGATAAAACTGCCAGTGAAAAGCTCACGTTCTGAGATCTATGAAAGGGAATAGTACACGGCATACATGTACGTTGACTTAGGAATGTGTCCTCGAGGATGTGTCACATGGTTTTGTAGCTAAATCAGGAGTTGAAAGTAGAGTAGCAAATTTGGATAACTATTGGACGACTGATTTACTAATTTCAAAGAATAAACGGATCTTCTTGCGATTTTCCGCCCTAGTCCTGCTGCGGTTGGGCATCACGGAGACTTGCGCTTAGATGGTATTTCTGGTCCGCCGTCAGCCCGATGTTTCTTGTTTTATTTCTTAGTTGTAATGTTTATATCTGTTTCAAGTGTACGATAACTGTTAACCTAATGGGAGATTGTGCATGCGTTACAAACTGCCGAAATCACATCAGCGGGACAGTGAAACGATTACGTAACTTCTGTATCTCAAAGAATTAGTGTGGCTCGGAATTCCGCACTTAAAAAGTACCTGTCAATCACTGTTTATCTTCTTACGGGTAACAGAGTGATTACAGAGTGCCCCAGCAAAACGCTTAAAACAACACTTCGTGAAAAATAAAACTAACCTATTGTTCCATCACTATTTTAATCACAGATAAAATAAGTATACTGAAGAAAACACAAACATGTCAAGTTAATAGAACGACCTGACTAATATACAAGGCAATCTATTACCATTGCGTATTTATTGACGAAGTGGGTCCTTTATCACACAAACGCCTGAATGCTCATGAATTTCATACTTTCTGCGCTCAAGCCGTTTTCAGCCAGAAACGATACTTTGTGGTGGCTTTGCTCGAAATTTTGGCAAGCAACAGTTTTAAGAGAAATTTGGAATATTCCATATCCACTGTTGTTATGAAGCATACCCGGATTAATAAATAAACACTTTTGCTCTGTTCAAGGCAGTTCCAAAAACTCCGCTTCCCCTTACGAAATCCCATTATGACGCTGGCGATTGACCTCGTTTCCAAACATGGCTGATACAAGTAAAAACTAGGTCAGTAGGTGTAATGAAAACTCTATAGACGTCGTTTCTCACAGACCACAACTGCCTTTTGGCAAAAGTCGTTTTGAAAATTGCTTTGGGCAAAAAGAGACTTGTGTTGAACATACTGATGTTTTACATGTACCACTGACGTCTTTGATCATGTGACTTTTCCTTACCAATAAATTGTGGTATAATTTGATTCACTTGGACCTTGCAACTTCCGCAGGTAGAGTATGAGTTTTAGAATAGTGCGGAAATTCGGAAGTCCCTGGAAAAGTTGGCCTATTTTGTTTGTACCCTATCAGCGTGCTCCTGGAGTTCTCTGTCTCTACTGTAACTTTTGTTGTCTTTAGTTGATGTAAACGTTTTGGTGATGTTGGGAGTGGCCTAATGAGAATGCGCATTGGTTGACGTTAATGAAGAAAGTCTGCCAAGACAATTTGCCCTGAATGTTGTCTATTTGACATAGGAAAATCTGGAGGTACAAATGTTATTTGTTGGTGTCAATGTCAAAGAATGTAACAAATTAACGTGTTGTAGTCAGAGATGGCATAAATTAATGTTAATTGACATGCTTTGAGTTGTTCTGGAAGTGCCTAGAGGGCGACCATATTGGATAGCAGTTGTTCACCTTTCTCAATAATAGTATCCTGTCAGGCGGCTGATAAGAGGGCCTGTGTTTCAATAAACAAGGTTTCTGTGTTGGCAATGGAACTTCTATGAACGATTTTCTTTCTTCTATTGCGCATCATCGACCCGGTGATGGAACTTCTTACAAACAGACTTATACTTATAAGGCAAACAGGCAGCGGCCCACCCGAAAACTTCATACGGTCGCGCTTGATAGTAGGTATACAGGAGATTTTTCGACCAATGGAGACGACCGTGACATTTGGCTGGAATGATGATCTCGAAGTCGCCCTCGATTCCGTGTTTAGCCTGGTCTTTTACCCTGTAAGCACAATGTTTAAATAACCTATATATTTGACACTTTCCAACAGACAGGCGATATCAGCTGAAAAACTATTAGCGACTGCAGGTGTTATATTTATGACAGTCGCCCACTGACTTATCCATTACAAATTATCTCTGCAGTTGAGGGTGTCACCAATGATCTTAACTGCTTTTCCATTTGAAGTTGCAACAAAGTGAAAAAAATTGCATTCGGCAAGGCACAATAGATACACGTATACACGGTGAGGGGAGGCAAGCGTACGCAGCGAAGCGCAGACAGCGATGGGAGTTCAGTTGGCTGTACAATTGAAAGTTAACTGAGCTGAGAGCTCACAAGGCGTGAAAGCACGACCAACCACAACTTAAAGAACTACGAGTTATTTCATTCATCAAGCCTTGATAGGAGCTGACAGTTCAATTAAGTTTCACTTGAAACAGCCAGATGAGCTGTTAACTCTCCGTCTGCGCTGGCCTTAAACCTTCATAAATGAATATTTGTTTTGGTGATTTCATGGAAAACAGATTTCACGTTGGGCTATTACAAGATCACCAATTTCCTTTTGTGCCACAAAGTTGATTCTTTGTTATTCAAAGTGGCTGTCTTTGCCCACAACCGTCAACAATCTAGCCCGAAGCGTCTTTCATGTTTAGGCCTAACTCGAGAGACCACGGGAATTAAGGAGAAATATTTTGTTACAAAGATTTAGGTGCTAAGTTGTAGTCACTACCCGTTTTAACAATTAAAATCGCAAAAACATGGTGTACTATCCTTTTACAAAACCCCTAAAAGTGTGCAGTTTCAATGATAAATTATGCTAATTAGTCATGTTCTTACCGCTTTTGGTATGGGGCTGTTTTGCAAATTCAAACCAAAGAAGGAAACTTGAATACATCAAAGTGACTGTCATGACCAGCAATCGTAGTTTGGAACATAAATCGAAAAAGAAACGGCGAGTGTTCGACATTTGACATTAAATTGGGTTTTTGAACGATTGATTTTCGAGCACAATTCCAACCTTCGGAAAAGGATATGTATTGAGACAGGGTCCATCGAGTTTAACCGTGATTGAATTTCAGACTGCACGCTATCTCAATAACAAAAATGTTTTTCAGATTTTACATTTTTTAAGTGTCGTGTCTCGAACCCGCGATGTTCTGCTAGCCGTGCACTGTTAGCAGAAGGTCTAGGGTTCGAGTCTCGATCGGGGCAGGAGTTTTTTCAGACTTACGTTCATTAGGTCACGTCTCACGTGACGTGGCCAACGGGAGACGTGACGACCAGATTTAAAATTTCCCGATGTCGGTACATGTATACAAGATTTACATATTTCAATACTTACATTACCTGACATGTTTCAAAAAATGCATTATCACGTGAACACGAGAACGACACAAGCTGGTAAATGGTTAATCTGCATCTACTCCAAGGCTCATTTTTTATTTTTTGGTTGAGGGTTGTCAATAACTTATATATTTCAAGATGAATGCTATATTTTTACACGTGTACACGCCTCAGAAAAGAGAATGACAGTCCGTCATTTTCGACTGTAAAAAGCTATTCAGGTAGAATTCATTGGAACTAGCCATGGTCACCAAGAGGAGTAGGTAGTGTATCGGCAAATTCTATCGAGCGGGCTTATCAGAAAAACAAACTATTCTAAAAACAGTTATAAAACAAACCAAAGAATAACAGCTGTGGTATTTGTTCAAACAGATAGTCATGAAATGTTACAGTAAGCATTTTGATAAACTGACCTGTATCGGTATGGAATCATCAGCTCGTGGTCGTATGTATTCCAGAATGTAAAATTTTCATGGATCGTGAACACATTGACTATCCCAACTAACGTCTTTGAAGGCCCAGTCAGACTCGGCATAATGTAGATATCACTTTTGGGGCCGGCTGGTTGATTGCACAGGGTTCTGAAATTGCCTTTTGAAACCTTGAAGGAGGTAGATTTTGAAGTAGTGCTCAAGTGCTCCTTGACCCAGTCGTTGCCCTCATGAGCTGATTTTCTAACGTGTATGTGCATCCAGATATCGTAGTCGCCCCTCTTCAGCGTGTGTATCAAGAGGTGGCAATCATTGAGTTGGAAAGCTTTATCCGTTTTCGCTGGTATAACTACTTGTGCTTTAGCATGAGATCTCACCCAGTTTCGATGACTCTTCATTCTAAAAGTATCAACTGAGAAGATTCGATGTCTGGCAAAGGAAGTTATGTTGCAGAACATATGTAAATATCTGCTCCACAACCATTCATTCACGAATATTTACGGACGGTCATGGCACGTTGTCCGTGACGCTCGTTACGCGCGAGACACTCGCGGTTAGAAGTCTAGGCAACGGGAATACATGTAGACTCTTCTGCCTATAAGTGAATACAGTACGCGGCGTATTCGGATGTTTAGTGATGACGTATCTGCCACTAGTATGACGCGTTTTGGACTCACAAATAGGAATAGAAATGCACAGTTGCAGCACATTTTCGACTATTTTTCAGGAACTGGATTCAGGTAACCACGGGGGAAATTCAGCACCTTTTATAAAATTATTAGTTTCGATTAATCAGTGTGTGTCGATAACAGATGCACTCATTGTATGCTCCTGGGGATTTCCGAAACATTAAAATTGTCCGGTTCTATAGCCAGGTAATAATTATCGCTAAGTAATTTACAGTAGTACCCAAACTTGGCCTGTTATTTTTTGATTTTGGCATTTAAATTTTACTTGACTACGTCCAAAACCAAAAGAATGTAAATATCTTGTGATCAGCGAGATCTGGCGAAATCGAACTCAAAATTGCCCTTCACATTTCCGGTTCTACTTTTGTGCGAAATCAAAATGAGTAATATAATAAATTTTACGGACAGTTTCCTCTATATATTTTGATCCTGGTTTTATATAGGACGATATAAGAAATACACTTACTGATCTCGCTCGTCGGGCGGCGTCACTCATATTAATATAGGTGGCCTTGCCGGATGACGGCCTGACAGCGTAGCCCGCCCATATTAGTATAATAGGGCCCCTCTCTCCAGCCGCCTTTCGGCGAGAACCTCTCTATTAATATAGGTGAGCTCCGCGCTCCGGCCGCCTTTCGGCGGGCCGCTCTATATTAATATAGGTGAGCCCCGCTTTTAACACCCGAAATTCAATTTTTGACAATGTCATTTTAATGTGAATAAGTCATTTTAAATAATAAGCTGTTTCCTGTAATTTGTTAGTGTTGTCGGTCATTTAGCACAATTTTGTAGTACTGACTCCGGAAAGTGTGACGTATTCACGAATTCAACTTAGAATTTTATTAGATACTTCGGTTCGCTTGTAAACAAACGGCTATATATTTTGACAACTAAATGTGTATGTCAATAACCAAAATGTCAATCAAAAACAACCATTCAAAATAACATTGGTGTGACACACAGGTGGTATCAATACATGTACGTATAAGGACCAACATGGCCGGCACGCAGGAATCGTTCCTGAAATGATGAACAATGTCACGGGAATAGGATAGCCGAGGATTTATTTATTGTAGTCGCAGCCATCCGGAAGACCTAGGGTATTTTCATAATCTCAAATTATCTAACGGAAGTGTTTCATGTCTGCGCATGTTCGAACTTCAATTAGAACAGCAAAGAGGTTTGGTCAGTAGAAGTATAGTTAAAAATTATTACTTTTCACCTGTCAAGTTACAAAAGACGTGCTTGGTGTCATCCTTAATCGGTGGTCTAGTTCCTGCTGTTATGTTATTTTACGTTTTAGCGTGCTGCCACACGAATATAGTGGCGAATATGCTGGCACTCTCCACTTTGACACTGAATGACTTTCTAGTCTGACTGAAGTTTGCACACGCGCAGATATGAAATACCTCCGAAGGATAAGTTGAGTCTACCAAAATGCATGTACCTGAAGGGTTCCGGGTCGAGGGAGGTACAAAATTGTTTTCACAAAGGCTTGCAGTTTGAAAACAGACAATGGGACAATATTACAACATGTTACATATAACTTAACATCATATATATCTTCAAGTGTTTGATTTAAAGTAACTCATTGGAACCAGGTACTTTAGTTGAGCTTGGATCCACACAAAACACGGCTTCTGCACCCAGATCAAATGAAACATAGCTAACGTCCACCATAGAAGACGGCTCACAGACTTCACACACGGTTCTGGCACACGTAAACACGGCTCACCAACTCAACTCCTTCTTACTTATCCACGCATTTTTGTTGATATGACTGCGTAATCGGTGTTTTAAGAATGTAGATAGGATATATTGTGAGATAGTCAATGAGTTTACAGGCCAGTGAGTTGTGTTCATAATGGAAGAGCATATTCACGAGTCTCGCATTGCACTTATCAAATTTCCATAGACTCAGCAATATATAACTCCGACGAACTGAGATACTCACCATCAAGTCAAAAAGTGCAGTACCTTTATTCTTTACTTACATGCACGATACCCAGATTTCGACTGGCTCTGCATTTGTGTTGTTCAACTCCAAATCAATCGTTGGATTGACGTCTACAATATCTCCGGCAGAAACATTCTGTGGACTAGGATCGTATTTCCAAATGACGTTGCGCACTTCTA
Source organism: Phoronis australis (assembly GCA_002633005.1). Taxonomy (NCBI): domain Eukaryota; kingdom Metazoa; phylum Phoronida; family Phoronidae; genus Phoronis; species Phoronis australis. The sequence continues at coordinate 759,099 of NMRA01000020.1, read as the reverse complement.
CGATTACGCCATTTGCCCCAACACTGGCAATCAAAGAAACCTGATAAAAATACATAACTAGATGTATTCCAGGGCGAATTTAGTTATGGAAACAGAAGGTATTGTCGATCTCGACACATACTGTCGCCCGCGCGATAATATGCATACAGGCCCTATGTCAAGTGCAACAACATGCACAGTTATTATCGACACAAATTGTAACTCGGACGACCATATATATCGAGTGTGTCAACATATGTCGCAGCCTGGAGGACTCGAATATGAGTTCCGCATTACTCCAAACTGCGTTACCATTGCAAAGGTCAATATGAAGTTAAGATCGGTCTATATAGAGGAACATTGACTTCGGGCATTGACTCTGTAACTTCAAAATGTGTCCAAATCCTGTAATAGTGACATTTATTGTCATACCTGTACATATATACTTCGAATGCAGTATGTTGTCACATTTTGGTGGCACATACTGCCTTGTCCTAAAGCATCCACTAGTAACGAAATTACTTGGCTGTGTACATGCAAACCTGCGCCATTCTGCGTGTAGGCCTAGGTGAAGTCATGAGCAAATTCAACTCTTCCGAGAAACTCTCTCGGTAGACTCACGGGATGTTTTAAGGGGACGGAATGCTGGTTCAGAGATTAAAGGGATCGAGCTACTGGAAATTGGAAGGAATAAAACACGTCCTTACTATCCCAAATGAAAATGTTTGCAAAATGAACGGGTCCGCAAACGAGATTGGCACCATCCTCACCAACCATTTCCCGTATCTTTCCGTTATTCAACTTGCTACAACCTTGTTTCCTTACAATTTCCTGGGAATACTTTGACTCTGGATTCGCGTACTTGCCAAAATCCATGGTAACCAGACTACCTTTCAACGTAATGGCAGGCGAAAATATATATGTCGGTTTCACTGACATATTGTCATGTTGACGGCATACGTTGTCGTTGAAGCAGAAACAATCCAGTGGTAGCGGTGTAGCGGAACAGCAACACCAGTGAGTTCCTGAGACATTAAATGCTATAACACGATTCTCGACGAGTCACAATGTAGACCCTTTGTTAGTGGAGGAGTGAGTCTTTCCCACGAACGTCGATAAACTGGCCGGAAGCGTTTTAATGATTAAAATCACGCTTGCCCATTTCAAAGTAAGTGCAATGAACTTCTAAATTTCTTTCCATCATTTTTAGGATCGTGTATTACAGTACTTTGTTTCTGAGATTCACTGATAAGCTCTTGTCAGTATTCGTAAATTTGCCAAAACATAGTTCATTACCCTTAATTTTGTGTCCCCAGCTGGTGACTTAAGATAAGTAATTGGTTGAAAAACGCTAAGAATATATCGAGCAAACACATCAAATTTAACACTTGTTCAAGAGGCTCTTGCTTATGCTATTAACAGGACGTGTAATTTCGACCGACAAAATACCGTTTCACTGTCATGACTGGTAATAATCGTTAGGGATACAAAATTTTGATTACAGAATGGCTTAGCCAAGTTTATGACCATACTGTTAATTCCCTTCATTCTCAGTCATCAGGGGAGACTACTCTGACAATGAATTTGGCTTTGCCGAGTCGTCATGAAGGGTATTACCGAATCATTTGGCCTGAATATTTTTGGATTATGCTGTGTTTACGCGCGTTTCACACAAGAACACAAATAACTCGATCTGTTCAATTCTGCTGAAAACACGAGAACACGAAGAAAGTAGGGCAAAAATTCTAACTCGTGAGAGTATCTCATCAATTATGACAACTCAAGAACACAAAATAATTGTCAATTTTGTTTAACGAAAATCCAGTGTACGCAGTTTTTTGTGCAAATTATTAATTTTTAGCATAAACACTCATAGCGATTATGTGTTACCTTTATTAATGAAATCATTTGGTGAACGTTTCTTTCGATTTTACAATGGTCAGGCGCTTTGGAGTAACGTGAGCCATCACTTTGTCGAACCAAAATAAAAATTTCAAACTAGCTGAAACAAATTCATCGGTTTTAGGACCAGTCCATATGGTTAACTTTGTTCAAGCGTAGACTCAGTTACAGCACACATCACGAATTTTTGGCCGACCGGTCGGAAATTGNTAACGAAAATCCAGTGTACGCAGTTTTTTGTGCAAATTATTAATTTTTAGCATAAACACTCATAGCGATTATGTGTTACCTTTATTAATGAAATCATTTGGTGAACGTTTCTTTCGATTTTACAATGGTCAGGCGCTTTGGAGTAACGTGAGCCATCACTTTGTCGAACCAAAATAAAAATTTCAAACTAGCTGAAACAAATTCATCGGTTTTAGGACCAGTCCATATGGTTAACTTTGTTCAAGCGTAGACTCAGTTAATTATTACGAGAAATTGGGCACATTCGTAAACTCCAACGCAGTTTGTTTATGCATTCAAGTAAAGTTAAATATCATTTTGTTGAGGCTTTTATGTTCCGTCACGTCTAGAAATTACAAAAATGATATCTAAAAGTAAGTACTATGTTTGCTTTGAAAAAGCACTAACGTTAAAAAGTACATTTTCACTCGGAAATGCGATTTGATTTGTTGCGTGGAGTTAATAGCTAAAATGACACGTAAATTGTTGAGTTAAATTAGGCATACACCTGGTAGTAAATACTTACCGACAACACAACAGCTAACAAAACACTCATGTTTGCGACGAGACCCGGGAGGCACCCTATGACAACACTGGCGAACTTGCAATTGATAGGCTAAGTCGTGGCGTTCTGCCAAGGCCGCCACGCAGCTTTACGTGATCTTTACAACAACGCACTATAGATTTCGAGTAGCGTAAAACCATCTGCAGCAACATCACCATTGCCATCGCCCACATCACAAACCCCGCACCATCGCCACTCTTACCATCATCATCGTCGTCATCGCTATCACCATAGTCATCGTCATTATCACCATCGACATCATCGTCGTCATCGTCATAATCATCTTTTGACTCTTTTATTTTTGTCATTGTCGTGATTATTTTCGTTGTAAATATTACAGCCGATGTTAGTCTGGACAATGAATGGTTCAGGCGCCACTGACAACTATGAATGTAGGCATTTGGAAACCAAAGATCATATTCAAAAAATCATACCGCGGAATACCTGAGTAAATGCCTCCACACACTACCGTTCGAATTATCCTAAACTCTGGCCAAATTATCGAAGTTAAATAACCTCAGATTTAGATGGACATATTTGGAGGTAGTTTGAGTCTTCAATCCTTTCAACAACTCAAACAAATGTTCCCGCGGTCGTCATTTCTTTCTAAATAGGTCCTTCGGTATCTGAAAATCGGGCACTGAGCCATTTCTCTTTTGATCGCATCTCTGCACATGTAAATTTTATGTCACATTTAGGTCAATTTACATGTCGCGTGAAACTTGGCTGGCAAGGTCACACCTTTTGTACGTGGACAAAATGGCGATCGGAAGGTCGTAAAATTTTCCCGACCTAAACCCGAAATATTCCCCTCTTAGAAGGCACAGGCACCTTTCTTCTTAGATGAGTGAGGGCGTTTTGCCGTTCAGTGACTTTACCAGACGTAGAGGGTTGTGATCGTCTGATAACATCTAGCTTCTTTGTTAAGTGCCGAGCAGGGTCTTTTGTCTGGTATGACAATAGGCAGGCCAATTATCTACCAGGCTTTTTACAGACCACGTGTGAACAAAGTCAAACCCAGAGCGAATTGGCACATTCGGAAAGAATATATTGTCGTAACTTCGGTTGTAGTTGAGCTATTTTGGCAATTCAAAAACTAAACATGGTCACCATTTGACGAGGACTTCAGAAATGCTATTGGTTTATGTTCAAATATGTTATAACTTAACTTTTATTATTTTTATTTTTACCAGCATAGCCCAGTCAGGAACGATACGATTTTACTGGAGATTAGAGCAATTATCGAACAAAAGAGAGCGGGCCCTACAACCCTAAATGCCAGAAAGGAGTTAATCAGTCGTGTAAGATATTGGCTATAGGGGTGTTCTTCCCAATTTTTTGTTGGGCTATAGAATCGAAAAAGTAGGGAGCAATGGGAAAATGCCGTAATGCCCTGATCTGGGAAGTTTTGATGTATGTGTGTCAAAATGCCGGACGTTCGATCAATATCACCGACTGCTAGTTTGCCTAAAACTAAGAGCACATTTGATCATGGAATATAAATTACAGAGAACTGCTTGAAGGACTGTAATGTATTGTGTAGTAATGTTGACGATTGAAATTAACAGGACAAAACAACTCGCCTTTGCTCGTTTACTTGTAGCCGCAACAGGTGTGCGTGCATCGTGCATCTCGGCTCCTTTGAAAACATGCTTTAGACGTCATACCGAGAGTAACGCAAAATCACGTTTCCTTCACAAATCCCACTGTGACTCATGAGAGTTCACCGTTTAACTTGAAGGTTTTGGCGGTAAAGCACATGCTATAAATTTATAGCACGCGCAGGGGTAAAGGACCGTACGGCAACCCTTTCAGTTACAGCTAAAACCGCGTTAAGGCTTATGGATCGGGTGCACTCGTAATCTAGAGCCCTCGGGTGACAAAATCCACGAAGGCTCTAGATAAGGGGGGTAACGACTGAGAAAATGTAATATTCTATTTATACCACATACTGACCGATAAACATTGCAATAAATCGATCTACCTTTCTCGATTCGCCTCGGCTTTGTAACTACTTTCTATGTCAGAGGCCCGTGGTCGGATGTCGTGGCCTTTTAAGAAACGCCGAGTTTTTCTTGTTAAAATAATGCTTTTGCAGAAACCAACTGAAAACTTAAACAAAATAGAAATAAAGTGAATCTATAAAATAAGTTATAAGCAACTGGTCTAGCTTACTGCACATCAGTCGTGCTAAGCTTCCACCCTGACAATATCGTTTGCTAAAGTAAGTTACCACTGGTTACTGAGTATAATGCCCACGTCAAAGGATCCCGACGACAAGTTACCCGCCTTTAAACTGGAGACCGATGATTTACAAGAGAGAGAAATGACAGATGAATTTTACTGAATTAAAAATGGCGTTTTCATTGAAATTGCGTGTCTTATTTTTGACAGCATGTAAATGTGGGTGATCGATGACGTGCACGGCCCCTCAGGAGCACCATGAGCGATCGTATGCAAATAATATTATGGAGATTCTTAAATCGCAAATTTGAAAACGGAATATATGACGAGAAAGAGGTTACAGCTGGCTGCTTGAAGCGCTATACAAAGGGATTGGTTGTGTTTTTAAGGTTTTACACTGGCTCTGATCTTATGATTGCTGAGATTACAACCTACTGTGAGCTTTCCGATTTCCGCAGACGACCTATTGCCAAAACAAATTTGCTCCATGTATTTCAAGTGTATAATAGAGTCCCAGAATTCAGTTCTGAATTTGACACCATTCTGAACAGCAATTTGCGGGTGATGATCGAGTTTAGCTTGAGTTGGTAAAAGTACTTTCGACCTCAGTTTAGAGTACATGCAGTTTGATAAGATACATGATCTAGCATAAGCTGATTGAGATACTACCAGCCTGACACATAACAATCCTCTGTTTACTGTGTAGCCAGATAAGATATACGGATCTAGCTTAAGATGGATGACATATTACTAGACCCTGTTTACTGTAGCCAGATATGATACATGAATCTAGCATGAGCTGATTGAGATACTACCAGCCTGACACACTACAATCCTCTCTTTACTTTGTAGCCAGATAAGATATACTTATCTACCTTAAGATTGATGACATATCCCTACTAGACCCTGTTTGCTGCAGCCAGATACGATACATGAATCTAGCATGAGCTGATTGAGATACTACCAGCCTGACACACTACAATTCTCTGTTTACTGTGTAGCCAGATAAGATATACGGATCTATCTTAGATGGATGACATATTACTAGACCCTGTTTACTGTAGCCAGATACGATACATGAATCTAGCATGAACTGATTGAGATACTACCAGCCTCTGTTTACTGTAGTCAGATGACATATATGAGCGGTAGATCCGGCCTGTGTTAGAAGAGATACTGTAATTAAGACATGGTGTGCCGTGTAAAAGCGTTGGACAAATAGACAGGTGATGAAATTCTTAAGGTTTTGAACCATGATCTCATGGTGTTTGAGTTTTCTGAGCTCGTGCGTACAGTGATCTCTGAATGGTGGATCTAGCCACAACTAGTAGAGATATTAATAGCCGACACGTACTTTAACTAAGATATTTTATTTGTTTAAATAAAACTTTTGCAAGACGGCAGTGTGGCTTTATTTAAGGTCGTGGGTTCGAGTTCCACTAGGGCACACCGCTAAGCTTTTGAGGCAGGTCTATAGCTCCTGAGCTCTATTGCAGCTATATATCAATAGGCCCTAAAACAGGAAACTGGATCCAGGTAATCAGTCCAATATTTTTCGGCTGAGCGGCCTGCGCACGCCTGGTATAACGTGTGCCAGACCGCTTGCAATTATTTGAAGTCACAACTGCTTAGAACAACGGATTTGTTCAGGTTATCAATTCACAGATTCCAATCGAAAACACAGTGGTCATCCAAGAAAAAGAGCTCAGTTTTTTTCTGAGAACCGGTCTGAGTAATAATCATGAAACTGTTCTCAATAGATGACGGGAAATTTATCTGAAGGGTTATTTTGAAAACAGATAAATCTTCGAAAGTTGAACTAACAACAGAGCTGTCCTAACGCTTGGGCCGTTACTGTACGCCGTGCCTATGCAATACTACGCTACCGGCTACGCGTGGGCCGCTACTGTACGCCGTGCCTGTGTAATAGTACGCTACCCCATGCCTGTCAGACGGAAACGCTACCCTGTGCAATACTTCAGCAGGGACTACAGTGACGTTGTTCATACCAACTAATTTTTCTTAAGTAAGCTGACATTCTGGGTAAGCAGCCTAAAGGCAAGTTTACGCAGGCCCGCTTGAAACACATTTTGTGTAAAAACTCGAAAGTGAAGATCTAGCGGCATTTATTTTCATTGACATACAGTAACAATGGCGGCTCATCTCTATTGTAAATGTACTCGTGCTGCAAAATTCCTTCAAAAATTATTTATTTCCATGACAGAACAAATCAATGTCGTCACGAAGTTACGAGGTGAATTTTTTTCAGCGTAAAATGTGTTCTTGTGGCCGGTTGAATGAAACAACCCCTGTAGGAACTCATTTTCAGCGGATTTGTAGACTGTGTTTACTCACTAATGTTACATTTTTTCCATCAAATAATCTTCATTGTCTCTCCTCTTTGAGTTTTTGCATTTTCTGATAACATTTCTGAAACACAAGACCTTATTTTTAATGAAAGCAACATGGACGCCGTCATTAAATTAGGAGCGTTGCATGAAAAGGTCCCCATTCATTGTCAACCATATTATTAATTCAAAGGATAGTTGATTCTCGACATGTATCAAAGCTAAAACGTGGACGTACCAGTGGAGATAAAATAGCAGAAGACAGGACAATCAGTGTTTGTATAAAGTCCACAAATACGATGAAAATGTAAAAATTATAGTTGAGACCAATTGGGACACTTTCGTGAAACTGTTTGCCAGGTGCAGACCAAATGGGAAACTTAATTTCAGCAAGTTGATGTTCGATAACGCTGGGGAATTACAACTGAATGATATTAGAAATGGCTTAAAGTTTGAGGCTCCTGTGATGGTATATTTAATTAACACTCGTTTGTGATGAAGGAGCGCTTATCCAAGAACAATCTGAGATCGTGCAGGTCGTTTGTAGGAACATGGGCGCTTATTGTGGCCAACCCAATAGAGCTACATGCAAGTACATTGTTAATATCACTCTTTAGTTGCAGCTGAATGTTTTGAGAATCTGATTCAAGGAACTGTATGGCACAATCAATGAATCCAAACTCCAATAGATTTTGATGTTGCAATGTGATTTCTGTTTGATATACAGACGGTTTACGTAGCGTTTGGCAAAATTTAACAGTTTTAGTGAACCTGAATGTACTTACATGTACTAGGACGAACAGAATAAAATGGTACATGGAATATTCGTGTGCTCACGTAACAATACATATTGATGCGAAAAAGTAAAATAAAACGTGCAAAATGGGATGTGCATTTTCATAGACACAGCTGTCATAGGCACGCAGGTAACAACATGCTAGATCGCAGCAGTAAATAAGTATCCCGCAAAGAAGCCACCACCTTGACTGGGGTGAGTACCAGACTGCATGCTGTCTGTCTGTTCCTTAACGTTTGATACAATCTCAATGACTAGTCAAGAGATTCGGGGATTTGCAAGCCGTTTCATTCCACAGTCACTACTCTCACACTTTGGTGGCGATGCAAAAAATAGTTATTGTTGCTTCGTTTCAACATCACGTTTAACAAGGCAAACGTGAAAGGCAGCCTGGTCTCCAAGTCTCAAGATGGCGCTGAGCGGTTTAGCCATTTGAGGCTTGGTTATGGGAAATGGTGTATTTCCCATAACCAAGCCTCAAATGGCGAAACGGATTAGCGCCATCTTGAGGCACAGGAACAAGGCTGACTTGAAAGGGCGCGTGTTCCAAACATTCAGAACCATTGTGGTTTGGACACAACACCTCGTTTTCAAACATTATGGCGAATTCGTGCAATATGACAAATCAAAACACTTTTTCGTTTCAAGCATAAGGTCCCCAAACAAGACACTCCTGTTTGCATAAATCAACTTGTTGTTCTATGACTGCATGCAAATTTAAAGGCGAAGGCAACCTTTTTCCATGTCATTTTGAGCTAAAATAAGGTTGGTTGGTTATCCTAGACATATTTTCCACTTAATTACAGCTTTTCGTAATTTTATTAATTACTCGTCCGCTACTGCGGAAGTGACGTTTTAGGAGGCAAGCATTTCGCGCCTATTTCTTTTCATATAGTCTGACTGTGAGAGCTGCCGAGTCAGTCATTGTTCTACCTCGGTTGTGTTAAGTTCCGTCGTCGTTTGCTTTCATTTACTAGAAACAACGCCTGAAGAAGGATGCCATTCCGTCTATGTTGATTCCCGGCAGTGCCCCGTCGCCACCCCCGAGAAGTGCGTTTTTGAAGCGAGAAGCCTCGCGAGCTGTGGCCAGTTGAGGCACTTCATCTACTGTCACCTGTGCCTCCGAACGTACCCCAGAGCGTGCAATTCCTGAAACCAGTAGTGATTCGCCCTGTGCTGTTTTCTCCAGCCCAGAGCCTCTAAGCAGCCCTGCAGCGATATTGAGTAGTGGGAGTGATTACAGGCCCAGGATCGACACCCAGTGAAGAGGACAGTTTGTCGTTCAGTGAACAGATCGGTGAGCCAAACTTTGATAAGTTTATTGTGGACTTGTCTATTTAGAAGGTGCCAGGTGTGTGGCGAGGGAGTCACACGACACGATGTAAGCAGTTTGGGTGCTCATGTCACCATCCAGTGGGAGTGTGTCGCGGGACACTCTGGCAAGTGGGACAGTTGTTCCTCTGTCCGTGGTATGCCGGAGGTCCACTTAACCATGTCCAGTAGTGGCTTGGTCTCGTCGAAGTCTGAACAGCACAAGCATTCCATTGAGGTAGGCATAACAACGCACACAGTGCATTTGCACCAAGATGTGTCACCACGTCTGTCCTCAGTAGCAGCCTCGTTTCTCTCAACAGCTGCCTGTGCCTGTGCGTACTCTGCCTCGTTATAACTCGGGCTAATCGGGCTCAAACATGTACCCACGCACTGAATGTCCGTCAAAAAAATTCCTCGTCACCACTGCTGTGAACAAGGTTTCCGTCACTCACACTACTGTCACTGTGATACGGGTCACCGACTCCAGCCATTTTCAGCTTACAACACACTAAAATCTCTAAATCCAACGTAGTTGAGTTCTCTACTAACTTATCTTGCCGCAGAATACTCGCCAATGGAAAGTGGTGGCGACAATTGTTGAAAAACAGCACAAAACAAAAGTAGAGTAGAACAGATTCGCCCGGTAAAGTCAACGCAAAACCAAGTGGCGGGAAACGCTTGCCTCCTAAAACGTCACTTCCGGAATAGCGGACGAGTAATTAATAAAATTACGAAAAGCTGTAATTAAGTGGAAAATATGTCTAGGATAACCAACCCACCTTATTTTACCTCAAAATGACATGGAAAAAGGTTGCCTTCGCCTTTAAGTTATTCGTGCCTTCATAAAAATGCGAGTAAATTAGAATGGGTCTTCTGTTTTGGTGCGATCTAGTCTCCACTGGACTGAAGTCGATGAGTTAGTCTGTGAAACTTACTGCTCAATACTTGACGTAAGCTAGGCCGAATGGTATTACAAGCATTGCGAGTGCCAAAGTTAATCTTTTGCATTATTCTATGTGGATTCAAGTAATCGCACTGCGTAAAAACGTAGTAACTTAAGTAATTCTAATGAGAGAGTGCTTTAATATTCTAATAACATATACTGTATGATGTCATTTAGTGTTTTCTGTTATTACAAGTCACATTCAAAAAATTTATAACTTTTGATATTAGTAATAACACCGAAAACGGAATGAAATTATTATGGGATACTAAGGACGGCTGAAATCATCGAAACACTACTAGGGTGTTATTCATATCCCCTCTTAAATCCTCTAATTACGTTTCCAATAAACAGTGATTATTCGCTGTCAATTTTTTTTGCTTGAAACATGCTCAAGAATTCGCCTTAAACACTCCCAGGCTTTTATTTATATCCGCTAGTATCTGCTCTAAATTATTTTTAACCAACAACGAAATTTTTTTGCTGTCAAGCTGTGTTATCCTCGAGAAATACTCAAAAATTAGCTTTAAAAACTCCCAGGAGCATGTAACACACTTCTGAATACCCTTTAACTTCAGAATTGTTTACTTTTTGCTTATTATAATAACACAGTACTTTCACTTAATAGTTTCATAAGGTTGGTAGAGTTGATGAGTAGTTATTTCTTTTTTCACAACCAGTAAGAACATATTTACCCTTGACAATTTCGGCTCCTATCAGCAACCATCTTCTGAAGTTATTGGACGCTAGGTGGCGTGGTGATCAGGATGTTCCAAATTCTGGACAACTTATACAATCCATCGTCCCTCTGCATGACCGATCCACTTTTCTTGACCCACATTGACTGTCATATCCGTCTAGATCTTAATCGCATGATTGAAACCAAGAGCATGATCAGTCACTGCAGATTTGTTAACAGTACTCTGAGATCATCTCCTGTCTGTATGTGTGACCCTACGCTGGGGTTTGAGTCAAGAAAAGTGGACCGGTCGAACTAGGACGAAGGAGGGTTTAATTTGCCCAGAAGTTGCAATAATCTGATCACCACGCCACCTAGCGTCCAACAACTTCGGAAGATATCTGCAGATAGGAGCCTAACCTGTCAAGGTTAAAAATGTTCTTAATGGTTGTGAAAAAGAAACTACTACTCAATGAAGGACATTGTTGTTGATATGCCCGAATAGTGTGTGAACGCGGAATAACCTTGAAAACTTTGTAATACATTTCAGGTTCCAAACTTTAATGAGCCTCACGAAACAGTGCTCAAGCAACTTAACAATTTTATTCTTTAGACTTCGATACGGCTGCGTTTTGTTATACTTACTTTCTGAAAGGTATTTAGAGAAAATAACGAGTGCGAACACTCTTAAATTTTGTATGAGATTCGCCGAATTTTCAGGTGTTCAGACGAGGTGTTTTTGGAAATTCATGACATTATACTTTAGAGTGTCCTAACGTCTCGTTAACTTACGCAAGTTTAGTGGACGGTATTCAGGGCAATAAAAACAACAAATACAACAGAATTTGGTTTGCTTATTTCTTGCTGTAGTTGTCTATTTCTGAGAGGTATATCTACATATTTTTTGGGATCCACTGGCGATTGCAACTAGCAGTGAATGTGTTTATCTTTAAGTTACAAGTTCACGATGGTGATGTGCTTTTTACCAATGCGACTACGACAGCTGAATGACAAATCCAGTGTGGTACTTTTAAAAACGCGCAATTATGTGACAAAAGGCGATAGTGGGATCACTGTTCGCAGACTTTTCTAAATCTAAAAAGATGGCACGAAGTTGTCACAAGACGATTTGAAGTTCCCACGCACTATTGAGAACAGGAGGATGGATTGAACGCAGTGCTTCTACCGTTAAGACAACGATTCCTTCTACTGAACAACAAGACATTGCCAGAAAGCGACTGGAACACCTGGATTGAAGCTTGTGATGTTGAACGCATGTATAATCGGTTTCGAGTGGAGCCAGCTGACATGGACTATTTACGGTTCTTTTTGTGGAAGGGTGGAGCCCTCGACTCGGAACCAGTATCTTAACGAATGAAAGTCCACCTAATCGGGGCAACTTCCTCTCCGGTCTGTTCAAACTTTGGCTTACGACAGATTGCCAACGACAATAGCGGCCACTTCTCCAAAGAAGCCTGCGATTTTACTCACCACGACTTTTACGTCGATGCTTAAGATTTGCAAGATTGCAGAAGAGGCCACGCGTCTAACCGGAGAAGCCGGAGTCCTGCTATCAAACAGCAACCTACGACAGCACAAGTTCGTGGGAAATTGCAATGATGGAATTTCATCTATCTCAGAAATCTAACACAAGGACTCCAAGTGCATCGATCTCGACAGCTCTTAAGTGGAACAAGCATTGGGAATACAGTGCCAGGCTCACTCAAATGAGTTCCTGTTCAGAATCCATGTTTTGCTAGGCAAGCAAATTTTTCATCCGGTGTTCAGACGATCTATTATCGGAAATTGTACGGCCCAGATGGGAACGATGGTTGACTCTGCTGCCATTAGTGACATTTCCAGATATTTCACCAGTTTTCAGACATGAGTTTCTCCGGAAACGAACAGTGCTCATATCTGCGGCAAGTAAACGACGAAGTAAGAGTTCACCGTGATCTTATTCTGGGGATGTCGAGAGCCACCAGAAGAGAAACCCACAAGCCCTAACCTGTCAATTCATAAAACGGAAGTGAAGAAATTATCTGTCATGTTGCATCCTTTGGAACTTTTATCGAGTGGAAAAATGTTCTAATTGCCTTCACAAGACTGCAAGATCCCCCTCCTTTGACTGAAGGTATTAGGGAGATGACAAGAGATACTGCCATGAGATTGCTGTAATCCAATTCAGTTACCTTGAATGAAGTGGGTGTCCTAAGGGTTGACGGTAGACTGCCAGTCATATGATGACATTAGTATCCAATCATCCTGTCGAAGTGTAGAATTATTGATCTGGTTATTCGAGAGTGTCACTAGAAGATAGAGCATCCAGGTAGAGAACAGCCGACCAGTGAGTTGCAACCTCATGCGTACTGGTGCTCTAACACATGCTGGTACTTTGGACCATTCCTCGTTTAGGAAGGACAGAAGGAATACAAGAGGTGGGGTCTCTTGTTCAAGTTTCTTGTATCAACAGCAGTGCATATTGAACTCCTCAATGGGTTATGATGTTTCACTGCGATTCGAGCCCCAGATAGAACTCTTCGATACGACCAAGGCTCTAACTTTGTGGGTACTGAGACTGAGCTGAGCCAAACTCTCAAGAAGACTCGCGAGAGCATTGTTCGTAAGTACCTTACGATGTAACTCGACTGCGATTTTGCGTGTTACCCTCCCCATGGTAATCACATTGGACCATCAGATCAGGAGTATACGAAGTATCCCAACCTCTATAGTACATGTAAATCAGTACAGCACTAGACTGGATTCAATTAATTTCCGCTCCTTTTATATGTATGAGACCAAGGCGTTGGTTAACAGTCGCACTCTGAGGGTCTACTTTCGAAACTTTGACCATGAATACCCATCTGATTCCTCTAGTACCGGGCAACTTTTGCAGGGATTACGCACATAAGCGTTGGCGAAAAGTATACTATAGTTTCTCGCTAACGAAATTTGGTCTCGGTGGAAGTTAGTGTACAGTGTATTTACAGAATTTGCAACAATGTCAGTGGTGATAATAGAAGAGAGCCATTGCCATTGCCATTGCCATCGCCATTATCAAAGACGAAAATCTGCAAGCAATACGTGGACGTTTCAATTAGTAGAAGCTACTCCAGACGAACACGCTCTCACGCGAAGAGTCAACTTTCTTTTAGCACGTACCGAACTGTCCAAGTATGGGGAATGAATGAAGGACACTCTTACCATCGAACGACTCATTTATAAGAAACCGTTGGCGCTTTAGAATTGTGAACATAAATTCCTTTTGATAGTTCATTGTGTCAGATAAACTTTAGTAAATGTAACTGTCAGATAAACTTTAGTAACTGTAACATCATACATGTAGACAGATTTTGGTAGGGCGTTCTTCTGATGAAAAGATAACTTACTGCTCCATAGATAGCGCTGCGACTCTTGTTTCATGTACGTGAATTGATGAATCAATCGACGTCACTACTGTCGTGAGTTTTAATAGCCCTTTTTAATGTACATGTATTCCTAATAACTTTGCAAGAAGTTGCATGTTCTTTGTTTATTAGTTAACCAGGAGTCATTCTACATGTACGTGGTAGTTGTATCATATCCAGAGTTTTTGCTTAATTTATTGCAACTGAAATGTCCCGGCGGTGTTTTCACATTGTACGATGCTCCATTGTTGAATTCTACTGTCATGTAACCTGACGGTGGACTCTCAGCTATTCTTATTAGCCAGTATTGTTTAAGGTTACAAACCACCATTTACAGAGAATGGGAAGCAGTTTTTATAAAACCACTGAATATCAGCGATGGTCATATGGTTTAGTTAATCGATACTGGTACTGGTAGGAGTGATAAGAGGAGTGGTCGGAGTGGGAGGAGTGGTGGTGATGGTGGTGCTGGTGGTGGTGGTGGTGGGGGTGGTGGTTATTAATGCTGTTGTTGTTGCTGTCTTTGTTGTTCTTGCTTTTGTTGTCGCGAACGAGTCAGTCGCTCAAAGGTCTTTTGCGTCGTCCGAGCTATAAACTAAGCGACCACATAGCTGGCAATTTTGCATTTAACCCGCAAACACGTACTGGTATGTATGTGTAGCATAGTGTACAATTCCATGAACTTCTGCTTTGAAATTTGAACGGACATCTACACGACTACTTCTGTAGTGAAATGTCAACTTTTGACGTTATGTTATCAGTGGAGGAGTTAAGGGATGGGGGCCAAGGGGGCCATGCCCCCCTAAATTTTTCACAGATTATTTTTGGCAGTTTGGGGGACGGTGCGAATGTCTGACGGGCAAAATCCAGGCAAATACTCTGCCCTGGCCCCCTAAAACTCAAAATCCTGGTTCCCCCCTGGTTATCAGTCTTCCCTTACAGAAGTCGAAGTGAACGAGTGGAAGGTTCAAGCACAGATTAAGTACTTTTTGATTTAGGGTGAAAGTTTCTATTCTTATTGAATGGATTTTGGCTCCATGGCAGATAACAACCGGAATCCCACCTAGTGGTTGCGACACACGTGGACAGCCGGTCGTTGAGCCAGAAGTTGAGCGGAAAGTTATTGTAGCATTTGTCACTGCATCCTTACTGTGACGTGAGCCCTATCTTTAGATTTTTTTCCGACGGTAGCGGCACTCAAGGCTGTCTGTAGAGGCACGACATGTAGAACATCAGTTATCTAGGTGAGTTATGCATGACGGTTAGGGCTTGCCTGGGCTCTGGTAGAGTTCAATAACGCTAGCGCCTTGCTGGAAAAGCAAGACTCCGCGACATTACGCGAGACGTATTTCATATGAGAGCACGTGATTTTGGCTAGATTTTTCTAGTCGCGAGACAGCTATAGTACCCTACACTGTTGTAGCTTAAAGGTAATAGTCTTTTCTTGGTGTGCAAAGCACACGTGTTATATTCTTTATGTCTGCCATACACGTACGTCATATATTTGTATATTTGAAAGTGCAAAGTGAGTTACATGTACTGTTGAGTAGCTTAATTGTAGACCTACATGTAGACTTGGCAGAGCCTGGTATGAGGGCGTTTTCCTTAGAAAACTACCATAACGCTAAATCGCCGTGAGAGACCGTCCGGATCGAGTTGGTATATGGTGCAACTTCGGACGGTCTGGGCTAAACAGAAAACACACTTCAACTGTGAGTCTACACCAATGTGATAAACTAGAGTAGTTCTACTTGCAGGGTCAGGTGGATTTATCATAATCTCTTATATGACACAAACTGTGTGACTGGGCTAAGCCTTTTCAAACAAGTGTGTATAAACCAGTGGAGCGTGAGACCCCTGAGGTCCCTGTCAAGTCCTCACGACAATTCTACGTAATGGGTTGGTACCCTGCCCCGTCCTTGCCATATCCTACATCCTCAAGTGACATTTACAACTGAGTAGATACTATTCACTGTTGATATTTGCAATTTTACACCAAATTACACGTTTAACTTGCTTGAGAGAAAAGAAAGGCGTGCGAGGGAACAGAATAGCGTTCAGAGGTAGGTTGGAGCGGGTTTGGATAAATGTATCAATAAAACGCAAATATTAGTGCACGCGTGCAAATATACGTCCGTGAGAGGGAATAGCGTGCGTGAGAGGGATTGCTCTAAAACTCCTCGACCCTCACATTATACAACCCCCACGACCCCCTCGACTCCCGAACCCCTCGACCCTTTCAACCCACGACCCCCTCTACCCACGACCCACACAGGTGTTATCAATCCACGTTTACACCTTGATGGAAAAGTACCTAAATAAAAAATCTTATTAAAAATGTGGTAACTGAGACTGTTAGAAAATTTGAAAGTAATTTGAACATGTTACTCGTTATATTTGCTGAAAAAATCACTCTTCGACGTATCAATATTTTCAAGAAGTCTTTTGACCTCATCTGCAGTGGCTTGAATTAAATTTACTGGAAGGTGACATCTACTATCCCTATTTGGAAAGTCACGGTGCAGTTCCGTCAATGGGGCTTTTGTTCATGAAATAATTTAAAACTGAATTTGCTTTATCTAATTTTGAAGAGGCATAATCGCCAGTATTATTCTATTGAAGGCAAGGAAATGTATCTTGAATAGATTGACCAAGAATGTTGCTCACGAGTTTCCAACATTCTTTAGAATTCTTTACTGGCACCATGAATTACTGTAGGGATTTGCGACGATCAGCTTTAGCCCTCGAAATAAGGGACGATTAAAACAGACTGGTCTTTATATCTTTGATATAAGACGGGACTATTTAAATTCTTAAACGATCGATACAGTCGACGCTTCTTTTTTAATTCACGTTTTATGTTATACTTAAACCAAGGTTTATTTTTTGGTTTATTAATTTTTCTCCATAAGAGATGCCTCTTTTAATAACGCTAAATACAGTTGAACTAAACAAATCCCTAATGTAGTTAATGTCACCGGAATCGAATACTGCATTCCAATTGATCTCAGCTAAATCAGAAGCTGTATTTTTTCCAAGGCCAGCACGATCATTTTTCCACACGGTTTTGTAAATTTTAGGCTCATCAGTACCTAGAGAAGTATCACTCAAACTAATGTATAACATGGTGGTCCGAGTTACCAATAGGCGGCACAACTTCAGTGTAGAGAATAGAACACAAACCACTGGTGATAGAGAGGTCAATACAAGACATACCAGAAGCAGTTAGAGTCACTGAATGATTATTATAATGCTGTAATTACAAAACCAGTGAGTATGACCGTCAGAGTGGAATGCAATTCATTCGAGGGGGAAAGCCTCCTAAGCGTGCAAAATGGCCAGACCTTAGAATCCGCTCTTCGATTCCCTGACCATATTTAATTGACCAAAGAGCGTCGAGGTGTGATTTGAAAAGAATGATGTTGGACAAGCTGACCGTTCCGTGAGAGGGGAATACGTATACGAAAGGAAGAAAACACGGTATGAGTCAGATCGCTGTGCGAGGAGGGATCTTAAAGCTGTCCTGCTTCATCCGTGAAGGTCGGGTGCCGTGGTTTGTTGCTTGATAATGTCGTCTCTATTCACCCAGATTAGATTCAGTAGCTGTGTCATTAGGAAAACCATCAGGAGCCTTCAATATACTGCATAACGAGCATCTTGATGAATTTGGACTAGAGATAGAAAGCATAGCTTCAGGCATTGGCTAGTTACTCCGGCTGCTTGTCCAACAGACTGTACCCGGTGGCTTATTGCTTCTGGCGACCCCGGGGATGGCAGCACCGTCGCCGAAACTGTGTTATCATCCCCAGTTGGCGGCTGAGGAAGGTAGTGTTTTGCAACCCGCAAGTTGTATGATATATCTGCCCTCATTGAAAAAACACGGCAGTCACGCCAAATCGTGCTTGTCTATAGAGATACTAGCGTTATGGAACTCTACCCTGGGTTTTGCCTTCATTTACATATCAGTCCAGTGCTCGATCGATATACCCGGACGTGATTACAACTACACTATGTGAATTTTGGCACTTTACCTTTATTCTTCAAGTATGTACATGTAGAATAGAGAATGCTATTATTTTTCTAAGCCAAAAGGACTCATTGTGGCCTTTCGCCCAGAGCACGTCGCCTGCGGTGTGCCAGTATATCGCTCTCTCGATTTCTTCCAAACTTGCAGCGCATGATAGTTGAAATGTGTTGAACTCTGAACGTTGAATCTACTGTAACCATCCGTACTAAACACTAGAGAATTTGAATTTGCATTTTTTTTTGAAAAATGTACCCTTTGGCACACAAGCATAAAGTGCTCCTTTGAAAAACTTTCATGGATGCACATGTGAGTCCACAGGTATTGCTAACAAAACGTAAACTTCACGACAGAGCAACATCCTGGAATCAGTTTCATTTCTTTTTGTGAGGTGCATGTTGTGCATAAATTTTAAGTATGTTGGACCAAAAATACGACGTGGCCACGTGTCCAAAAATAACTAACTTCAAAACAGGGCACAAACATGAAAAAAAAAATTCGCCCAGCAACAAACGTCATAACAAAGTTACACACTGAGCAAAATTTCATTTCGCCAAGTGATGGGAAGCGTAAAAACACGGGGTTCTACAGCGCGTCGCTGGGAATCACAATTGGAGTTTTAAAGGTATCGCGATTTAAAATTAAATAATCACGCTCCGCGAAAACCACCAGGGGCGCTTGCACCTGCCGAGTTTTTTTACCAGACCAACACCCTTGCATTTCTCATTAGGCATGCGTAGAATATGAATGACTTCCTAGTACTGTATGTGCGGTGTCGGTTTTGACGTGCCATTGGTCATACTGATATTTTGTATAGCGGTTAAAGAGCTCCCACCATGACCATGTGCCTCAAAAAGTAGTTTATTAATACATCATCAGAGATTTTATAGATTTTAAAATACCTTGTGTTAAGAAACAATTTAAAAACGTATTATCGAAGTTGTACGTAATGGCTGGAAGACCGTCTCCACCATGATTGTTTTTACCAGTACGATACGGAGAAGTTGTGAGAAAAGTCCGCAGAGAGCGCCTTTTTCAGACATGAAAAGGTGCGTTTGTGGGAGTTGTAGTAACAGAAACTAGACCGAGAACGTCTCCGTATTCAAATTTCCTGAAGACATGAACGTTGCACATAAATGACATCGGTTTGTGCGCCGCGCGAGAATGTGGAATGTCAGTGTGGAGCATGCGGTTCAGTCGGGAGCCACATTTTGTTCGCCACATTTCAAGGAATCGAGTTTCGATTAAACACAAAAGCGGTGTTACGATGAAGGACTCTCCACCTTGTCAATGTATTTGTAAATGTTATAAATAACGAACATTCTAGAACGAGTGGTGCCAGGCCCTAATCGTCCTGGTCTTCTAGTTTGCTGTGGTCCGCCAAGTGACCAAACGTCTTCCACCCATTACATCATAGGCCGGGAAACTTAGAAATAACTAACTTTTCTTCAAAATTAAAAAAGTAGCGACTATTTGGCATAAAAATGCTTATTTAGTTAGACTTTATGGTATTCATTTCATATTATCTAACTGAAACCTCAAAAACTAAGGAAATGCGTGGTTCGGACTCTTCAAAGAGGCCACTAGATACAAATTTGTCTACACGTTTCTGAATGCATAGGACAATGATTGCTAGTGTGAACAGATTATAATATTGGAAATTTATGTTATTGATAATCATGTTTTGGTGACGTTTCTGTTTGCGACCTGTGGATTTGCTTGCTTAGAGGACATAGCTTGGCTGGATACTTATTCACGCGATGTCAAATTCGAATACAACAGTTGTACCGAATGCGCCAATCCATCACTAGTGTTCATTGCTCAACAGGTTATCTTCTAGGGTGGGCTGGCATTGGCTATAAATCCATTCCTTAAGCCGCTAAAGTCTGAAATCCGCCTTAGGTGTCAGATCAGTTCATCGTCGTCATGAACTTCTTGGTCAAATTTGTTTTAGCAGTGAGTGCTAGAATATATTTGTCTTGAGTAAAGTTAGGATAACTTGTTCGCATAGTAAAAGCAGCAATAAACCCGCCTTCCGTCGAAAAAGCTAAATGTTGATTTAGCCCACTCGCCGCTGCAAAATTGGTCTCAACTTGTTCCTTCCTCGGATGAGAAGTGGTTTAGACTTGCCAAGAATTACAAGAGTTCATTTTTCCTCGAGATCACTACTCGATGAACAAAATGACAATAGCGTTCGGTTAGAACTTTCCAAGCTCAAAAACATTTTGTCTAAGGAGCAATTTGAGACCAATTTTTTAAAGGTACGTGGTTTAGCCAAACTCGTCTTTGTGACCGATAGTGGGTTTATAGCCGCCTAAAGTTCTGGACAGTGTAAGCGCTACACAAGAATGTCCGAGTAGGTCATTTGTTTTAACTAAATACTAGTTTTCGTTGTAGACCTCTCGGCCTTTACAAAATTGGAGATGTACTTTACTCAAGTTAATTGAGATTTGTTATTGTTCGACACCAATCTTGACACGACGTATGTCGTTCATGGTCTCAGTCTCTTTCCAAATCCTTCCCATTTTCGTTAAGGAAACCTTAAGTGACCTAAGTCAAGTGGACGTTTATATAGGCTTCGATTATTTGGCAATGGTATGAAATGATGATTTGCTGTTGTTTTACTAGGTATGCTGTCTTTCAACGACTTGCTGGGCAGCAAACTATGTTGAAGCAGAGATCCAGTCCATCGACTTTCAGTACGAACCTGAAAAATCAGTTATGAAAGCTGGAGATGTTATTCATGTGAATCCTGAAGTATGCGTTAATCTGACCAACCATGGAAGCGAAGCCAAACTCGTATGGGTCAAGTGTCAGTAAGTATAATTTTTATCTTAAAGATGACTTACGTTTATACCTTCCATTTTCTAATTAAAGTGATTTTGTGTCCATAAAGTCTCCAAGACACTCGTTTGAAAAGAGTGATAGAGATCTTTTGAAAACTTTTGTTGGACTGACGACGAGACTTTGACCGCACAAGAGACGTGAAGTGTCAAAATTCCTTAGCATGCAGCAATAGTAAACGCCAAACTTTTGACAAAAAATTCAATTCTAAAATTGCCACGATACTTATGTTACGAATGTTAATCAAAAGGGTGATGAAATCAATCAAAACGTGAGAACTATTTGTAATGGCATCATCGAAATGTTAATATTACTGTTCACTTTTTTCAAGAGGTTGGCGTATTCCGTGAGCCACTAGTACACCCAACTGCACAGTAGTGAAAATTGTCACGCATTATGATATTAAGATAAATAAAACGCTGATTATACCAGTATGTTGAAACCTCCCGCCTGCATTACATGAGATCTGTAGGTGGCGCACCAAAGACCTGATCGCCGTAAAGCGGGATAGTGAATATCTGTGTGACGCTGATTTTTCGTAAATAAGCCATTGGAGCTTTGTTTACGTGCAACACTTAGGCAAGTTTCCAACCGCTATAATCTAAATGGCAAGTGCCCACAATATGACTAGACACACGGGCTGTGTTACCTTCCGTGGGAGTGCCGCAGAAATGATCAAGCGACACGTCGTGGCAATGCTATAGGACTGTACAAAATAGATTTTAGAAGTTATTTTACCAAATCACAACTTTCAAGCCGTTTTAGGAAGTCTGGCATTCTAAGAGGTACAATGAAACACCGTTAGTCACACTGAAGAAGAGAACGAGCAGAGCAGCAAAAGAAAACATCGTACCGTCACCTAACGATAGAACTATTTTAAGTAGAATTTCAAAATTGTTTTGATGTTTTAACTAACCAAGTGATAAACTTAGGTTTTTGTGTTGTTTCGAACAAACTCGTATGACAAGGATAGTGATATTTTGCTTTTGAAAAGTACGATGAAACTTAATTGTGAGGCGAATATTTGTAAAAATCGGACAAAAGTACACCTTAAAGTCCTAGTAGCACCGCACCTTTTAACTCTTATTAAACGGTTAGAAGCAGTTACTGTATAAGAATCCAAGCAGTACCTATTCTATAACCAATGCACAATTCTTAGTCGAACAAAGTCTAAATAAACGCAACCCGAAGAACACACTGCCATTTAGAAATAACCGCGAAACCGGAAATATATTTCATTTAGGAACCCAGGCATAAAGTCCTTCTCTCACGCGTTGTTAACCCTTATTACACGATTAGAAGATGTTATAAGGATCCAAGCTACCTACCCCATAACTAATACACGATCCGTATTCGAAAATAGTTTAAATGAACGCGCCACTCACGATTCGCACCCGAAGAAACACCGCCATTTTGAACTTGCCGCGAACCCGGAAGTACAATTCATTCAGGAACCCAGGCCAAGAAAACGCCGTCAGTGCGACTGGAGCAGTGCCTGTACTGTTACCAGTCAGCAAACGGGGATAAAAAAAATCGACAGCGCGCCTTAATTTTGATAAAATCAAACTACGGACAATTTTATGGAATTTGCTGAAGAAATGTGGCGAATAAATTTTGACAGAAATTATTTTGCCAGACTCGGGACCGCAGCCTATCGGACCCGCTGCGGATCGAGACCAGACACTGGCGAACGGTAAATGCATGCAGTTGCAAGCTGTTTTTTCGAAGTAAAAGGGTCAAATGATAAATGCTGCATATATTCAAGGGTAGTTTCAGACACTTGCATGAAATTACGGCCGGGGCTGGTTAGTCCTGTGTCACACTGCCGCGGCAGACCTTAGTTAGCCTCAGTCATCAGCTACCAGTGAAGACTATAGTCAAAATACAGCTTGTTAGTAGGCCTATACAGCTTTGCGCCAAGACTACCCTTAGGCCTAACTGGTCGCTGGCCACAAACACAAAAAACACGAAAATTGAACAAAGTTTCTTTTTTGTAGCAACGTTTGTCAAAATGTATCAACGTTAAATCTTCACAAATTACAAAGTAGCCGATTGAACATGCCTTTCAGTTCAGCAAAAGTCGACATTGTAGGTGCCGCCAGAAATGAGACGAAGTCCAAC
>NMRA01000020.1:702802-735657 GCA_002633005.1 Phoronis australis | reverse complement strand
TTTTTCAAAACGAGGAAAAAAATAAAACCGAAAAAAATTGGTTCGACCCATATTGGTTCCTAGGTTCGACCCGCCTACGTAAGGAACTAAACACCAATGCTATTTTAACATACTAAGTACGCGTAACATTCCAAAAAAATCAACGACCACAAACTAAAAACTATAAATACACTACATATGCAAACGAATCACGATATATTACTAATAAAACAAAATAATGAAGACTTTTCGAGCAAGCCATAGCACAATCAGTTATAAGGAAAAAATGGCGGCGTTCAGGACAAGTTCCTGAACTGATGAGCCGGAAATGTGGGTACGGAAATAACCGATGACAACCGGTAATCATACGCTGAGAGAGAAGGGTCAAATACTGTTAAAAAATGCTTTTGGCAAGAAAGGCGAAAAGAATATAAAGAAAGCGTGTCGAAAATAAGAATTTATGTAGTAAGTATTTTCGGATACTGGAACCACATGGGCAGTTTGCAAGAAGGATTTTAAGAACGCTAGCTGTGCGACTGGAGCAGTGTCTGTTACCAGCCTACAAACAGGGACACAATAATCGACAGTGAAATTTAATTTTAATAAAACCAAAATAAGGACAAGTTGTATTGAAATTGTTGACAAAATGTGGCAAATAAATCTTGACAGAAATTATTTTGCCTAACTCGGACCTGCAGCCGATGACTCGGTGCGGACCGAGATCAGGACTACCGAAAGGCGAAGGCATGCCGTCGCCGGTGGTTTTATCGGAATAAAGGGTTCAAATCATTAAATAAATGTCGTATACATACAAAGACTGTTTCAGACGCTTACATATAATTACGGACTAGTCACAGTCCTGTGTCGATTGAATAATAAGGCTGACTATGGCGACTACCGCTAAGCGTGCTTTCACGACTGTGTGTAATTAACTCAAGTAACAACGAACATGCAATATAAACACAATTAAATAAAATTGCTATACAGTTAGAATATCCCGTCGATTTAATTTGCGAAAATATGCCCGGGCAGCTAATTAATGTGTTCATCTTGCGCCGCGGAACACAGATGTCCGCCGCAGGCCAGGCAGTCGGGCTCCTTCGGGTAGTAGCTTACACATAGGCGAACTTAGGGGGGCCCAGCCCCCCCCCCCTTGGCTGTCGCAAACAAAATGAAACAGCAACACCGTGAAGAACTATGGAGTTCAGTAACTAGGACCGGTAGCGGATGAGAGGGGCTCAGATCCCCGGAATCGTGTTCCCGGAAGGTCCACATCCCGGCCCCCAACTTTCGGGCCCCTGTGAACATAAATGTACAATCGCGCTTTTGCCCAATTCCCCGAGGCAACATGTCACCCCCCCTTATGGTATCCTAGATCCGCCATTGTTACACGAATGCTTCTGGCTGGGAATTATTTCTTTTACTTATATTGTACCATTTGACACCATGGAAAGTGTTCTTTCTGAAGGTATTTCGGATCCAGTTGGTAGTCTGTCGTTCATTGTTGACCGCCAGCCGCCCGGCCGTAACGGAAGTCGCGGGGGAATCGGTGGTATCTTTGTTTCCGTCTAAATTTGTTTTCCATATTTTCGCAAGTTTAATCGTCACGATATTCTGAAGTGCTGTTTATACTACAAATAAAGTTGACAGGATCATCAGACACGTAACGAGATGTTGTAGCACAAGTATGTGAGTAAACAGGACTGACCGTGAGTAAAATGACACCGCGGTGACAACTTTTGCCACACGTTTGTGAGGTAGAGCAATTTGCGCTCGATCATCTTGCTCCGTTTCAATTATGTGTCTAAACACGAAATTGGGGCAAGGCGGAAAGGATCATCGCTACTGCGCTTTTGCAATGACCTAATACGGGTTCTCTGTCTCTTCAACTCCCACCATTTGTAAACCTGCGCATATGCGTTCCACTCTCCAGCTTGACTTCCGTCTCGCCACAGTTAGTGAGTTGCGTGTGTAAATGGTTGCTTGACACCTATCAATTTTCTCCGTGTCAGTTGCGCCGGGCCAAAAGTTGATGTCTGAACGGGACTTAACTATATAATAATTTTATTCAATTACTTTGATATTGTTATGTTTAACTTTCGTAAACAAACAGTATAAACATGACAACCAGTAAAACACGCTTAGCCAAGTCAACGATCGCAGACCTTGTTATTTTTTCGATAAAACAGCCGAGACGACAGTCTTCGCCTGTCGCCAATGCTGGTCTCTGTCCTCACCAGGTCACCGTCTGCAGGTCCAAGTCCGGCAAAATAATTTTTGTCAAAAACAATTTGCCACATTTTTTCAACAATTTCAACACAAATTGTCTCTATTTTGGTTTTGTTAAAAGTAAGGTCCGCTGTCGATTTTTTCATCCTCGCTTGCAGGCTGGTAACAGACACGGCTCCAGTCGCGCAGCCGGCGTTTTTAAGCCTGGGTTCCTGAATGAATTTTATTTCCGATTTCGCGGTTTGTTCAAAATGGCTGTGTTCTTTGGGCCAGAATCCTGAGTGACGCGTTTATTTAAACTTTCTTCGAGTGAGCATTGTGTATTGGTTATGGGATAGGTACTGCTAGGTTCCTTAAAACTTCTGCTAACCATTTAATAAGGGTTAAAAACGTGTGTTACTAGTACTTTAAGAGTACTTCAACGTAGATACAGTTGTATATGATCTAAATCTACGGAGGGTGCCAGAAACGAGTCTATGGTTGGCTAATGCTATTATTTATGTTGCTCTCTATTGCATGACAAAGCTGTACCATGGCATGAATCTTTCACTAAACAGTCACAAAAACTGGTTTTCGTGAGAAATTAGGTTTTTCAAGCAATGCATCCGACAGGTAGTACTGAGAAGCAGACTCGTGCAAGAAAACGATACATAATGACAATTGGCAGTTTTTCCAAGTCTTGAGGCGAAATCAATAAGGAAAGTGGATATAATATGGGGATTTTCATTTATTCTATGTAACTTCCACGATAAAGCGAGACGAAACTGTTGATTCAAAATTCCGCAATTTTTGTCTGGCCTCAAGAATATATAGGTGCACTGTACTAATGTGACAATCAACACTGGTGAGTTTTCTCTTCCTGCAGGCATTTTTAAATAGCACGTGATTTTCAGGTTTTCTGTGCTGATGTCCAAGATTTTGGTAACCCATTAAGTTACAAATATTTTTATATACTAGCATGAGAGCTGGAGATGACGCACACTCGCGAAATGTTAAAGGCGTCACTGTGAAGCCTGGAGAGACAGCAGTCGTCAAACTTCACCATTGTCACTTAATAGCTAGTTTATACGTAGCTGGAGAATTTACCTTCACGATCGACGTTAAAGTAACTTTGGAATACATGAACCAGACGACGGTAAGTAGATCACACGACTGATACGCCGTAAAATGTAACAACTGTTACATTTTACGTCGTCACATTTTACGTTACTAAGCCTCTCCTAAAATGTAACGAGTTATTAGATTTTATGTAATTGTTACAATTTACGTCGAATGCACATGCGAGAAATGTACCATTGTTACATTTTACGAAAGTGACGTCATATTTCATTTGCCACACGGAGGAAAACGGTTCACACACTTAACAGTTTCTTCCTCGGATTGTTTGAATGACATTCTGCCAAGTGTGCCAGCTTGAATTCATAGATGTGTCCCTATGTGCTTCCCATTGTTTTTGAACATGAATAGTTTCTTGGTATAATCAAAAATGTACCCCATACAGTTTCAACTCCAGACAAAAAGAGTTTCCAGGACCAGGTGACGAGTTTGTTATTGTTAAAGCGTTCTTGCAATGTTTTGTTGGCGCTCACAGGTTATAGGCCAATTGTGTATCGGCATCATAGTAAACACAACAGAAAGAATGACATTGTATTTTGGTTAATATGTATCGTATTTCTTCGGAAAAAAACGACCGCAACATTTTTTTACGGAGATTTAAATTTCGAAAGCCAATTTGATAGAAAATCACCCGTTTTAGTCCACGATAGTTTGATTTATTTCAGCCAGTGCTTTATTGCTTTGAAGTCATCGCTAATGCGGTAATTGCTGTGTTCCACGTAAAAGAAGCCAGATCAAAGATTCTGATACGGACGAGTTCTGTCTACCACCTTAGTTGTAAAAATCCATTGAAGAAGTACATCTCACCGCTGTACGGGCCAAGTTTTTCATGAAGCACATCATTCGCCCGCGCACACACGCGCACACGCACATAAGAAAATAACAAAATACACCAGAGAACTTAATATGCCATAGAACTTCTTGTGATTACAATATCCGTTTCTTTACACCATGATAATCCATGATTTCCGTTTTGGCAACTTCTTAATTTGTTTCAATTGATACTTTGTCATTCTTTGATATATGAGCAGTTTCCTAAGACTAGGTATTTAATTAAATATTTCAGACCCATCAGATTGCTAAAAAATTATCAAGTGACTGATCTGTTGTTGACAAACACATTCACTAAACGTCGTACAATTAAAAGACTGTACGATATTGCAAAACCAGTGCAGGTGGAAAAGATAATCTGACTCATTCTCACAGAAAGAGCAGTCATCATTTGGTAGAATTCCTGTCTTGTTAAGATAAGTATTTGTACTATTAATTCTGTGGAATCACATTAATTTGGTGTCCCAAAATTCTTGGGTCTATGAATTCACATGAAGGTCATTTGGTAGATTTTAAAAGTGTGTTTTATTATGTTTAGAACGTACTCAAATTCCACAGAAGTTCAATAAACCAACATTTCGGGTGTAACATCGTGAAAACTTGAAGTCATTATTGTTGAAGATAGAAACGGATTTGCGTATTACAGGGAACGCAAAAATGATTCTTGTTGTGATCTGCGAAACTAATTATCATGTGATGCTGCGCCCTGGTGAAACTAGTCTCCCTAATCAAAACTGGCAGCGACATTATTAGGCAACTGATCTAGTTACAACATTCGTTGCTTTGGATGATCTCATGACTAAGATTTAAAAACAGGGAACCTTTTCACTTTTCAGTAATTTGCTACTTAAGGTTCACGATTCAGAATATAAACTGAAGTTCAAGCAGCTTGCAGTTAAGTTGGTTCAGTTCACAAAACTTAAAAAGGTTGCAACTGAGTACATTCAGTATACATGCGTACGACTTTTAAATAAAATGCTAAAGGAATTCTCAGTATTTGTGGATGATTTCCTCAGGATGGCTCATTGCTTTCGGACTCATCAGTGTCGATGTGACCTGCTGTATTCAGGGTGGTTATTTTTTCTTTAATTTCAGTGTCTCACAGTGTTTGAACTTCGGATAATTGATGTACTGGCGTGATTTGCTCTGTTCACGTTGCCCAATTAGTGTCGCTTTTTGGGGATACAAGTAGTTGGGTCGAATAACCTGACACGATTTCATTGTTACTACAGAGCTATGGTAATTTTGATGTCTGTAGATTGGTTAAAACACGAGTGTGGACGTTTGACTACTGTAGCTTGATGCAGATTCGCTCTTATTCAAGCTATTTCACCGACAACAGTGTAGTGTTTTTAACCAGTTTTGTATGCACGAAGGGATTCTGCCAAATTAGTCAAAATGAGTTGCACAAGTGAAGTTTTTCGCAGCGTTACCTGGTGAAAATCGGATGTCAAACAATGGGAATGTTCACCATCCCTAATGTGCGACGTCATTTTCGCTACGTAACGCTAAAAGGAACTTCGCTTGGGCAACTCTATTCTGGTTCAGCAGACCGACTATGCGATACGACATAAATTTCACAGTATTCAACCAAGCTTCACTGAGAAATGGAAATTGTACCAGGTATATGTCGCACATCTTTGTAACTAAGTTTACTTTTTAGTACGCACTTGCGTATGAATTGTGCTTAATGGTACTCGTACTGTTCGACTCCGCATTTCGACGCAATTGCAAGCGACTGCTCTTGACTCCGGTTCTTTGAAAAGGACTGTTTTCAGCAATAGACAAAAATGATACCGCGGTGGGTATCTTCACATTTAGATGTAACTCGCAAGTAAAGGATTACTGTCTGAATTCAGTTCTTTATGACAAACTACAGAAGGACATAGTTACATCACAAAGAACACCGTGCTTGCCGATAGTTTAGAAATAATCAATTTTTATGTTGGCACACGTCTAAACAAGATTTTAAATCTTAACTTCCTCGTTTCAAAAAGTATGCCCACTCTGCATCCACAGCTGTCAAGGCATTTCTCACAATATCGCTAAGGTTGAACAAAGGAACCTGTTTAAAATCCTTTTGAAACAGCACTTGCTGTCCACTATGGGAAGCCATACATGTCATGATTTTAAAATCTTTGAGTACCACGATGTATCTGCAGTTTGCTAAGCATGTATTGTGCTGCACTGTGTCCTCGTTAAATATACATGTATTCAGTAGTAATAGTAATAGTAACAGTGATAGTAATAGTAATAGAAATAGTGATAATGATAATGGTTAGCCAAATTCATGCCGTGTAAGCTCGGAGAGAATTCCTATGGAAGAGGTATACGAAAAATCTCGACCTAAATAGTGTTTTTTCACAGCAAAAATGCTGTCCAAAATGGTGCCATTTTTTACCAAATTCTGTCTAAATCGGTGCCTTTTCGTAATTTCTCTAACAGGAGTGTGCGAAAATGTGAATTATTATAAAAAATTATTCTCTAAATGGGTCACTTTTTGTCGCATCCCTCTCTCTAAATGGGTAGGTATCCATTTGTTTGAGCGGTACCCTTCGTCCAAAATACTTGAGTGCCCCCGACCGTGTCAGACACCACCTGTTTGTGATTTTGGTTATTTACTTTGTGATATAACCTTGGTTTCGTAAAAGGTAACAATGATACATTTCTCGCCTGCGCATCCTTCGTAAAATGTAACAACTACGTAAAATGTAACAACTTTTCACATTTTAGGAGAGGATTGCCAATGTAAAATGTAATAATAACAGTTGTTACATTTTACGAAATTGTTAATTTTTACGACGTATCACACGACAACAGAATATGCATGTTTTACGTGCTAGAGCGTCTTGTTGAATTAGGTGGAAAACGTATATCGTCACCAGATTGCTAATTCTTTTTTTTTAATGTTTATTACGAAATCTTCAGAATACAATGAATATACATAACCCAGAAAGCGCCAAGAGGCATTAGATCTGGGTAAAAAATACAGAGAAGTCTATATACAATGATTATATACAAATACACAAATAAAAAAATGATGTTAAGAATACAATGATCAATGACAACGAATGAAAATAAGTTATTTTCATACAGATGTATAAAATTATATCCACTCACACAAAGAGATTTAATGTTATAAAGAAATTCTAATACTATTTCAAATAAAACCATATTTTCGTTTGAGTTAAGTTCTTGACATCCACATAGAAAGTAATTAATTTTGTTGTACAATTGCGGAATTTCAGAGTATTTTTATAAACATTGGGGTATTGTTCGAGTGCCTGGAAGAGCTGTACCCTCTCCTTCTTGCATACCTCACAAGCAAAGAAAACATGAGGCTATTTCTGGGTATCTCCACAGGAACACAGAGCCGATATATTATTAAAATTATGTCTAAATTTCTCGTTGTTTAGGAATAGACCACATCTTGATCTGTATAGGGTTATTTCATGGTTGCGGGGAAGTTGGAATGATGTCAATGGGACTGGCAAGTCTGGAGTAGTGGTATGCATTTTAAAGTTATTTTTGAGAGTGACAATTGAAGTGCTTTCTTTTATTTTTAATGGTAAGGAATTCCAGTTGTCAATACAAGTTAATATCGTTGATCTTCTAAAGGCTTGGCTGATGGAGGCTGGAATAGTATACATATTGCTTTGCCGGAGTCCTGGTCTCGTGCTTGGTCATTTGTAGGAGTCAAAGAGGATTTTGTTAGAGTAATTGTTTATGTTGGTTAAGACTTTGAATGTATACATGGGCAGGTGGAGTTTACGACGGGTTGCTAGTTTGCTCCAGTGAAGAACCTTGATTATGTTGGACCCTTTGTATGCCCCAATTATGGCTAAAGCTGCTTCGTATTGTAGTCTTTCTAATTGGAGAAGTATGCCAGCGTTTGCCGATTGGTAGATTATGTCACAGTAATCTAGATGTGGAAGTACAAAAGACTTGAACAGAGTTTCAAGATGCATGGAGTTGAGATGACGAGAGATAATTCTAATTGGATTAATTAATTTTTGTACCTTTTGAACGAGTTCGCGACAATGAGGAGTAAATGTAAGCTTATGGTCGAGTAGTAAGCCAAGATGTTTGTGCGTGAAATTATTGGGGATAACTTCCCCATTGAGTGATAATTCCAGTGTTGGATTTGTTTGGAAATGAGTATTATTAGACTTAGAAAATATAAGATCAACACTTTTTTCAGGTTTAAATTTCATCTTCCATTTGTGAGACCAGTCATAGAGTTTGTTAAGGTCAGTTTGCAATTGTAAGGAGTCATGGGGATGCTCTTTTGAGAATGGGTGGAATATTGCAGTGTCATCAGCATATAAGAATGTTTTAGAGCTTATCGTGTCTGGAAGATCATCGATGTACAGTAAAAAGAGTAAGGGGCCTAGTACGCCACCCTGTGGTACTCCAGCATTTACGAAACCTGGCGTTGATGAAGGTGATAAGACACCCTCAATTCGGACTTTGTAAGTTCGATTTTCCAGATATGGTTTTAAAAGTAAGAGGAGAGTGCCTGAGAAACCGTAAGATTGTAATTTATGTAGAAGCAGGTCATGAGGAACGACATCAAAAGCTGACGCAATGTCTAAAAATACGGATCTCACGTTGTGCCCTTGCTCAAACTGGAGGTGGATGTCGTGTACAATTTCTGTAAGTTGAGACACAGTGCTGTTACCAGGCATGAAGCCAAATTGGCGACGATATATGAGGTTTTGTGAAGAGAGGTGGTCAAACATGTGCTGAGAAATGATTTTTTTCTAAAATTTTGGATAAGGTGTTAAGTAGAGTTATGGGGCGATAGTTGGCAATGTCTGTTTTGGAGTTCTTTTTGTGTATTGGTATCATAACGCCAAGCTTCCAGTTCAAAGGAAATTTTCCAGATTGTAATATTTTGTTGTATAATGTTGTCAGAGGAAGTGTAAGCTCTCTTGCTATTATCTTGATCATTTTATTGGTTATGAGATTGGTACCGTCATTTTTGTTTTCGTCAATGTTTTCTAGTAGTTTTCTGACTTCAGATGGTTGGGCTTCTATGTAAGAGAGGTGTTCTAATGTTCTGTTTGGAAATTCTGGATAGTTTATTGATGGTGCAATGTGACTCTTGGCAGTGAAGTAGTCTAGAAATAAGATACTTTTATCGGTTTTGGATGACGCCTGAGAGTTGGATTCTTTTGAGTGGATGGTGGGGTATGATGATTGCTTTACCTGTCCTCGAATTTTGTTTACTATATCCCAATAGTCCTTAGAATTTTTGGAGACATTTTTGATATTGGAGATAACTTTCATCTTATAGTCGTGTTTTGTCTTTTTAATTAGTTCTTCCACACTCTTGCACTGTTCTTTTCAGCGCTTGAACATGCATGTGTTATTTGATCTTCTGAACGATCTGTACAGTTTATTTCTTTTATTTATTTCAGACTTAATGTTATTGTTAAACCACGGTTTGTTCTTGTTTTTTATTGTTTTCATGGTTGATGGGATATTAATATCTAATATGTTGTAGAGTGACTGTGTGAATATTGAGACTTCGTCATTTATGTCACTTTTGTTAAGTATATCAGTCCAGTTGAATGTGGTTATGTCAGAGCGCAGTTTGTCCATGTTAATGAGGTTGTAATTCCAGATCTTCTTCATAATGTCTGGTTCTTTAGGTGGGCAGTTGAGTGTGAATGTTGTTTCTATAACGTGGTGGTTTGAGTTACCAATGGGAGGCCTTACAGAAGTGGATTCAACTAATCCGAGATTGTTTGTTATACATAAATCAAGGCAAGAATGTGAATACTCTGTTAAACGTGTCGGCTCGTTTATTAGTTGTATACACTCATTTGTGAGGAGAATATCGAATAATTCGAGACCGGCTTGGTTGTCATTGTCTTCAGAGTACCAAGTACTATTTCNACAGTTTATTTCTTTTATTTATTTCAGACTTAATGTTATTGTTAAACCACGGTTTGTTCTTGTTTTTTATTGTTTTCGTGGTTGATGGGATATTATTATCTAATATGTTGTAGAGTGACTGTGAATATTGAGACTGCGTCATTTATGTCACTTTTGTTAAGTATATCAGTCCAGTTGAATGTGGTTATGTCAGAGCGCAGTTTGTCCATGTTAATGAGGTTGTAATTCCAGATCTTCTTCATAATGTCTGGTTCTTTAGGTGGGCAGTTGAGTGTGAATGTTGTTTCTATAACGTGGTGGTCTGAGTTACCAATGGGAGGCCTTACAGAAGTAGATTCAATTAATCCGAGATTGTTTGTTACACATAAATCAAGGCAAGAATGTGAATACACTGTTAAACGTGTCGGCTCGTTTATTAGTTGTATACAGTCATTTGTGAGGAGAATATCGAATAATTCGAAACCGGCTTGGTTGTCATTGTCTTCAGAGTACCAAGTATTATTTCTTGCGTTGAAATCCCCGTTGATAACAATCGTTTTATTAGTTTGAGAGAGTTCTTGCAATTGCTCTGAAAAGGTTTTGAAATATGCTTTCCGTTCATGGGACGTCTGTGAGGGTGAGCGATAGAAAAAACCGTAATGTACCTTTTTGTGGTTGACGTAAAGTTCAATCCAACAGTTACTCATTGATTGTATAATTTTATCATCAATTGTTTTGTAATTTACGGAGTTGTGGACAAACAAGATCAACCCCCTCCCGACGCTAGTGTGGTAGGCAATGTGGTATTCTGGAATAATAAGTGCACTGAGGTTGTCTTCGGACAGTGTTCCAGATTCACGTATAGCAATGACCATGTAATTGTTGTCTGTAATAACTTGCTTGAGAAGATCAAATCTTGAAAGATTGTTCGCCTTGATACTGTTGATATTAGTGAATAAGACCTTGAAGCTGGCTAAACCCTGAGTGCCTGGTCCTGGATTGACCTCTATGTCACCAGCAGTCAAAAGACTTTGCTCAATGATAACTCGGATATCACAACATGAGTTCTTCATTGTGCAGTAAACATTACGTAAGTGTTCAGTTCGGTGTCGTTTTCGTAGTAGAAGAGTGAGGTCGAGCAGTGGGGTATTTTTGTTTTCCAGACACCCGAACAATTATAATTATTATGTCTGTAGTTAAGTACTGATAAATTCATACAGTTCATAGTTAACATGCTTATCTAACAAGAGAAAAAGAAATATACATGTCTACAAGTGTGTGAATAGACTAAAAGTAATGAAGTAAGGACAAAAGCTATAAACACTAGGGTAGGCATGAAAATTCCCACCACCACTAATTTAATTACATTGAGTTAGGCTAAATCTTGCAAATGGAAAACTGATGGATTAGTAACATTAACAAGTGAAATGGATTGACGTACTACGGATGTGATATTAGTTCAAATAGATGAGAGTCAACGGGGTAAACAATTTGTACATATGTAGAACATTAATACTGTACTTTGGGATAAAAATATATTGCCAATTAAGTTGTCATATTACGCATGGCGCTGCCCGAGTCAAATAGAGCTCTGAGACTATACGATACTCGTTTGGCCGTTTTTAGCTTGAACGTTAATGGTGATAAAAATTGAAACAACTTCATGTTAAAAAGCAAAGTTAACTCCTGAACTGATTCACACTTGATGGAAGTCTTGATCTGTAGATGAAAATGAATCATTGAGGTAACATACATGTACATGTATCTGAAGTATTATCTGGCCGGTTAGAGGCGATAATGAAGACACCAGGTTTAGAATAGTAGGTTTATATTTAAAGACTAAGTACCGAGAGAACTACTTCATTCACAGCAATGTATGACTACGCTACATAGTAATACGATACTACAACATCCCCCCTCTTTAGTATTTAAAATGCGGTTATAATACGGTTAGAACGAAACGTCAATGGTGATAACTTGATCTTGTAGCAGGGGCTAAGTAAGTAAGTATGATTACGCATATGATATCTTAGTAAGCTAGTGTCCTAATATTTAAACAAAATCCTTGTAGCGAGATGGTCTTGAAGTCTTTCGCTCAGATCTCCTGATGATGGACTCTGGTTTAGCTACTGCTGGTGTACTGCAAGAGTCCTCTGATGTGGCAGTAGATGTTGAGTGAGTAGGTGTGTCGTCGCTGAAATGAACACGTTTCGGCATCATGTCTCGCAAATGATGTCTATTGCGGCGAAGCCTAGTGCCATTTGGGGTTTCGACGATATAACTGTCCGGATTCTCATCATGATGTACGATGGTACCCGGGCGCCAAGTCTTGGTTTCTTTGTCGAGGATTCTAACATGCTGACCACGAAACAAACTTGGAAGCGATTGTTTAAGGCATTGTTTGTCATGATGGTCCTTCATGTTTGTAGCTCGTTCATCCAATCTTCTGCGATGTGCATCCTCACCAGGTTCAGAGCGGCTCGGTAGAGTCGTGACTATTGGTCGGCCAAATAGCAATTCTGCTGGTGATGGAAGTTTTGCGTCAATCGGAGTGGCTCTGATCTGAAGCATTGCTAAGGCGATATCAGACTTTTGTCGTAAGCACTTCTTCACAACGGACTTAATGTGTCTTACATGGCGTTCGATGAAGCCGTTGCTGCGGGAGTAGTGAGGTGAGCTGGTGACATGCTTGATGTCCCAAGAGGTGACAAATGCTTTGAAAGCTGGACCAGTGTATTGTGGTCCGTTGTCAGTCATAATTTCGTCTGGTTTGCCAAACAGAGAGCAGTAGTCTCTAATCTTTGTGGTTATAGCATGACTGGTCACTGACGTTTTCATTTCGTCAACTACAGGGTATTTCGAATATCTGTCAACGGTCAGCAAGAAGTGTCTGCCATCAATCTCGAATAGGTCAGATGCGATTAACTGCCATGGTCTGGAAGGTATATCATGGGGCTTGAGTGGTTGTCGTGGATTGGCATCTTGGAACTCCTGGCAAAGTGGGCACGACTTGCATAGTCGCTCAATGTCTGCATTGATATTTACCCAGTATACACTTTCTCGGGCTAACCGTCGGGTCTTCTCGACGCCTTGGTGCCCTTCGTGGAGTTGCCGTAAGATGTCGTCTCTCATTTGTTCAGGTATCAGAACTTGTCGTCCCTTGAACAGGATTCCGGCTTCGACAGCTAGTTCGTCCCGGAAGGCCCAGTATGGACGTGCCTGCTCAGGTAAGTCTTTTATGGTCTCAGGCCATCCTTGATAGACAATCTCCTTGATCAGGTTCAGCGTAGAGTCTTGGGTGGTTTCCACTCTAAGTCTCTCTCTCTTGTGGTCAGAGAAGTTAATGATGGCCATGTCAATGATCAGAGGATCATCGAGGTTGAGATTGACACCATCAATGCGTTCATCTAACTCGATTGTCGCACCATTTTCAGGGCTTGGTAGTCTACTCAGGGTATCAGCTAGAGTCATCTGGCTACCTGGTCTGTAGACTACCTGGAAGTTGTATCCTTGTATCTTTAGTAGCATTCGTTGCAACCGTGGTGGAGCTGAGTGGAGTGGTTTCGAACATATACTGACAAGCGGCTTATGGTCAGTTATCACGAGGAATGAGGTGCCGTACAAGTAGGTGTGATACCTCTGTATGCCATACAATATGGCTAACATTTCGCGCTCGATGTTGGAATATCGAGACTGACAGTCGGTGAGCGTTTTGGACCCAAATGCTACTGGTTTGCCATCTTGAGTCAGTGCCACTCCTAGTCCCTTCTGAGATGCGTCAACTTCAAGTAATATTGCTTTTTGCGGGTCGTAGTAGGACAGTTGGCAATCAGTGCTGACCAGACGCTTGAGATCATCGTAGCATTGCTGATAGGACGCATCCCACATCCAGGGTGTTTCAGATTTCAGAAGGTTGCGTAGTGTGTGTGCTTTGTCTGCAAATCTGGGGATGTATTGGGAAAGGTAATTCAGCATGCCTAGGAAACGCTGTAAGTCTTCCTTGTTCTGCGGTGTAGGCATCTGCTGAATGTCACGGATTTTAGAGGGGTCAGGTTTTATCCCAGAGTCTGTGTATAGGTTGCCAAAGAAGGATATGCTACGCTGCTTGATTACGCATTTTGAGCTATTAAAAACGAGACCAGTTTGTGCAGCTCGTTCCATGAGACAGCGTAAGTTGCGATCATGATCTTCTTCGTCTTTACCGAATACTGCCACATCGTCGGCAATGTTGACAACACCACTGAGTCCTTCGAGAATTTGGTCCATTCTCGCCTGGAATATGTCTTGAGATACGCTGAGGCCAAATGGAAGTCTGGTCCAACATACTCTGCCAAATGGAGTACGGCAGGTTGTCAGCAGTTGAGATTGTTCATCGAGGTGAACGGACCAATATCCGGCCTTGGCGTCAAGTTTGCTGAAGAACTTTGCGTTTGCGAATTCTGGATTCAGCTCTTCCAGGGTTGGTGTTTTGTGTGGACAGCGTTTCAGACTCCTGTTAAGTTTCTGGGGGTCTATGCAGACACGAAGTGACCCATCTTTTTTCGTGCTGTATACGAGGCTAGAGCACCAGTCGGTGTGTTCATCCACCTTGCGTAGCACACCCTGTTGGATTAAGTTTTCAATTTCTTGCCTGACTTTATCGCGCAGGTGGATGCTGATCTTTCGTGGGGGGTCGATAAATGGTTCCGCATCCGGTTTGAGAAGAAGCTTTGCCTTGCCGTCAAAGCTACCAATTTTATCAAACTGGTCAGGGTATGAGTTCTTCAGCTGTTCTTTGGTACTAAAGCGTGTCGTCTTCATACTGTCGGCATGTATTGTGATGAGCCTGAGTTTCTCACAAGTAGGTAGACCGACAACAGCTGGGCCAGGTACATCCACAACGTAGAACGTTGCAGGGACCCATGTAGAATCACGGTACTGGCAATCAATGTTGATCTGGCCAAGACATGGGATGGTGTCACCGCTGTATGAGGTGAGTGTTACGTGTTGCGCAGGATGCAGGATCTTGAGCATGTCTGGGGACTGGCCATACATCTGTCTGAAAGTACGAAGTGGTAATGTGTTGCCTGATGCACCAGAATCAATCTTCAATTTCAGTGTGTGGCTGATTGAGGAGTTCATATTGGGTGGTTTGATGTTAAGGGTGGTGTATGCTTCATCTCGTGTCATACTGTCTAGGCATTTAGTGCTCACAGTGACTGAATAGAAATGCTTTTGGTAAGTCTCGTCGTCAGTGTCGT
The DNA here is from genome assembly GCA_002633005.1 of Phoronis australis. Lineage (NCBI taxonomy): Eukaryota > Metazoa > Phoronida > Phoronidae > Phoronis > Phoronis australis. Next base: position 720,379 of record NMRA01000020.1, on the reverse strand, counting down.
CAATAGCATCGATGTTTTTGTGAGACTTCTTCTGCCGGTACGAGTCGTGGTTCTGATCAGACCGAGTTCTCGATTTGCTGCGTCGTCCTCGGGAAGAATGACGTCGCTGTTGCTGCTGTTGTTGTTGTTGTTGTGCTTTGCGTTTTTTTCTACAGCAAGCTGCCCAGTGCCCCTTGAATCCACATGACTCACACGTGTCGAAGTAGGCTGGACATTGTCTGGGTTTGTGGTTCAGACCGCAGTTTCTACAGGATCGGTTTCGGCTTTCCCTGGTCACGCCATGAACTTTTTCAGTGGCAAGGCCCATCTGCTGCAATTGATTGTTGCCAGCGCTCATGGCTTCATATTTCCGACCTTCAATTAGTATGTCGGATAGCTTGGCACCCTTAGGTTTTCCATACAACTCTGTGCGGAAGGCATCGTATGGGGTACTGGCTATGATGAGTTCCAGCACACGTTCACCAAGTTCTTCATCCGAAAAATCACATTTCAGGGCCAATGTGCGTGCACGGGTCACAAAGTCATCAAGGTTTTCATTGGGTTTTTGCCTATACTGCATCAGTTGTAGGCGGTGTATACGGAAATTAACTGATACCCTTAGCTGACTCTCAAAAAATTTCCAAAGTTCAGCCGGTTTACTTTTGTCAGCGTCGGTTAACCCACTGGCATTCAGTCGCTTCAAACCTTCATCCCCGATACCACGGAGGATTTTACGTGCCTGCTTATCTGCGTCCACTATTTCCTCGTCTTCTATGAATAGTGTCATTTTTTGTTTAAATAACGCAAGGTTCTCACTGATATCGTCGCCGTCCCAGGCCATCTTCGGTATGGAGGCCGCCATATTTGTCAAATGTCACAGGCACAGAGGTCGCAGACGGTCACTTGCACTGATCTAATTATAGGTCGTCTGGGAATGTGGGAGTGACAAATTTCAGGCACAGTCTGCGAGAGACAATGGCGATTAGGTGTCAGTCCGCGAGACAATGAATTCCGTGTTTCTCCTATCCTCGGACAGGAATAAAACGTTGGTAGTATAATGATCACTGAATACCGATTGTCCGTTCAGAACAGTCGTTTCTTGCACTTACGAATTTGTGTCTGCTGGTNTGATCACTGAATACCGATTGTCCGTTCAGAACAGTTGTTTCTTGCACTTACGTCTGCTGGTTGACGGACAGGTACGACAGGGTTTGCAGACAAGGGCGCGTCGCGGCTTCACGTTGTCCGGCTCCCGGTAGATGCACGAAAATTAGTTTCTGCACTTCTCCAAAGTCCATTTATTTGCACAACATCGGTCCTAGCAATCACAGGTATGATTGTGTTTTTACCGTTGCCACCATGAAGTATTATCTGGCCGGTTAGAGGCGATAATGAAGACACCAGGTTTAGAATAGTAGGTTTATATTTAAAGACTAAGTACCGAGAGAACTACTTCATTCACAGCAATGTATGACTACGCTACATAGTAATACGATACTACAACAGTATCTGAATGACACAACTACAGTTGTCAAGTTCAGTGTAGTTTCATAATCATGACACATGTGAGACGTGAAATACTTTAAAAAATAATCATTACTAAGATAAAATATGTTCTGATTTTACTCCTTGTTGTTTCATTGTTATTAGGAAGCCATGCGTGTAGGCTGTAGCTAATTGACCCAGAAGAGCATTTAAAGTACATTATCACTTGCAAAATCAAAATTCAAGCGAGATGTACTTTTTGCTGCACCGAGTTTGCCCGTGGGCCAAAAGTTGTCATGCCAATATCAAAATCAAAATTTATAGGCAAGAGCTCAGTTTGGCTTTGTTTGAGCACATAATTATGTTATTGGGTCACAGATTTTTTACAGAACAACTTGTAAGCATACATCGATCGGCACGTTGTCACTTCTAGTAGGCTCTAAATTTATGTTAACGTGTACCAAGAGAGTATGCACTGGTTGCTAATTCTTGTGAGCCCATTCAAGAGCTGACATAGGAAAAAAATCCAAGTTCTAAAATCTATAGTCGTTTCAGGCGTGGCTCCACGTGGATCCGCGGGTGCTCTTCTAAGGCATCCCCGTTCCTAATTTGCGTCGAAAAATAGCATTCTAGACCGATTATGCATTCCAGTAGGTTTTCAATGATAAAAAATAAAATTAGTGAATTCGGCTATAAAATACTAAGTTTCGATCTATATCACTTTCAGCTGTAAACTTGGTCTCAATTTGTTGCTTACTCAGGTGGGGAGTGATTCCTAGGCTTAATGGAAGAATTGACAGTTCGGAAGAGATTGGAACCAATCTGAGTCCAGAAATATTCAACTCAGTGTCGAGCCCAACCTCAAGCACCATTGACGAACTGTCAGTCCTCCCCAACCCCTCAAATTAACCCTAATCTAAGTCACGAACAAGTTAAGATCTGATAGGTCTATAGCGATAAGTGTCTTAAATCGGAAGTTTGTTTTCACAAAAGGCAGTTTTATAGATGTTGCTTCTGTCTCATTCCCAAACTAAATCCTATTGAAGTTTCCTCTGCCCGTCCGCACGCACGCCCGCCTGCCCGCGCACACCCCTGCTTCCCTGACTCCCTTCCTCGCTCTCTCCCTCTGATCTCCCTCCCCCTCTCTTCCTTCCATCTCACTTTTCCCTACCTCCCTACTTCTCAGTTCTTCAAAAGCCTATTTTAATTAATACATTTTTCTTTTGCAAGACTGTATTAGCCTCAGATTCGAAGAACGACACAGTGGTTGCCACAGGAAACCCTCGTAGAATCTGCAAAGAAGGCAAGCCAGACGATCTGAAGGGCGGCGTAAACATCATGCCTCGATTGACGGGACCAAAAAATGTTATTGTTGCTATTGCCTATGTATTTGTCCTCCACGAGAACATGACTTTCTACAATCCACACGGTTATGACATCAAAATAACCTACAGAGTGACGTAAGCACATTTTGTTTAGGCGCAGTCTGCTACTCTTTTATACCAGAAAATTGGTTCATTTTTCCAGAAGTAGCATTTATTGTTGCAGCCTGTAATTGATAATTCCAACAAACACTGTCAGGACACTCCCAATTCAGTTATAGTGCTGTTACAGTTTCCCATAAGCAAGCAGGCGTGTTATTATAACAAATTTCACTGTAACTGTAACCTCGTAGAACTGACAACTGGAAATTAAGGGTTTTGGGGCAACCAACGGATACGCATCGTGGAATACTCACGATTCCAAGCCGCCGTTCATCAATTAAGATATTCATAACAACAGACTGATTCAGCAGTTGCCAGTACGGTTGTCTTGCATTGTTCCTATGTTCGGTGACACCATTAGGTGCTCTGGTAGGCTATTTTGCTGCCCAACAAACCACGAAGACAGTTTAAATGTTTTGTTGATGCCCACTGGTTGTTCGTTGTTGGACACAATACTTGATTTTCGGATGGTCGGCGAGGTCACGCTTCAGTTCCCAATTCACATATGCTAATTCACCTCAAATACTGGAAACTAAACGAAAACATTTGCGAAACGTTACTTTAACACTGAATTTATTTAATCCAACGTACATGTATAGGGATAATACTGTGTGTATAGCCGGATCAAGCTAAATAGCGTCCCCGGTCAATAAAGTCAGCCAAAAATCTAATTCGAGTCCAACAAAAACGTTTTGTCATGGATACATACAGTACCTACACTGAGAATTAAGGTGTTTACAGGAAACTGCGACCTAATATCTAGCAGGTGTCTTGCTGACACCATCGTCTGTCGGTTCACAACATTTCTCATCGCAATCCGCTTTTGGCGTAAACTCTGCTTTTGTGCTTTTGTGGTACAGTCCTTACCTCAAGTTCTGCAAATCAGCACAGTTTCCGCCGCTATTTTTTAGTGCCTTGATCAACATGGGGAAAATCACAACCATATATATTTTCATCAACATAGCCAATACATTTTGACAGCTTTGAGAGCAAATGGGAACATTTCTATTTCATTTGGATGTGCTTTTATTACCTTTTCTTCGGGTCCAGATAGGCATTTCTCGGTGCCAATATTCTGCTCACCCACAGTTCCCGACTGATGTTCCTTTTCCCCAGTGTTTCCACGTAGGCCGTTGTTTTCAATTATAACTAGTATTCCTCTTTCGTCATGCTTTCATGTCCCAATGTTCCTCCAGCTCAAGATTTCTGGTCCCCAATGTTCGATCTGTCCCATGCCTCCCGGGTCGGGTCTAACAGGTTCAGCTTTAATTTGGATCTCTGAAAATTTTCTTTACACCAGAAGATCATCAGGAGCCTTTTACAAGTCGTAGCAAAACGTTTCCGTTCGCCAACAAACTCTATTCTGACCCTAATTTATTCGTGTTTTTAAACAAAGGCATCTACATCTACCTCTGAAAAGCAATTGATGTGTCTCATTAGAGATTTGGAAACAAACGTCAGCGTAGCGGCCTTCTCAATCTCATGAAGTCTATGGGTAAAGGTACCTGTTGATAACAACGCCCTTGCGGACGGTGAAAGTGGGGGATTGGCAGCCCTGTATATGGGTACAAAGAGCAAAAATGAACACAGCGTGGTAGCTGATTTTTACTAGTCGGTGTATCATGAAGTCAAATTACTATAAATTTGAATGACATTCTCAGAAAGGCATTGGCTTGCTGAATGCTGATTATATTTACATTTCATTAGTATTTGCACACCATAGACATGTCTGTGTGGGCAGCTTACTGTAGAAAGCTCGCGGTGTCGCCAGGTGATCCTCGTGTGGTATTGTCAACCTCGCAAGAAACGTTTTGTACGTTAATATTTTCCTTCAAATCCATCATTGCAAGAGATTGAAATACATTTGTTATTATTTTTCTCAGGTTCAAAGACCAGGACGGGCACCATTTTGAATGCTGGTTTTGCATTTACATTCCTAGTAATTGCCACGGGCAGTTAGCTTGGTGGTTCAAGTTCTGGTTCACCTATCGCATCTCCTGCGTTTTCGAGTTCTTCGGTTGGGCTGCTGCATGTTACCGGCCAAACCTGGAGACAGCCTGCGGCAAATTTAATCACTGGATTGATGCTACCGGAATGTATTGATAGAACTTCAACCAAGTCTTGAAGTTAAAATCGCATGCTTTGTTTTGATAATTTATGTTAATCAGATTTTTGAAAAACATCTATGCATTGCACTACCAATTAGGTAACGTAAGTGTCTACACCACGTTAAGATTGGTCGAAAGACGTAAAATTATACCACCTATGTTCGACATTGTACTCATTATCGACATCCTTACGATTTTTATTGCATAAACAAGTATTTAATTGCTTTCCTTGATACTCTGAACTCCGGTCGAGTCTTGGACACAAACAGCATGTACATGTACTTCGCGCTCAACGCATGGCTTGCCATCCGTTTATTACGTAAGCCAACGCTACCGTGTATTATCTATTGTGTACGCACAAACTGCGCAGAAATTAGTTCATTATAGAGCTCAGTCAATGACTTTTTGTGAACCTAGCGAGCGACAAGTTGTGGCGATACTCTGTTTTAGCGAGAAGGATGTGTCATACTGTATCCTGTAATCTTCGTTAGTACACATGTACATGTATATGTACATGTATTATGGGTATCGCCTGTACATCTACATATTCAACAATCGGTTAGAAAGACATCACGTCGTCTCTCATTCCCGTTGCTTAATAAAGATACGGAGCCAGCCTCTTTTATCACATTGGACTTTTTGTTTTTGAAAATATACAGTAGCCTTGTTGTCTGTGTAGCAAGCTGGTATGACTCGGGCAGAAAATTTGCTTCGAGGGTCCACGAGAACCGGACTAGGACAAATAAAATGCCAAAAGAGGTCACCACTGTGAAAACGAGCGCGCCAGGTGAAGAATAGTGTCCCAAGTTTAACTTATGGCAGTTCAGTAACCAAGAGTTTTCCTGGAAAAATATTGTGTACTCGCAACGCGTCTATCACGTATTTGACATTACTGCTTAAATTTTGACAGCACTTCTGTGAACAGCATTTTGTTTTAGTTACGAAATGGATACGCCTGGCGAACTACAGTATGTTGTGTTTCGGATTCCACAAAAATGCGCTAGAATCGCCTCATGTACTCATCCGTTTTACGTATTTTGTTTTTTATGATATGTAATATATTTAAGAGCTCTCGCAGCGTTTTCTTATGTGCACACAATCTTGCTTTTATAACGCGGGTAATAAAAGTTTGATGTAACAGAGGAAGTAGACGGTTGCGAAGTTTACATTTTGAAAAATCGCTGATTTTGATGAAGCACAAAATACGTATACTACATCTTTGTGAGAATCCCGATTATTTTTAATTAAATCCTGATTTCGTTGTATTTAGTTGTTATTTTAAGCATAATTCTTAACTGAAAAGTCAAAACCATCAGTTGGTCTGTGATGAACTCAGAGGAAATAGTCATTTCTATGTCAGGTGACTGGCCTATATTTGAATGAATTTCCCTGAGCGCCATTATCAAACCTCGGATGGACGATTTTCCGATGTGTTCCGTGACCAGTCTCTACGTTCTTCTCGGTGACAAAATCCTGTTATGGTAACGACCGATTTTAAAGAAATAAAAAATCTAATTTGAGTTTCGTTTTCAAGTCAGCTAAGCAAGGCAAATTCAGCTTCAAATTGTTACCTTCCAGCAAGATACTTTGATGTCTAAAAGCATGCTTTCGCAAACATGAAACTTTAGGTGTCGATCTGGGGTACACGTTTTGTGAGCCACGTTAGTTGTCTTTGATCGCTTGTAAAGAGTTAGCCTCTTGGTCAATTTTCTCGTTGGCGATACTATTCGAAAATCGGGTAAAGTCCCGTACCATATTTCTTCATTCTGGAAGCGGCATTCCTCGATCTGTCTAAACTGAAGTCCGTGATACTTTTAATTACTCCTCACAAGAAACTGCCCGCAGACACACAGCATGGGTCTGACTGACCAGTGACAATGCACTGTGTAAATTGTTTGCTCCGTAAAGGTACATGTACATGCGAGTCTGGATTTCCCTTGCCTTTACTCTCGCTTCTCCGTGTCGTTTGGACATGCATTTGAAACGAAGACATACGTTGCAAAAATTGTCCTCCTTTTACTTGATAAGAAGTAACAGTACTTGTGCCTGTTTGGATTTTTTTGCTCCTATGGAAAGATATTTGATTGAATATACTTATGTTGTAATTTTGACAGAAAAGATGTTTCGTATGAATCTGTATTAAAATAAATTACTCCAAAGCATGTGTTGTTTTATATATCCCTTGGTACATACCCTTAGTCACAGCATTGGTGTGTTAGGATGTTTGAATGGCATTTGCCTCTCCTCTTAGATTCGGACAAAAAGAATGGGAAATTAGTGAATAACAAGAAGAATTCTGGCAGCGCAGCATGCAATGGAAAAACGGGAAAATCATGACAGAAATCACGTCGATAACAAAATAAATAGAAGATCAATTTTTGTAGAAAAGAGAACTTGTGTCAACTACTCACGCAAGGAAGCTGGCAAAATTTCTAAATGACCAGTCAATTCTCAAAACATTTTTATGCAGCACCAAGACTTGCGACCCAAACGATGTGAAAATGCCAGCCTGGATCAAAAACCTTGAAATAGCTTTGATATCACGCCTTGGAGATAAGATAATGGCAAAAGTGAAGACCCGAATTCGTGAATAGCATATAGGAATCAGGATAAAATATCCTGCTAGTGCCGTAACAGTAAACCATCAATATTTTCTTCAGATAACAGCAAAATTGTAAAAAATTGAGCATCATTCCTGGGAAAACATTAGGGGTTTTCGAGCAACACTGTTGAGTGTGATTTTCTTAGGAGTAGGTTTAAACTTTACGTATCTTAAGGCTTTCAAAATATTGGCAAAAGAACAAATCATTTTTGAGATTTTTCAAATACAATTTTAACTCTTAAACTGAAACAGACTACAACTAAAGTACACAAGTAGATTAGCTACTGACCAACTTTTTGTCGGGGCCTCTTGATGCAATCTTTCACAAAATCCGTCTGAGCAAAAGTTTTACAAAAACAATAGATTTTGATTTCATCTGTAAAAGCCGAGATAGCATTATAATTTATTAACAGGCTTTTGAAAGCATTTCCACCACAAAAATTTCACTTCAGGAGTGAGTATGCCTAAAAATAGCTAGGTAGATTTAAAACTACTTTATAGGCACCACTCCATTGTCAGGAATGTCGACAAACACTCGCCGCAAGGTCCTTTGACGTGATCGCTTTGTGTCTTAGCCTTTCCCACAGCACCTCTCCACCCGGTGTAATCGACTTAGGAAGAGGTGGCATTGTTCTACTTGAACTTGGAATCGTGAGTGAACTTGGAATGAATTTCTATTCCAAGTTGACGCAAGTGATCTTGGGATTAAGCAAGTGTTTTCGACATCTAGTGTGCAGCTGTTAAGTAAAATTTCGCCGTCAGTCGAACAGTGGACATGAATTCGTTTGTCGTGAGTTATTGTTTCTGTTTTAATTATTTTTATTGCCCATTCTGTATGTTATTCTGGTCTTGGTAATTGTTTCCAAAGGTGGCTTGACTGGGATGGTTGGGTGGGTGACCGAGGGGCGGAAATGACTGGCAAACTGGGACCTTTGCAATGAAAAGGATTAGGCCTAAGAGCTAGGATACAAGGAATGACTAGTACCGAGAAGGGGTTTTGCATTGAACAGTTTCTCATGTCCCGTTCACATCGTGAATTTTTTAAAGAAGAAGTTGAATTATTCCAAGTTTAAGCAACCAGTACGTGTGGCTTACTTAAACTTGGAATTGGGTAGAAAAAACAGCGAATGCGCTCAGAAGTACTCTAAAGGTAATAGAGAAAAGCATTTAAAATGTATTGCAATCAGATAGAGAATGTTTGGTTCACCGCGTGAGTTTTTGTAAAGCAGAAATTACATTATTCCAAGTTTAAGCGAGCCACGCCCATGCTTAAACTTGAAGTTGGTTAGAAAAAACTGCGATTGTGCTCAGAAGTGTTCCAAAATTAATAGAAAATGCATTTAAAATGTATTGCAACCAGTTACCGAATGTTTGTTTCACCATGTGATCTTTTGTAAAGCAGAAATTGAATTATTTCAAGTTAAAGTAAGGGCGTATCTTGCTTAAACATGGAATTTACGGGGTAGAAAAAAACTCGGCCAGAAGTCTTCTGAAATTAATAGAAAATGCATATAAAGTGTATTGCAACCAGTTAGTGAATGTTTAATTCACCTCTTGATCAAACATCAACCAGGCACTAATTTCAAACAGAAAGCTTTATTTTTATATTGGAATAGGCAGCAACGCCGAAATAATACGACTCAAAAGACCACCGTAGCCGTAGGGCTATGACCTTGAATGTCCGGTGCATTACTGAGGGAACATGTAATTACAATACAGTCCTTAAGTGAATTTTTATTCCAGTCCCTCGGTACTAACCAGTATTCATGACCAGGCCACGGGAGCTTTATTTCGATTTTTTAGAAATCTTTTCTCTCCGTAGCCTACCGGTTCAGTAACGATTTCAGCCCAAGCGCCTTGTTCTGTGAATGTGTGCCAGACAGCCACTTAATTCCAAGTTCACGTACGGGGTTTGGCAGCTCGCTTAATCTCAAGATAACTTGCGTGATCTTGGAATTCCAAGTTCACGCAACACTCACTTCCGCTTATTCTTGAGATTAATCAGGATTCCAAGTTCACGTACAACAGCATGAACACATACATGTAATGACCGGGAAAGCACGAAACGGAATCGAATGGCACTATACCTGAACAGATGACAAAAATTTCAACATCAAGCTAACGAATCAAAACCGACTTGACTTGAAATGGGATATAATGAGTCAAAATGCATGGATCGGATGGACATCATGGGTAAAAATGGACATGATGCGTCAAAATGGACAAAAGAGGTCAAAATAGACATAACTGGTCAAAAAGGACTTAATGGGTCAATATAAACATTTTCACCTTCCAGTGTTCCATGGGCTGTACATACCTCGTGTGGCAATTTAAGTGGGTACAAATACTGCCACATAGCTTAAGCTGATAGGTATTTGTTTTTGAAGAACTAGAGAACTAAAAGATTCCGCATCAATTTTCCGATAACCTCAGATCAGAATCAAATTTGCGTTTTAGTCCAATAAGTAATTTGGGTCCATTCGTTTCAGAAAACGAATGGGATCATCTTCTCAGAATTCTATTTCCCCCTGTAAAATGTGTTATTTTCAAATTCAATGAGAACACATGGTATTTCTTTCAACGTACACTCAGAAGCTTGTCGGCTTATTTCACCAAAAACATTTAAAGAGGTGTATTCCCAGGCCTACATGAACGAGGGTGAATGAAAATGGCTAACGAGTCTATTGCCAAACACAGAAAATGGAGAAAATCCCTGAAGTCGCTTTTGGTTTGTTGAGCAACAAAATTTGAAATCGCGTCTGGCAAGTGAGAGAAGACAGCATTTGGCGAGCTCGTGTGCACCAAACCGAATGTTGAATGGAATCCCAATAGATGTTCAAGCGGGCAATGTCCGGCGGCTGGCTTTGAATTGACTGACAATTTAATTTTATCTAATTATTAACTGAGCTTTTGCAAGGGAATTTTAGTCAGAACATGTTTCAGGTTTCATGTTACTGCTGTGAGCGGCGTCGAAGAAAAATAACAACCAGGAATTTCTTAAGAATACTACTATATTGGAAAATTCTTTATACAGCTATGAGTGCCTTGTAAGACAATGTGAAGTTTACTCTGCATATACGTTAGCTGACTTATATTGCGTTCATGTTAACCTTAAGGGGTCAAAAAATTAAAAACACTTATGTCAAATTCTACTCAACTAAATCAATCGTAGACATTAAAGATTCTACAGAAAAGAGCTTACACATAGTCGACCATTCTCTGTTGGTTCCGATGGCATCCAATACATTTGGATCCCATGGAGGAATAAGCTCCCCACCAGACACTCGAATCCAATTATTGACATTGTCCTGAACTGACTGTCTCATTTCTTGCATTTCTGGAATAATGCATTCCAGACTTTTGTACAACGGAAGCACTACATACTTCATGAAGCCACTTTGTTGGTCAACAAATTTCTCTTTGTTCTCTCGATTCATCATTGCAATTGGTTCGTAACCAAATTCGCGCTCTATGTCACCCTGTATATAAAATTCGTCGTACAATAACTTCACATACTTGACCTGTTGCGACCATGGCTTGACGGCAGCGCACACGTCGCACGCAGTCATTAGGACCGCTTTCAAGACCTTTTTGTGGCTGTCGTCTGCAAAATCAAATGTTTCAGATTTGACCAGGCTTTCAAATTGAGGTTTGTTGCTACCAAAAAACAACGCAAGATCTGTAGAAATGATAGCGTGTTGAATAATTTCCAGCATGTCTTTGTATTCTTTGCTGGACAGGTGGTCAAATATATTGTTCTGGTCTTGTTGAAGAATTAGAACAGTCATTTGAAAATGATGCTGTTCCATGACGGATGTGGAGTACAGCGCAGCTAGCGGTAAACTGAGCGTTGCAAAGAATGTGTTATTGTAGCCTCTGTGGTCAAGGTCATGACAAATGCACGCAATTAAAAGACCAATCATTTCAAATTGAGTAAAGGCCTTTTGCACAACTCCCTTCTTAAGAACGAGGTACATGCAGTGCGCCACCATGAACGCATGCTCCCAGTTGTGATAGGGAATCTTTCGGTAGTTCCTAAAAACCGTCTCAGTGAAGCGGTACAACCTGCTGTCGTCGAAAACACCAACAAACATTTCCTGTACCATTTTCACGTATAAGTGTGGCAGTTCACTTTGAACGGAGTCAGTAATTCCAAACTGATGATTGAAGAAGTCGCCCGGAAAATCCGTATCTGTTTTCTGGTCAGAATCGAGAAGCTCGTTAAAAAGACTTGACTTGTAAGTCAGTGCGTTGGCCTGAAGCAGTTGCACTGCAACGAGCGCGCAATTTTCTTTGCATTGCATCTCGGAAAAAGCTTTAGAGTAGTGGAGAGCTAACGAGAAATAGGCACTGAACATCTTCAACACTTCTATGTCTGCACCTCGGAATGGCATCCCGCGTTCCTTATTAATGGCATGAAATACACCGAGAAAACAGTCTTTGTTCCTAATAGGAATTGAGACGGCATTGTTAATGTCAACTTTGCAAAGTTTACTTATGTTGGAATAGTACCCAATGTCTTCGCTTTTGATTACATTGTGGACGGAAATGCGTTGAGCAAGGGCCACCCGACCAGAAATATTCATTTCATCCATGGGCAGCCTGAAGGGTTTTCTCGGGACTTCGTACATTGGAGAGCCAGTGTCTACAACTTCGACATATAATTCATTCCTGAATTTGTCCGCTAGTAGTATTATGCACCGTTCTACTGACACAAGCGCTTTAGTGTGGGTCATTATTTTCTCTATGACTTCATGGTATTGTGTGATGTCATGAAACATGTCATTGGTCACATCGACCAAGAATCCACACAGACTTTTCTTTCGTTTATGCGCTTCGTTTAAAAGTACCTGTTGAATGCCAAGGCAAGCCCAAACAATGTATCCCTCTGCTACTTGATAATGTTTTTCCGTGAACGGCGGACGTTCTATTCCTCTAGATAACTCGATGACGCCGATCATTTCTTTGTTCATGTTAAGAATAGGGATACCAATAATAGATATCTCGTCATCAAGCGCCGAGTAACTGTTGAAACGTTTGTCTCGAATAACTTCTTTGACGAGCAAGCCCATGCGTGTACGACCCACATGATTTGCAACAGAACTAACCTCTTGACTGTGAGAACTGGATGCACTGGGAAATGAATTTTTCCAGGTGAATGCACGGCGGCTTAGTGTTGATTCTCCAGGGTTAATGAGATATACACTGACTCTGTCTGCTTGGATCGCGTTGAGTACAATTTTCCCTAACTCGACGTACAGGTTTTCATGAATGAAATCCCCAGTGAGACCTGCAACACCATCTGTGGTCGATTCATTGTGCAAATAAGCTAACAGAGAATCTGTACTTCGTTTATTGCCTTCAGGATAAACATACAACGAACGTTTCACTTCAGACACTCTCTCTATGACTCTTTTCTTCCTCAGTAATTCTTGCATACCTTCCTTCCCTATTTTCTTTATGACCAACTGTTTCAATATTCTTTTATCAGACGCTAATATCATCTTTAACTTCTCCCGTCCTATAACAATCGGCCTGTTAGGAAGTTTTCTTATCTTTCTGGTCAGTGAGGGATCATCGGAATGTCGTCTGTCACGTTCTTCCTCGAATTTCGACGAGCTTCTTTTTTCTTCTTCTTCTTTGCGAGGCGAGGGAATGAAATCTTCAGAACTTGAAAGCAAAGTTCATCTCGGGTGAATATAGTATAAACTGAGTCAGAAGTAGATGTTAAGTTTGGACACCTTAAAGATCACAGTGCTCTCAGAAGTAAAGAAACGTGATTTACAGAATGTTTCACCTCTAACACACCTGCACGAACATACCGGGAAATTGAATTGTTCCTCAAGCAATTTGACCTTGTGGTTGTGACCTATACAGAATTCTCACAGTTTTTAGCGTGTTTGCATAGCGTGTCAAAATTTAGATCAAATATCAATTCAGTAGTAAAATTGGTAATTAATAACCGCCGTTGGTGTATTAATGTGACTGGGTTATTTGAAAATCAATACATCGAAAAATTTGAGTTCTGAACACTCCTCGTTGTCTTACCTCACTGCTTTTGTGGCAGGATTTCGGGCTTCTGTTTGAGAAACTTGTTTTGTCCGTTGCTCCCACACATTTCCCGAGACATTTCCTGGAAAAGCTACCCTTCGGTGACAAGCCACTTGTTTTAAAGCATTAGACATGGCAGTCAGTCGATTAGTTCCTTGGATTCATGTGCACGCAATAATAACGTCATCAATTATATTCGATTCGTATATTTTGAAAAACTTTCAGCTGCAGCTTGTTCAAGTAAAGCCACCCTGACACTCGGGCAGTTAAGTGAGGAGTGTTTGCAAGTAAACCACACGTAGAGGGGATTTTGAAATGCTTGAAAATTTGGTATGAAATGATATGATTTGCGGGAATCAAACACGAACCATTGGTGAATTTAAATTGTGAAGTAAGGCACCTTGACATTGCTCTCTTTCATAACACGTGCGGCACGTAGTTTAACGTGGCACCGACAAGGACCGTAATCTAATCTTTGTAGTCTACACGAACTCGAAATATTTTTGGCAATTTCTCTGATACTTTTGGGCGAACTCAAGACAAGTGGTTTTTAGACTGTGTTCGAATACATAATAGTTTACGCATATGGGTTTCTAGTCCAAGTTTGCAGTTGATGACCATTATATTTGTGCGAGAAACTCGAGTAAAAACTCGAAAGTTCGACTTCAAGCTCTAACTTTTAACCTTAATGTTGGGTTTATCAACTGTAAACTAGGACCAAAAATTTATCCACGTTAGTCAATATGTTCTCGAGCATAGAATAATAAACACTTATATTGAGCTCACACAACAGTATCAGACAAATTGCCAAACATAATTTCGAGTTCCATTTCCAGTAAAAAATTAAATCCCGAGCCTTGGTTGCATTGTTTTTGAGCATAGGGGCCTGGAGTGAGGGATATTGTTTTATGATTGGCTGGAACTGTGTGCCGACATGACACTTTTATTTCGGAACCAGATAGAGTCTACTTGTTACTAGCAACGCCATCTGGTGATAAAACTAAATACTATTTAAACAAATATAGCTCCTCACTTTTTTCCAAAAAAATTTTATTTTGACTTAATTTAATACTAAGAAAAAAGGAAAATTTAAATGTAATTCTCACTTAATGGCCTACTATGGTGCCACAATGTCTGCTTTTATATCTAAAATACATGTATTAATGAAAAAGTCAACATACTGTGTCTCCTACATCCAAGTCGTTACCCAAGTAGGCCTATCAGTAGCCGCCACATCAAGAACCCCAATCAGCGCCAAAAAACTTGAGATGGCGTTTGCATCAATCGAAGCCAATGACACCATGGACACGACGAATTTGACTTTCATCGCAAAACAAAACGACGTAGTGCACACTGCAGATGTTGTGGCCAGCTAGCTAGCTGTATGAAGACTATCGTCAAAATACAGCGTGGTGACACTGTGTGTTGAGCTCCGTTAGTTCCAGAAATTTCACACTGCTCAGGTAAATCTGCTTGTTACCTCGTCTTGAAACTTTGATCAATATGTTTTTTCTCCGGTAGGTGTCACATTATAGGCATCCAGGTGAGAATTGTGTCTCTTAAATTGATTATTTTGACTGAACAAGTGAAGTATTTTCATCAAATTTGTGGTTTAGTTGAGAAAGGTAAACACAGTGACCTCGTGGAGGCTGACAAATTGTGTGCTTCTCACTTCAGAAGTGAATATTTAGTATGTATGTGTAGCACCTGAGGCAGAAGGAATAACCGCACCCTGTCCGCCATTAATTGACCTACTTACGTAATATTAGCGATAATGCCTGGGACTAGGAAGACAACAACACCTTCAGCCAGTGACAGGTCAGTGACTCGAAGCATTTCGTCCTATTTGCCTAGAAGTGAGACGAGCCCGAAGACTACAGATATATCTAACCGTCAACTATTAGAGATAATAAACGACAAGTTCGAAAAACTGTCCAACGACTTTGAGTCTCTCAGACGCGAGTATGCCACGTCAAGGGAAGAGAACTCCATCTTACGTGATCAGGTCAAATCACTGGAAGTAAAGTTAGATGATTTAGAGAATCGATCCAGGCGAGACAACCTTATATTCCATGGCATGGTTGAAAATGGTAATGAAACCTGGGAAGAATCGGAAAAGCAACTTGAAGAGTTTCTGAAGGAGCAGCTCAACATTGTAGATATAAACATCGAGAGAGCTCACAGACTGGGCCGTAAAACCCAGGGGAAAGTGCAGCCCATAATAGCAAAACTGAATAAGAAAGATAAGCAAAAAATAATGAAGAAACGAAGAGAAGTGAGGGACCCCAACATATTCATAACAGAAGACTTCTCAATCCGGGTTAAGAAGGCAAGGAGAAAGCTGTACGAATTCTCACAATCAAACAGCATGGAAAACGCTAAAATCAGCTTTAACAAGCTAATCTAAAATGGCAGAGTATATGTTTACGATGAAGAAAACGATATGGTAAAAATCAAACCCCGCACGACTAATGCTGACCCACGCCACCNCAAACTCAAATTTCTCAAAAATGTGCAACTTTATATGTGGGAACTTTTTAGATTTTGAAAACACTCTAATAAATGAATTAAAAAACACCAAAATAAATTTGCCCCCCTAAAGTACTCACAAAAACCATTTTCTAGAGGCCCTACAAAATCTGGCCCACCGACTAGAACGGAAGCCGCTATTTAACATGATGATCAGGTTTTCCACATGGCCAGCTCGTCTCAAGCTCAGTTGGACCAGCAATAGAGGTTAAGCCAAGGCCCGCAAGACAAGTCGTCATGGAATTTTTTTTGTTGGAATATCGAAGGTCTAAAGCATAAAACACAAAGATCTCATTTTGTAAATATGATATGTACATATGATATTATCGCTTTTGTTGAAACATGGGGAATGAATGAAGATGAGTTTACACTGGAAAGGTACCAGTGTTTTGGGTCGGTGAGAAATAAACACCCTCAAGCATTTCGGAATTCTGGTGGTGTTGTATTATTTTGTAAGGATGTATTGGGGGCTATTAGGCTTCTTTCAAATTCGTGTGACGTTTTATGGGTAAAAATTGACCTACCCGATTATCTGCATCGTGTTTTAGTTGCAGCTGTGTATCAGTCTCCAAAAAGCTCAAGTAAAAATTTGGAAATAATGAAAATACTTGAGCGGGAAGTGCAAGGTTATACTGCTGAAATGAGAGGGTATTGTCACCTTTTAATTATGGGCGATTTTCATGCTCGTACGCGTAACAGGCCAGACTTTATTGCAAATGACAGTATTAAGTATATGGGTGAATCCAGTGCTATTTTTTATTGTGTTGCTTATGTAG
The DNA here is from genome assembly GCA_002633005.1 of Phoronis australis. NCBI lineage: Eukaryota > Metazoa > Phoronida > Phoronidae > Phoronis > Phoronis australis. Next base: position 703,365 of record NMRA01000020.1, on the reverse strand, counting down.
AAGATCGCCTGTGTTGTAAGACCTCACAAGATAATGGTGAGGTAAATGAGTTTGGTACAGAATTATTAGATTTTTGTCAAAGAAATGAGATAAGAATTCTGAATGGAAGAGTAGGGAAAGATGCAGATATTGGTAGCGTAACATGTGTAACTTATAATGGATCTAGTGTTGTTGATTATGTCATGATGAGCAATGATTTATTGTACTGTGTAGACGGTTTTGAAATCGGTGAAATATGTGAATCGACTGCGCACTTTCCATTGATTTTAGTATGTGTAAGACGCAGCAAAACAACTGGGCTCGAGATGAACAGAATGAAAGTGTTTATTAATGGAACGAGGGGTTGAGCCTAAGATATGCAGAAAACTGGTCGAGCCCGGAGGTGGATCAGTTGCTCGCTGACGTACAGAGTCATTTACCCTCGACCATAGATTCAAGTGTAGAAAGTTTAATGGAAGCCATTAAATTATGTGCTGCAGACATGTTCAAACCAAAAGTGAACATATCTTATAACCCAGTTAGTTTTCCCAAATGGTTTGACACTGAGTGTAGGGAAATGAGAG
>NMRA01000020.1:687117-699316 GCA_002633005.1 Phoronis australis | reverse complement strand
CCACCCCCCCCCCCACGTCTTGCCTCCTGCTCCCAATGCCACCATATTTGCGTTTAAGGTGGCTAAGGGGTCATGGCCCCCATGAAATTCTTCCGGATTCCATTTGGCAGTTCGGGGTGCGGATTTCTGAGGGGTAAAACCCTGGCTAATACTCTGCCCTGCCCCCCCACTCAAAATCCTGGTTGAAGCCATCAAGAGTTCAGTAACCGTTAACCAACACGGAGAGTAAGATTGGGCCTAGGATCTGTACAGGGACCGGCTGCTTCAAGTAGCTATAGCTGAGATCTAACAGTGTGAAAATAAGAAATTCCCGATGAACTAAAGCTAGTTGCTGGTCAGCTCAGCTGTGATTCACTTGAGACAGGTAGCTCGTATCGACCGTTTGCGCTCGCTCTAAGGTCAACGTTCGTTTTATTGTGATCCAGTTTCGGGAAAACTTTATTTTATTATGGTCATTCTTTGAATTTTTTTTTGAAAAGTTGGGATCCCGAAGTTCCTGGTATAGTGCCTTTGGAGCTGTTTCAGAATGACTAGTTGAAACACGACCGGTAGTCCAGTTTCTAGTGGCTGGGGAAAAGAATAGTGTGTCCCAAAAATGTACAAACTTCCTGACCGCCTGGAGCTCAAATTCAGTTCCCGTGGATCATTGAAGTTCTGCGCGGGCCAACTGCATAATTACATCTTATTTTTAACATGGGTACGTCATGACGTGCATGCGAATAAGGACAAGCAATCAATTCAGTTTTGAAGAACAAAAATTCATTGCTTAATACTGCTGGAAACTAAAAACACCAAGAAAGTGTAAAGACAACCTTTCCAAGCAATGAGTTTAATTTTATTTATTAAAGGATTTTTAAAACGTTTTTTTCTTTTTACGGTTTGTGAGTCCGAATTTCATCAATGTTTTTGAGAGTTATTTTAGATATGCAAAAATGTACTTTACTATTTGGGGATCGGGTTTTGATTTTTTCCAACTTCAGGTTGCAATTAAATTCACTGAAACATCATCAATTCTTACAAGATTAGTTTTTAATTATCAAAAATCATCTATGGATCTATCTATTTCCGTAGATACATAAAAAAGTAAATCAGAAACCAACGAATTTGTTTATCAAAATGGAATGTTATAAGCAAGTTCTGCATGAATGCTTTGAAACTTTTGACGGGCAACCGGGGGAATATGGAAAATGGGGAATTCGTATTAAGGTGTATTTTTGCTCATTTCAGAGGTACCTATAACGGTTCACGAAGTAAACTTGAACCCCACTGCCAAAAAATAACGCTGAAATCTTTGTTTATGATTGCGAGGGTTCTTTGCGTACCCCCTTTCGACATGTACATGGTCATCACAAAATAGTAGCCTAGACAGCAGTGGTTTCCACATGTAGGAATTCCTTACAAACAACTCATAGAAGCCATCTTCAAAAGAGATACTATTCGTGTGATACTACGGGAAACGGTAACATTATTTTATAACTAACCATCGGGAATATTCCTTTTGTGTAATTCACAAATAGTGGTCCTCAAATTTCTTCAAAATTCCACCCTTTCGATGGCGGCAATCCTAATGTATTTTGTCTCATTTTTGGTTGTTTGGGTCGAATGGCTGTGCTGTGCACGAATGTTGTTTGTTTTAAATTTGATGAATTTGGAATCTCAACTTCCATCGTGAATACTCAGAAATGTCGGATTTACATGTATAGAGGGACAAAGGGACATTTCTCCCGTCTGAAATGGGACACCTTCATATAAAAGGCTAAACATCATTAAGCTTGGAAAAAGAGTGACAGTGCATTTCACCGTCTTGTGATCCCAAAACGATGCAGGGAGTGAGCTCCTTCAACAAAAGTCGGCTCCACGATTTCACAAAAAACAGGAAAGTAGAGGTAATCGATTCCAACATTGGGTCCTCTCTCCGTGGGCGGCCCCTTAGGAATTTGTCAATAAAAACACAAAAAGGTGGCCACTTGAATGTCATCAATGGCCTCCTTCAAGGACGAGGCCTTTAAATATGAAAATATCTATATTTTCAAATATCAGGAAATGTGCGGCATTTGATGTTATATGTCAGGTCATCAATTTTTCTCAAGTACAGTTTCGAGAAAAAAAATAAAGTGAAAGTTTTCTCCGTTATCTCTTGCCAGAGAGGGGCATGTGGAAAAACATAATTTTGCATTCGCAAACTTGATTTACTGAATTTAAAAATCCAGAAAATTAGTACGCTCCGCAAAAGTTTCGCTTTACAAATTTTCTCGATGATTCGAAATATATGTATGATGGATTTCGCGCACGTTTTCAAGTGTGTTTAGACGACCTGTGCTCTAAAAGCGGAGACCCTAACGACAATGTCCTGGTCAGGGTCCTCAAAAGGTAAACCATGCTCTGATGCAGAGTTGTTAAATGTTCTCTTGAATTTTCTCTCTTATCCCTAATTCGCAATTTTTTTTTCTACTTTCTCCAGCCGCAGGCCTTTGTGGGTTGCCACGATTTAACCCTGACGCCTGAAAATGTTTTTGGGGGCCAGTGCCAACAGGCCAGGCAGTCATCCCAGTCTGTTGATGGAGTGTTCAAAGCACACGGAGACAGTCCGGTCGCATGCTTCAGAGCCTTCAATAGACAGAGAACCCATTTTGCATTGCAGTAGGAATTCATCCAAATTGTACGTCTATATATTACAATTAGTCAGGCCTTTGGTGCCGTTTGATGCAATTGCATTCGTCAGAAAAAAAGCGGAATGCAATGAACTTCACGAAAAACGAGATGAACTTTTCCAACAATCTATCCGAAATTCGTAGGTTTTCCGATAGATAAAAATGGGTAACATCTGTCAAGTTGCATTCAAAGGTACTGTGGATGGCTCATGACATTGGCTGCGGTTTAGGACTTTCCATAAAGGTTTAGAAATAAACATTTTACATCAGAAAGTAAAAGTTAGTGATCCTGATACATGAGTGTATGTTATCGTAAAAGACATTGGAACGCATTTTCGATTGTTATGTTACTAAACAAAATTAGACTTTGGAAAATGACAATAAAAGAGACAATGTTGAACACCTGTTGCATAGTTGTAACGGTCATTATTCAAGAAAAAAGAACGGAAAAAATGGATTAAAAAGCACGATAAAATGCGCAACATCTCGGAATTTTTATTCAAAATCGTACTCGAAATATAGATGAGATACACTTCACTTCGAGTATACTCGAAAAGCGAGTACGAGATGTCGAGTACAGATTTTTTTTTAGTATGACATTGAATACACCAAAGATGAGACTGTACTAGAATTGAGTATGAAGTATGAGTTTCAGTCTGAGTCGAGTCTGAGATTGGAGACCAGCTCCAGGTCTAACATTTTTGCGAGCTACTGGTCCATTATGACAACCCAGTGGATATTGGTCCTTGTAATCTGAGCACGCGCGCAGATAGAATTTGTGATACTGCGGATGGCCGCGTTAACAAAAACTAATAAGGAGTGTCTTGGGAAAAAAGGTAAAAACAACTCTTGGTGAATAATAAAAAACGTTTTCCAATCACCAATTTAAGATAAAACGAAATAAACTTAAAGGAAAAGTCAACCTTTTTCATGTCGTTTTTAGTAATAAATACGGCTCTTTCATTTTCCCAGACATATGCTTCAGTAAACTACGGCTTCCACTACTTTTATGTAGTTGCACTCTACACTGGTAGTGACGTTTAGGGGGTTAAGAATTAACCAATTAACCGCCATACTGTTTCTGCGTTCGAGTTTACTGTGAGGATCTGTTCCACTGTAGTTTTCGTGGTGGTTTCCTAACATCGTCGTCACCACCTCCCACTGACGAGTTTTCTACGACAAGCTAGGTTGTTACGTTGGATTTAGTTTGTAGTACCCAGAAAATGGCTGGAGTTAAGGACCCGGCATATCACAGACACAGTGACGTGAGTGGTGGAGTCATTGTTCATAGTTGTTCGATAAATGAGATCCTTCATCGGAGCCGTGAAAACTATGTCGAGAGTCATGCCTTACTGTGCATCTTTCATTACCCCATTGGAAACCGATATATCTGGGTGCGAATCAAAAGGCCGCATTACCTGGACGGATGAATTACATGTTGCTTTCACCTAGTCCCAAAAGGCACTGTCCACGCATAAAACTACCACTCTACCAGCTAAGAATAGTCGCAAATGATAACTATATCTGAATGTGTTTATATCCTGTAATTACATAATATTCTATCCTGTTGTTGTTTATGATTTAGTGGTTCCTGTTTTGTAGTCAGTACTGTATTAGTCATATATTCCTAGAACCTATTGACTTCCTGTACATTTCTGTATATTCTATTATTTTTTATATCAATACACTTTTAGTTCGACACCCAACTGGGCACAATCTTTGTTTTACTCACGACTTTTCATGGTAGTAGAGCAAGGTTGAAATGTCTTCCACTGTTAGCTACAAGAACCCACCTAGGTTTGAGGAAAACTATCAGGAGTGGAAGCAAGAGATAGAACTGTGGAAGAGGGTAACTGATTAACCTTGTGAAAAACAGGGCCCAGCGGTGAGTTTAAATCTCACAGGGAGAGCGCGGGAAACTGCGCTGCAACTCGAAGCCAAGGACCTAGAGAAAAAGGACGGTCTAATAACACTAGTGGAAGAACTAGATATGATCTATCTTAAGGAGAGCAAAGACTATGCTTATGAAGCATAAAAAATTTGACACCTTTTTGCGTAAGGACGGTCAGCCAATTAGTGATTTTATTTGTGACTTTGACGGCTTAAATAAGAAGTGTCACAAATATGACATGTTTTTACCGGATGCTGTTCTATCGTTCAAGCTTCTGGATGGGGAAAATCTCAGCAAAACAGAGGAAACAAATGACAATGACGGCGTGTACGGACTTAACGTATGAAAGTATGAAGTCGACATTTCAGTCGGCGAATTTTTGTAACATATTATGTTAAAAGTGAGGCGTTAGAGAGCATTGCGATAAAAGAGGAAGTCCTCTATGGTAAGTGGAGGAGAGCTCCACAGAGAGCCAAAACAGATATGGCACAGAGGGGAACGAACCCATTAAACAATTGTGACCGAAGAACATCCTGCAGGATCTGAAATTTTGCGTTTCATTGAGCTAAAGTCTGTACGGAGAAGAAACAAAATCATGTTGATTGGTTACTGGACAATGGCACTGTTTTGCTGACAGAAACCAAGGACTATGCTATTCTTAAAACGGGGTATTCAAGAACAGTATGTGGGCAAAACTGGCTGGACACTTATCTCGAGAATCAATCTCAAGTTGAAGTCAAGACAGTTCCCAGTCAGAGATCGTTCAAATTTGGCTTTGGGAAGAATATCGTGTCAACCAAGACAGTAACATTGCCAGTGCAGATTGGGGACACTGTATGCGAAATTAAAGTGTGTACCGTTAAAAACATAGAGAATGGGGTGGTTCCCAAAGCCCGCTTAGTGGCTAGAGGTTTTGAGGAATTTCAAAACGACATTCAAAAAGATTCACCTTCATGTGCGTATGAGTCACTGCGCTTGATTGTTCCAATTTTGGCCATGAAAAACTGGAAAATGAATTCAATGGACATTAAGACAGTATTTTTGCAGGGAAATCCTATTAACAGGGAAATATATATCAGACCCCCCAAAGAAGCCAATGCGAAAAGTAAATTATGGCGATTGGAAAAATGCGCATATGGCCTAAGCGACGCTTCCTGAATTGGTATTTTTGGGTGAAATCAGTCAGTTGGAAAACTTGGGGAAGATGTCAAGTGTGGATCCTGCTATATTTTACTGGATGAATGATAGAAATGAGGTCTATGGTATACTCGCATGTCATGTTGATAATTTTGTCTGGGGAGGTACAGAAGAGTTTGGGACTGTTATTTCCAAAATTAGATCAACTTTTAAGGTTGACAAAGAGAATAGTGATGCATTCAAATACTATGGGATTGAATTGCAATGCACAGGTGACAATAGGATAATTTTGCATCAGAATGAATATACAGATGATTTGTTGCAGATTGATGTTAGTGCTAGTAGAGCTGGTAAACAGGATTCTGTGTTGACTGAGAATGAGAAGCACACTCTTAGGTCCAAAGTTGGGCAATTGTTGTGGTTACACACCAAAGCAGACCAGATTTACTGTTTGATATTAGTGTTGAGGCGAACAATATTAAATGTTGTACTGTAAAAGACATGCTGATGGTAAACAAGATTACTGGCAAGGCTAAGTCAACAAAGATGTCTCTGAAGTATCAATCCTTAGGACCGGCCAGTGACTTGTGCGTGGTTTTGTTCAGTGATGCTGCCTTGGACAATTTACCTGACAGTGGAAGTCATTGGGGTTATTTTATTGGTTTGATGAACAAGTCTGGGAAAATAACAACTATTTGGTTGAATTCAAAGAAAATCAGACGGGTAGTTAGAAGTACATTGGCAGCTGAAACTTTAGCCATGGCAGAAGGCATTGATGTGTCTCTCTTGATAATGACACTTTTAGGTGAATTGACGTGTGGGACACCAGATTCTACTGTTGTACAACTGGTATGTTTTACTGATTGTAAATCATTACTTGAGGCAATTAAGTCACAAAAAGTTTGTAACAGAGAAGAGGCTTAGAATGGAAATCAGTGGTATAAAGGAACTCATTGAAAACAAACAGATTAAAGAATTTACATGGTGTGATTCTAAAGTTCAACTTGCTGATTGTCTTACAAAACGTGGAGCATCCTCTCTTGTGCTGGGAAACGTGTTAGAGACAGGCATGTTAGAATTTTAGTCAGAACATTTATTGTATATTTGTTAGTAAAACTATATTAAATAGTTTTTTGGAATATATATCATCTTAAGGAAAAGAAAGAGAGTGGAATTTGATAACTATATTGGAATGTGTTTATATCCTAGTTACATTATATTCTATTCTGTTGTTGTTTATGGCTTAGTGGTTCCTGTTTTGTAGTCAGTACTGTATTAGTCATATATTCCTAGAACCTATTGACTTCCTGTAAATTCCTGTATATATTCTATTATTTGTTGATATCAATACACTTTTAGGTCGACAGCCAACTGGGCACAATCTTTGTTTTACTCACAACTTTTCAACAAACGCCTCCGCCAAACGCCCAGGCATCGGTGGTACACTATATCTCTCTTGTGAGGACACGTCACGTGTCTGCGGCATCTTTAGTTCCAGACTGAAATCAAAGGTTACATGGCTCCCATGTGAAATTGAAGCCCTCGCCATTGCTGCCTCTATGAAACATGTTAGCCCGTACCTGATTCAGTCAGTTCATCCTGCTATAATACTTACAGACAGTTAGCCTTGTGTACAAGCTTTCGAGTAACTCTGCAGAGGCAAATTTCCAGTCCGTCCTCCTGTGTAGACGTTTCTGTTCACCGTTTCTCGCTATCAGATGCCACTAACATCGTCTCCGACTTCGCAAGTCGCTAAAGCGCAGAGTACACCACCACTTCTTGCCAAGTGTGTCTTTTCATGAAGGCTCTGGAAGATTGTGCGGTGGTCCGTGCTGCTGCTGCAGAGGTCCTTCAGGGAGAACACAGACTTCCCTTCAACACGAGGTCATCTTGCTTATCCATTCAGTCCGAGTCTCCCGAATTACGGGGAGTACACTCTCATCTCACCCAAAGTACACAGCGTTAAAAGAAAGTAAACAATGCTCGAAATGTTAAACGATCTCAACACCGCCGCTGTTACGTCAGATGATTTAATTGTGGTTCGGCGAGACAAGCCTCGTGAAGAACGCATCATCGCTCCATCGGCTCTTACGGTTGGATCACCCCACCTACCATCAACTGAGCCTCGTCACCCAACGATGCTGCTTTGCAATCGAGTTAGGCTGCCATTGGCATGTGCCATCAACGTTCTTTATTGCGCTCTTTCTTTAAAACCGTTACCCTGCTGAGTACCTTTGATACCCGTGCCGCCGTTGGGACACCGTTTGCAGCTGACGTCATAAAGCGCGAGCGAGAGCTCATTCTGGTACTCCGAGAGTTTGTCTTTTCTTACACAGCGGCTTGTATCATTGCCACTGAACGTCACGAGATCGATCTTCGAAATGGTCTTTTCCAAATATGTTTCGAATTGCGCTCTTTAGATGGCCCTCACGGAGTTATTCGTATAGATCCGGCTTCAGGTTTCCAGGCCCTCCAAAAGTACAAACTCCCTGAACATCACCGTATTTCAATTGAGATCGGACACATCAAGAGTGCTGTTCCCGTATCCGCTTCGTCGTTGCCTTTGCCCTTCCGTCCAGCTACATGGTTACGACGGTTTACCACATTCACTTGGCTCACTTGTCGCCCCACCGGTGCCGCCCGCCATCGTTCCACAAACCTCATTGCCAAACGGACGATTGGATATATAACTGATTTTACTTTTACTGTGTTAACTTCCTTCGACGCCATAGTGACTGGGGATCTTAATAGCTCTGTGTTTTCAACTATACCCGTTCTTAGTGTAAGTTTGACTCATTTTCTGTGACAGCTGGAGAGGCAGTCACGCCATTGCATTGTTAGTGTTGTTCGTACGACTGTTGGAACCTTTCTGGTTCCATCTCGTCTTTGTTTATGTCGTCTCCACATAAAACACGATGAACTTTTGATTCACTGTCTAGTTTTTTGGCGGTGATTATGGCATTATTTTATAATGTTTTGATCAATAAAACTAGCGCGTGTTTTGTTAGTTTCCATTTTTGGAATCGGAGGCTTTGCCTGTGCACAAGAAAGAAAAACAAGTAATTGTTAGTGAGTTCAACGTTGTATTAAATTCTTGAAATTCTCGTTTAAAATAGCTTTTGTAGTCAGCTTCCCATCTTCACTGGCCCACCGTTTGTTAGAACCAAGAGTTTTTATAAGCCCATGCTTCCACGGAGGTACATTGTCACCTTGGCTAAGTTTTGTCCACTTTTCGGTGTTCGTCCTCACCTCATTTTCTGCTTCTTTGAAGCTCGGTATAATGCTCGATAATAGTTGGAAAACCGGAAGAGCTACAGACGTCATGAAGTGTGTTTCTAATTCGATCATTCGGTTTTTTAGGTGCGGGTTCATAATATCGCTAGGTTCAAAACCTCTGCGAGCTTGTAAAGCTCCCGCAACGTAAAATTCGTCAAAAATACCCCTTACGTCGTATATATGATACTCCCATGCCTTTCCCGTTTGAATGAGGTCACACCCAGTCATCAGCACAGCTGTCAATAGTTCCTTGTGCTCTTGGTTAGAAACATCAAATGCGCAAGCCTTGTGTATCTCCTCCAAACGTGGCTGATAACACGTGAAACAATGATAAATATCTGTGGCAATGATTGAATTTCGTAGAATGGAAAGTAATTCTTTGTACTCCTCGTCACTGAGGGAATCCAGTATTGTACAGGGCTCTTGTTGAAGAATCAAAACAGTCGTGTTGTAATGATGATTTTCCATTACGTGTTTGCTGTAGAGGGACGCAATTGGAAGGTCTAATTTTTGATAAAACTCATTCGGAAATCCGCGATGGTCAATATCGTGGCAAATAGATGCTAGTAACAATCCTAACTGCTCGATTGTTGTCAAAGCATTTCGAAGTACTGGGTCTTTCAGCGAAATATACATGGCATGGCAAACAAGAAATGCGTGTTCCCACTTGTGATAGGGGCATACTCGATAGTTCCGTCGAACAGTGCTTGTAAAGCAATATAGCTTTCGAACATCCAGAAAGTTTCCAAATAGATCGTGAATCATGAAAATAAAATAATGCTCGAGGCGGTTCTTTACGTCATCCGTGATAACAAAGTGGAGCGAATGGAACTGGCGTGGAATATTGTCCCACGATTTGAACATAGCCATTAAATTGTCCATTGAGCCTTTGTTGCCTTTAAATGCATGGCGTTGCAGCAAATCTAGTGACACCTTAGCGCCATATTCTTTAGCCTGCCTTTGGGCATACCAATCCGCCAATGCACAGGCTATTGAAGAGCAGGCACACGCTGTCTCCAATATGCTCTTGTCTTCTTGAGAATATGCGCAGTTTGCTTTGTTTATGAACAGTAACAATCCGTCCACGTTGCCCTTTCTATTTAACGGGACGCATGCCAAATTTTTTACTTCAATATTGCAGAGTAAGGATATATCTTCGCAGCAGATGTGAAAAGTATCGTTCATTTCAGAATGGATACATACCTGGCTCTTGAACAAGCTAACGTTGAACAAATAATTCATTTTAATGGTGGAGATCCTTATGTTTTTATCGAGTTTTCTGAACACAGGCATCCCAAAAGAGTCGTACTCTCCCAGGTCTTGTAGTGGGGCGTAGAAATCTCCCTTTTTCATGTCGCGGAAGACGAGAATAGATCGTGAAGCAACTACTGCTATTTTAGCTTGAGCCAGGAGTTTTTTTAATGCATTCAACGGACTTATGTCTTCAGCCTCAATGTTACAGACGATATGCAACAAATCTAAGTGGTTTTGTTTTGTCTTTTTCCCCACAGCCGTTTTAGTACTTTGCTTTCTACCTAAGCATGCCCAAGCAACATAGCCTTGAACGATTTGGTAATGATCTTCCTTGAATGGTGGTCTGCCCAGTTTTCGCCCAACCGCTACAGCTCCAATCAAGACATTTTCAGTGTTAAACAACGGAATGCAGATTGCTGACCTGATTTGAACGTTCTCCTCGCGATTCTTACCAATGTGGTCCACATCTTCGGTTAAAATACCTATATTTAAGAGACGGACATAGCTAATTATTGGACTATCTAAGAACTCGTTTCCAGTACTTTTCCTGCTAGACCAAGTATATTGGCATGTCATTCGGTCAGATTCTCCCTCCTTTAAATACAGTGCCACACAGTCTGCTCTCACAGCGTAAGTCAGGTGCCTCGTTATTTCTACGAAAAAATCTCGTGCCGTTGTCAAGCCATCGTCAGCAAGGTCACGTGACATGCACTTCTCAAGCTGAAAATCTCCAGAAGTATTAAAAGCCTTTGGTATTGTCGGCAGAAATCTTTCTTGCAAATCCTTGTCGCTCATCTTTATTTTGCCAATTAATGAAATAAGTTCAACCTTTGACATTTTCCTGGTCGTCAAACTTTTCAATGTTTCGATGTTATTCAACAAAAGATGTTTCATCTTCTCCCTGCTCATACATTTATTTGTTCCACCATTCACAGCGACGTCATTACCTCGTGTCCTGGGGATAAAAATGAGAATTGTGTACTGCTATGGCGCCAGTAAAATGAGAGTAAATGTGTGAACTCAAAATACTTGTGTTTATTTATTGCAAATGGCGAAACCGGAAGGACTAACAAAAATAGTCAAACGAATAACTCGCGTAAAGTAATAAACGGGAAACCAATAGTGTTGTAATGTCTCTTTAAGTCCTTTGAAGTAACACTTATCAGTCCTAAGAAAAAATTAGCACAATACATGTAATACACTTGAACTAGGATCGGTACCATCAAAGTCCAGGGAGGATACCATAACACTTAATCAACCACAAAATCCTGAAGGTAGGTTGGAGGACGTTTGGTTCTGGAAGAGCGTCGCAAAGGAACGTCTCCCGTCACGTCAAGTGTACCGCTGCTAGTATGACCCGCATTATTGGTAGGAACAACATCATTCGAGGTGTGGGAAGGTTGACTCAGGTTTACTCCAGGAAGAACATCAGACACACTAGAAGGTGGTAACTGAGGTGCAGGCTGGGTTGCTAATGGGAGCATTAATCGAGGGACATGATCTTCTTCATCATCGGTGAGGTCGTGGGTAACTGGACCGTAAAGTGAAGGTGTCTCTGAAGGGACCTTGTAACATTCGGTGTCCTTTGCGCGATAGGATGTAGATCGCAACTGATTCCCAATGAACTTCTGGACATTCAACCAGGTGTCATCCCGGCTGACCACGAGATAGCAAGGACGAGATCGTGTTTTGTCTCGGTCAGAATAGAGGTACACCAAGTCTCCCACATTTGCACGGCATGAAGGAGGGGCCTTTCGTAAAGGGGCTTTCGATTTCACGCTAGATTCATGGTTCGTTATGCGGCCCTGATGTTGAGCATGAATCATAGATTGGTCATCGATGGGTAACTGCGCATTAGTAAACTGATCACGTTGGAACCAAATTTCACGTGCAGATAATCCTCTGGAGCGTAGACGGCTATTGAGCCGAGCAACAGCAAGGGACAGTTGTAAGGGAGTGACTTTCCCATTACCCAAGTGATCTTTCAGCA
>NMRA01000020.1:660647-674563 GCA_002633005.1 Phoronis australis | reverse complement strand
TGTGGCAGATGCTGAGGAGTGTCCACTACACTGAAAAGATCTATAAGAAGCAACCTGTCACCTGCATTTTGCTTATGCCTGTGAGTATTTCTTATAAAGACAGTTTTGAAAATCCAGTTAAGCACCCTCATTATGCACACATGTGACTCTGTGAAAGAAAACACTGCTGACATGACACTTGTAATAACCTTTTACCATTTTCCTTCCAAGGCTCTGGCTACAGAGATTTGGTCTTGCACTCAACATAAATGTTTCAGACAAATACCCAAAACTCAATATAACAAATAAATAAATTATCTGAAAATATGCTCATAATTGTTACTTAATGAGAAAATGTGAACAAATTATTTCCAGGCTATTAGGTATTAACGATAACTGGACTAAACCTTTACTTGGCAATTGTGAAGTGAAAACATTATTACGGCCCTGACAGTACGCCTGTGACATGAATATTCAAAAAGACTATCTATGGGTTATTGGCAGGTTCTTGATAAGGTCCAGTTTTAGTCAAACTAAACAAAACACAATAAAACACATTCCTTATTTGAGTTTTGCTTATTGTTTATCTGAAATTTAAGTATAAATACCAAAATAGCCATAACAATGGATTGCCAACAGTACATTGTATAAAGTATGTATAAATATATCATTTTCAATAAAACATGGAAAAATGTCGCAAACAGCTTGTCCCGTCAGCACGCCATGTTTTTGGTCACATCACGTGGCCTAATGAATATCAATCCAAAAAGATTTCTGCCCGTCCCTGTCTAGGGCAGAAATCTTTTCGGACATACATTAAGAGAAAATAGAGTTGCGTTTTCAGAGAATAATTTCTGCTGCTATAAACCCTGTTATCCGTGCAACTTAACTTTTGATTTTAACTTCTTTCCTCATTCCGATGAGAAACAAGTTTTGGTCTTGCAAAGAATTGTCAGTTCATTATGGTTGTGACCATGTCAGATGAATGAAATGGCATGCTGTGACACGTCAACATAAAGAACTCCCAATTCGAGATCAATATCATACTAATGGTACATGGTCTAAATAAACAGTTGGTTTTCGTGACATAAGGCATGCCTATATCTACTTTAAATTCCAATAGAGCATAGAGTCTTTACAAGAGCAGACACAAACCTTTGATGCAGATTGTGAGGATGCAGGTGACAAAGAAGATAAGGACAAGGGTGAACATCAGCTCTGAATCCCTGCAAGATGACAATAGTGGCATTTGTAAGAAGACATTCAGTTTAAAATTTATTCTGAGGCCTCTACACTGAAAACTCAGACATGTATATATGAATCTGAAACAGTGACATTGAATCGACAGATGGAATCGTAAAAGGGCAAATTTTCAAAATAAGGTTTTTAGAAATCATAATTGCCCCCACGCCAAACATGATGCACAGAATTTCAACCAGCAGCTGGAGTTAGCTTGCATTTATACTACAGTTGTAACCGAGTTGAAAATTGTCACATGCAAATTAGCTATATTACAAATGGTCTTTGCTCAACTTGACATCCTCCAAAGCAATGTTCCATTAGAATAAAAACTTCACACTAAAGTACGGTTTACACAAACCTAATATAAATAACTCAAATGAAACACTGTTTCGTGCATTTCAATGTGCATTTCCATGTTTTAATATGGAACAGCAGTGACACCATCATCTGCAAAGTGCACTCATCCTTCAAAAATATCTCTAATATTTGTCTGGTAAGCTGCTTGGCTGTATTCATAAGTTTAGGTGTAAAAGTCTAGGTCCAAGCAGGTTTTTTAGTAAAAAAAAGCTCGCTACAGGGGGTTAGTTTGAAAACGCAGATGAAAACGCTTTGATCTATGTATTTTTGTAAAAAATCAGTGTAGGGGTTGCTGGTGCACTGCACGGTGGTAGGAGTAATGTGTTGTCGGAAACACGGACACTCCGAAATATTGAGAATCCCATTTGGACACCCTATTTTCGAAATCCTGGGTGAATCCCTGAATAGAAATTGAACAGGCTTTAAACAAGGCATCTTTAAATACTGTAAATGAAACAGTGATATCTTTGGTTAGGATTGTGAGTTGTGAGTTGAATAAAATGTGAAATGTCACTCCATGAGATATTAAGGAAATGAATGAAACAATACCTCAAGGTTTCTTCAGGTGATGACCAGTTTGGGACTCTTGCAAAGAAGTTTGTAGAGGGCGTTGTCTAAACCACTCATTCTGAAAGTACAGATGATGAAGGAGGGTTTAAATACAATTTGACTCACTTTACCAGGAGCAATCACAAGATTTAAGAATGTACTTTCAGTCAATTTGTCACACCTTTATGCTTAAAACAACTTTGATTTAATTACCAGAAGGCAAAATTTGTAGCTGAGACAGCATTATTCTAAACTGACAGCGACTTAAGAGACTTATAATTGATGAAAATTCCGGCTTACGTTAAAGGCCATAGCCTAATCTCTGTATTCGATACACAACACGAAAATTTAGCAATTCCATGACATGAGAAAACATAAGATTTGTACTCCAATCACGTGATTTGACTGGCTAATTTTTTGAGGTTGTGAGTTCAAGTAATGTACCTGGACCATGCAGATTGCAATTAACCATTTTCTCCTAACCTGCACAGTCTAAGATGGAAATACAGAGAAAAGTGGCCATCAATAACTGAAGTTTAGCACACCTATTCTTTCTTTTAAAACTTAATGGAATAAGAAAGATCAACTTACGGTTACACGGGCCCCTGTAGGTGGTCAGTATTCTCCTAACTGGAAAAAATAAAGCAAAACTAATAAGACATTCTCAAGTATAGCCATCTTGACCAAGACTTATCCCCCCCCCCCACTGTACTCAGTACGACAAACACTGATATGAGCTTTCTAATAAAGCTATTGGCGTGGCCAGGCGAAGTCCCTAACACATCCTACAAACACCCCCCCTCTCCCGCCACAATTCTTTACACCACCTGCTACAGTGCTAGTTGAAATCGATCTAAAAGCCCTTTTGTACTTGATTTCGGTCTGAGCAGGTGTCGACATGAACTGGAAAGTTAATTGAACCGTTTTTACCGGCTTTGGATGTCTAAGTAAACTGTAGCTGATGATGTTGTCATCGAAGTAATAGCAACGTAGTGCAGATGCAACACTTGTACACCAGGATTTTTTAATGTGATAATTTGGGAACATTGACATGTGCTAATGGACACAAAACCTACTTCTAATTCGATTAGTAACTATTCGAGCAAAATATGAGCAGCTTTTAGCGACGGGATTACCCTGTAATTGTCGATGATAGCAGTGGCCCCTAACAATAACTTCTTCGATATAACCGATGTTGATCCTTCATACTACCGTACACCACAGTATCGACGCTCCGCTTGTCTACTGTGAAGTCAAGTGGCACAGTTAACTTCGATTCAGGACCGAAGTTAACCCTCCATACTGACTGCAACTCCCCCAAAACATCGCCATGTCGACGTTAGAATTAAAGGGCCTTACCAGTTTTAACTACCTGTTAAAACACTAACATGGTGCAACTAGTCCGGGTCAGCGTGAATCAGTACTACTACTAGTAGTATTAGAACAAAAACTGAACAGCTGATCGAATTTAGGCTCTTCAAAATGATTCGAGTCCGATGTATGCTGACTGAGATCAGTCACCCATCAGTGAATGCTCTAACCGTGTATACATGTACGAGTCATTGAACATTTCACAAACAGCACACTTATTGACTTACACTTGTCCATCGAAAGCCTGGTATTGTTCATTTGTTGTAATGTAAAACCTTCACGAGTTCGAACATTCAGTTTTGTCCTCATTGTTTCTCACCTATCGAACGAGTCTCTTACAGGTACACGGTTTGTTGGTAATGCCGCTTTTTGTACTGGCTAACACGTCTTTTTCTGAATCTTGTAGAGCAGGACGACTGCCAGTTTCGCCTTCGGACGTACACTACATAGACCTACTAGTCTCCGCCATTTGTTTTGTATTAATTCTGTTGACCTCTAGATCTGTGGCTGCGCATGCGTTGTTGCAATGTTTATAATCTGTTTAGCATCCCGGATACCAAATTCTTTGCAAAACATTTCATTCGTTTGTAGTATTTACGATTTTTTTCAAAATTTTTGCACAACTTGAAAGTTAATAACTTTTTGAACTCCATTTCACATCAAAAAAACAGCTTAAACGGCGTTAAGAGGTTTTTTTCTTCTATAACTCGGACCATAGGCCTTTAAGAGCAAAATTCCTAAATTCTGCTGAAGCATATTGTGCTCCATTTTCTGAGTACATTATTTTGGGTATGCCGTGAGCAGCAAAGAGGTCTTTGCAAAACTTAATGACTTCTCTGGCTGACTCATCTTTCACAGCTCTTACAAATGGGATTTTACTGAACTGATCCACTAACAGGATGTACTTGTCACCAGCTGCCAACTGGAAGTAGTCACTGTGGAGTACAAGGAATTTCGTGGGCCATTATAGGCTCCTTGGGATTGTTTTTGGCGTTTTGTAAGCAAATCGTACAATCCTTCACTGAGTGATATCTGAAGTCATATTGGGCCAATATACCGATTCTTTAGCTCTGAGTATACATTTGGTCTGACCTAAATGACTAGTGTGAATGCGATCAAGATATTCATTCCTTATACTCGAAGGGATAACTAGTCGAGAGCCATACAATACTAATCCATCTTCTACAGATAGGAAATATCTGTTAGACCAGTAGCTACGAATAGTTTTCGGAACTAACTTTGCTTCGTCTGGCTATCCTATTCTAATTTGTTCACCTAGACTACTAAGCTCATGATCAGTTCTCGATGCAGTTCTCACGTTTTCCAACTGACCCTCTGATATTTGAATAACATGTATAGCTTTACCAATCTCTATAGTTAATCATCCAGTGGTTGGGGACACTCGTGAGAGATAGTCAGCATAGCATATTTTGTTACCTGGCCTGTAACAAAGGCTCACTTCATAGGGCTCTATTCTCAATAACATTCTATGCAATCTTGGGGGTGCTCTACCAAGCTGTTTCAACTTGATATTCACAAGCCGCTTATGGTCACTATAGATTGTGACTAGCTTGCAGTACACGTACATGTAAGTGTGAAACTTCTCGAGGCCGTATACAACGACCAAGAGCTCACCTCAATGTTTGCATATCTGGATTCAGTAGGAGTCAAGGCTTTGGATGCAAATGCAATGGGTTTGCCGTTCTGAATCAAAGCGGTTCCTAAACCCTTCATTGAAGCATCTACTTCTGTCTGTACGGGAGTCTTAGGGTCAAAATACTGCAACTACATATAACAGTTTACTGCATTTTGCAGTTCATTGGTGTTCGGCACACCATTTCGATTCAGAATGTTTTTTGCAAAGTTATTTTAGTATGTGTGTCTTGTTAGCAAAAGGCGGTATGAACGGTGCAAGGTACTGTACTAATCCAAGGAAGCTTTGTAATTCCTGGACATTTTTGGGTGCATCCTTGCTTTTTAGTGCGTCGCATTTGCTGTGGTCGGGCTTTATGCCGTCCCGTGACCAGATAAGGCCAAAGAAGGTGACTGATTCCAGTCGAATTTTGCACTTTTTAGCCCTGAGTACAAGTCCATGTTGTCTGGCGGCTGCCATGACTCTATGCAAGGCTTTGTCATGATCCTCTAAGTTATTGCCATAGACTACTAGGTCGTCTGCTATGCCTATGACACCATGACCAGCTGTCCTAATGACGTCATCCATGTGTTTCTGAAAGATATCTTGCGATACACATAGTCCAGAGGGTAGTCTACAGAATTTGTACTTTCCGAAAGGACTCTGGAAAGTACATAGGTTACTACTGGGTTCGTCAAGTTCGATACTCCAGTAGCCATGCTTTGCATCTACCTTTGAGAAAACTGTGGACCCGTGCAAGTTGTGGCTAATTTCTTCAAGTGTAGGGTTTTGCGATAGGTACGTTTTATAGCCAAGTTGAGATCCTTAGGGTCAATAAATACTCTCAATTCGCTATTAATTGGGTTTTCTAGCAAATGCTAGAGAGTTAACCCATTCACTAGCCATAGAATCATCCACTTTTGCTATCACACCCAGGTTCTGCATTTCATTAAGCTTGGCCTTAAGTTCTTCAGTTAACTGAATTGGGTATTTGCGTATTTATGTTGTGTTGTGTATTTTCAATAAAATACAAGAGACTCTGGTAGCCATAGCTCAGCCATTTATTTGGTGAACACTAGAGAGAGAGTATAGTGTGTAGCGCCCTCCTACATCACATATATGAACTACCAAACTACATACATATGAAGTGATATCCTATAACACCACCAGCCTGAGAAAAGTTTCTCTACGTTAAATTAGCCATTCAATACAGTAATACAGGAAGAATTTTGTTCTAAATTCAAGCGCTTAGAGTAACTTTTAATGGAACGTGGACCCTATTGTCCCCGGCTTTTGTCCGTGATCGAAAGTCTCTTCTCACAGACTTCCAAATATCCCATCTTTACTCAAGTAGGAAAGTTAAAAGTTTGAAAGAGTTAACGCGAGGTTCACAGGCCAGTCGCCGTCCTTGAATTTGAAATGACCGCTTACAGAGTAACAAATATTCAAAAATCGCCCGGCCTATCACTTACCCACATTTGATTGCTTGCGGCCATTCTTTTGTCTAAGGCGTGGTCGAGAAGGAACAGCGAAAGTCAATCTCGCGATTGATTAATTTGCCAGTAGTCTGCCCCTTTATGTTTGAGTCAATTTTCTGTTCTCTAAAAGAGTTTTAGTACTTCTTTAAGTTATTTTATTGCTTTTACAACGACGTTTTGAAGTCACTTGATTCATGCAATAACAGAACTAAGAAGATGTTCCAATGCGTTGGAGTCTAGGCATTTTAACAATACAGATACATTGATTTAGCGAGGAATATCTTAAATGCTAACTGTAGTTAAAACATAACTATGACTCTGTTCACCAAGTCTCCATTTAGTGATTCTTTGGTTTTTGATTGATGTTTTCTGCCTCGTTAAATGGGAACAGTGACTTTACCGAACGGAGTGATTCTTTGTGAGCCCATGCAGTGTCTGTACCTATGGTTGAAGTCATTGATGGCTCCCATGGAGGGATCGTCTCCCCCATACCGATTCTAATCCAATTTTCCAAATTTGCATTGACGGTGGCTTCTATTTCTTTGACCACGGGAATCACTTTTCCAAGAGTCGAGTATAAAGGAACAGCTACGAACTTCATGAATCCACTTTGCTGGTCGGCAAGTTTCTCGTTGTTTTCGCGGTTCATCATTGCTATTGGCTCGAAACCACGATCTTTCTCGATGTCACCTTGAACGTAAAACTCATCGTAGAGAGCTTTCACACTTTTAACCTGATGCGTCCAAGGTTTGGCAGCTGCACACAAATCACAAGCAGTCATAGTGACTGCAATCATCACATCTTTGTGTTCAGGGTTAGAAACATCGAATGTTTGACTTTTCACCAAACCTTCTAGCTTTGGCTTATTGAGCCCAAAGTAAACAGACAAATCCGTTGAAATAATAGCGTGTCGTATAAATGCCAGCATCTCCTGATATTGTTCTGTTGAGAAGTGGTCGAAAATAGTGTTACTATCCTGTTGTAAAATTAGCACCGTCGTGTGAAAATGGTGTTGCTCCATCACGGATGTCGAATACAAGGCAGCGAGCGGAAGGTTCAACTTCTCGAAGAACGTGTTATTGTATCCGCGATGATCCAAGTCGTGACAAATGCAAGCAATGAGAAGGCCCAATCGCTCCAGCTCGGTAAGACCTGTGACCATAATGGGGTCTTTCAGAACTATGTACATGCAATGAGAGACATAGAAGGCATGCTGCCAGTTGTGATAAGGCACTGTTCTGTAGTTACGGTACACAGCCTCTGTGAAGCTGCAGAGTTTTACTTCATCCAGTATGTTACCAAATAAATCGTGAACCATGAAGATGAACAGACTATCTAATATACCCTTAATATTATCCTCGATAGAAAACAAGTGAGAGTAGATATCTTGTGGAACGTTGTCTTTCGTGATAGGATTCTTCATCAAGTTCTCTCCCAGACTCTTGTCTTGTTTCATAGCCTGGCTTTGAAGTTGCTCTATAGCAACGTTAGCACAGTCTTCTTTCACTTTCATCTCACTGTAAATTTTTGAGTAATTTAGCGCTATCGAGAAATAGCCACCAAACACTTTCAACATTTCAACGTCCTCTTCACAAAAGGTTTCGTTTTCTGGCTTGTTTAGAACTGCTAGCATTCCAAGGGTCTCGCCTTTGTACACAACAAAATTATAAATCATGTTCCTCACTTCCACGTTGCAAAGCTCACTTAGAACCTTAACGCAACTGGTGAACTTTTGGTCCATTTTGTCATGGACAAATATATTTCCCGAGCTGGCAATGCGTTGGATGAAAGATTCGCTGACAGGGAACCTCAGACTTTTGACTAGGTTCGAGTACACCGGCTGCCCTGAACTATCTTGTTCACCCACGTCCCGCAATGTCACGCAAAGTTCACTGTGAAGCTTGTCCAAAAACGCCACGGCGCAGCGTTCAGCGCCTACGAGGGCTTTAGAATGAGTCATTGTCTTCGCCATCACGTTGTGAAGTTGTCTAACGTCGTAAAATATGTCGTTGGTAACATCCAGCAGGAAAGTATTCAATTTCTTTTTTTGTTTGTTGACAAACTTTTGCATCACTTGGTTGATTCCGAGGCACGCCCACACAATGAACCCCTCGGCAATACGGTAATGCTTTTCTGTAAACGGTGGTCTTTCTTGGCCTCTGCTTAACTCAATAACGCCAACTAGTTCCTTGTCGACGTTAATTAAAGGAATACAGATGACTGAGAGTTCATTGTTGACTACAGACCTGTTATTAAATCTTCTGTCCTGCGTGGCATCCTTCAGAAGCACACTTTGTCTTGTGGCCGCAACGTGTGTCGCGACTGGAGACACTTCTGGTGTGCACATACTCTTTCTGGATACGACACTATTGGTCCAACAGTAATGAGGCTTGAGAATTTCTTTTACAGCCTGCAGAAAATAAAGAACCACTCTGTCTGCCACTGTAGCATTAAGGGTAGTCATACTCAACTCAACATAGAGTTTTTCTCGTTCACAAATGTGTTCTTGCTGTCGACCAGCGTTATAAGAGTTTTGGTAAAATCGCTTTGAAATTTCTTCTGTGGTGTTATTAGAGCTATCAGAGCATACATTTAGCTGCCTCTTCCCTTGAAAGGCTTTTTCTAATTCCCTTTTCTTATTCAGAATTGTTAAAAGTTCTTCTTTAGGTATCTTTTTCAGCACCAGAGCTTTAAGGCGGTCTTTATTTGAAGACAGGCTTGATTTCAGTTGGTTTCTACTAACGACCTTTGGATTATTGCCAGTCTTTTCCCTATGTAACGAGAATAGCAAAATTGATAAGAAAACCAAAAACATGCATATTATATCCAAGTCGATGACCTTTCAGTAAACTTAAAGTTTACGTGACGCATATATTGAGGGACAACTTGTTCCAACTTTTCCAAATGTTCATCCTTGTTAAGGAAATTGCAAGAGAAGGATTTATTACGTGAATGGTTTTCTCCAAACCGCTAACAGGAAAAACAATCCACCGAAATTGGAGCGGTTGAAGTTGTTTTTTCATGGTGGCGGACCGAATGGCTGCCAGAATGGTTAGTAATCGCTATAAATGGAGACGAGGATGTGATGGAATGGAAATTAAAAAAGTGTTTGCCCAAGTCCTTTAGCCCAACACGTCCACTGAAAGTAATATTCAATGCCTGTAGTGACTCCGCTCGCCAAAATGGCCGCCAGAAATATTTTGAGGCCCAGCTTCTGAATGAAGGGGTGCTTCCGCTTCAAGCGACGAGTTGTTACCTTCAGAGTCAACTGATCCGTTGACTGTAGTGGAGAGTTTTTCAATTTTTCTATATGGCTGTCGAAATCTGAGACCCAGACAGCGTCCGAACGAAGAGATATGATGTCTTGATTTAAGAATTTTGGCGTGAGTTTCTGGATCGAATAGCCCGTTCAGATGCATTGCGTTTAGAAGTGCTTACGACTTCCGCCATTTTTCAAGATGGTCACCAAACAACTGTTTTAGGAAGAACTTAATAAAGCATGGATTCTGTTCTTCACAGACTTCAATAACCAAGCAACTAATTTTAGCTTGTCTTCAGTTAAAGCAACTTCCACACAGCATTCTCCACCATATAGAACCGATCAAGGCAAGTCTGCCTTCTTGATCGTGTATCTCTTAGACTACACTCAGACTTACACGGTGAGAATCATGCCACTTTGAACAGGTTGTTTGGTGCTGCTGTACTTGGTCGTATTCTCTGGCAACATGAAATTAAGTTGTTTTAGCAGTCGTTGCATGGTAATGCTTGTACTTGGACCGGAGCAACGCTTGATGGCACCTTTTGTAAAATTGTTTGTCGTAAATCATCCAACTATTCTGCACTTGCTACACCATAAAGCATGGGAATCACTCTTTCACCATCTCAACTGCATGGGTCTAGAGACTATCCCAGCGTTTTTGTTTAGTTGTCGAAAGAGCAGTTTTCTTGAAATGAAGATCTTTGTCAATGCCAAACACCCGGATGTTGTTTGGCAACCAACTATTGCATGCATAAATGGTATAAGCGAGCATAGTTCGGTACCAAAAGAGGGTCGCAATCTATTGGTGTTCCAGAATCTTCTCTTGCTTTTCCATCTCTTGTAAAGGGAAATAGCTGAGGAGTTGCACGATAGCCCAAGAGAATCAACGAGCCGGTATTATCAGCAATAAATATAGTGGGCTATGATTGTACCGTGTTCTCTACTGCTGTTTGTATTATGTCTGACTGAGTCACTTTGCCATATTTATTATTGAGTAACTGACATTGTGCAGTAAACTACATGAAAAGTCCAAAATCTTTCGCTCGCTTTTCACTTTTGCGTATCTTCGACCTGATTACCATTTCACCGCTGAAGATAAGACCAGTATCAAACATCTCTATTCAATTTTCGAACACGACGGATCTTTAATTGATGGACCACCTCCACCACAAAAACAACAGTGTAGTGGATATACTTGGTAACTTAATCAACAAATGTCGTTCCACCTGACTGACTGAAACGTTATTATTACAACCGTTTAAAAGTTTACACAGGGTAAGTTAGTGTCGATAGAATTGCCGGCCATTTCGTCAGCCATCTTGGTTTTCATTTTAATACCGAAGGCCAATTGTAACCTTTCGGTGTTTGCAATTTTCTTACTTTAAACAAGAATATATTAATTTTGTGTACTTCAATTAGAAATATAAAACGAAATTGTGTGACATGTACCGAGTTGTCTTTTCATCCGCTATTTAGTGTATGCCATGATGTTTTTTTTGTTTTCCATTTTGTTCGTCAAATTACTTCGATTTCAGTGGACTTTTTCTCACGCTAAGGGGTAGGGGATGCCATTTCTGCATAGTTCCTTCTCGTGCAATATTTTCTAGGTTAGGCTCTCTGGAGCCAGAAAATAACTGAATTACATCTCAAAATTTGACACAATATGAATATTCAATCAATTCTCCCAAGGGTCATCAACGTGAAAATTGCAAGCGTCAAACCAATGAGCTTAAACCTAACTCATTTGAATACTATACCGTGTGCTAGCATACCAGGCCTAAAGGTTCTGACACTTTAAGCTTTACTCGACCTAGGTCGCTATCACTTTTCGCCAATATCTTACCAGCTTCGCCACCTGCGGCAGCAGATTTTTGCGAGCACCTGCCCACTCTGGCAGCTACTGAGTGGACTTCAAATGCATGTAGACTTTGAAAACTCGATGCCAGTACATCGACGCTTTCTTGGAAAGATACCACCCACCTCGAACCAGAGAAGCTGAATGATGGTTTTCTCACTCGAGGGAATAAGTAGCAATTTTTCAGTCACAGGTGATCATCTGTTTTAATTCCCCAAATTGTTTATGGGATTCTCCATGGCTGTCTATAAATTTACCCAAAAGCGCTAATAAACAAGTCGCGCTTGTCAAGTTGGTAGGACTTGTAAAGAGTATTTTTTAAACTTGTTCCAAACATTTGAGGATTAACTGGGGTGACAAGCCACTTGTTTCTGATTCAAAATTGAGCTAGTGGTACATGACGATGAAAATCATCGGGTTCGGTATCCTTTTAACAACGCAATGTACTGGAGTGTTTTTCCCTAGAAATGTTTTACCATGACTCCGCAGGACACTTTGGGACTTCCTTCCTGGGCGATTTCCTGGTCTTGGCCTTATGACCAGGCAACGCCACCCTTCTAAACGTAGAGGCGTACGCCAGTGGATTCGACATTGCTGTCGAATGTCCCGTATGATGTCGCTTTACTTTGTTTGAGTCGTCACGTGCTTTGTGACGTCAAATATTCTGTATTCCAAATTGGGCTATGAAAAACTCGATAATTGAAGCATTTTTGACGAGTAACAGGCGATAATGAAGACATCAGGTTTAAGACAATATCTTTATATTTGAGGCTAGACTAACAACCCAGAGTACTACTTCATTCACAGAATACACAGTAATACGATTTTGCAACATCCCCCCAGCAAATAGGGTTGCAAAACAGTAACAAATGATGACAACTTGAGCTTGTTGTTGCTAAATAACTATGTATGATTGTGTATATAAATGTCCTATTGAGTTGGTGTCCAAATATTTAAACATAATCCTTGTAGCGAAACGGTTAGAAGTATTTCGCTCTGATCTCCTGGTGATCGACTCTGGTTTAGCTGCTACTGGTGCACTAGCAGGAACCTCTGATGTCTTACGTGAGCGAGGCGTGTCGTCACTGAAATGGACAGGTTTCGGTGTCATGTCCCGCAGATGGTGTCTATTGCTGCGAAGCCTACCGCAGTGCCATTTGGGGTTTCAACAACATAACTGTACGGGTTCCGTCTTGGTGTATGATGATTGCACCCGGGCGCCAGGTCTTGGTTTCTGTGTCCCGGATTCTAGCATAATAACCACGAAACAAGCTTGGAAGCGTTTGTTTCAAGCATCGTTTGTCATGATGGTCCCTCATGTTTGTAGCTCGTTTATCCAATCTTCTGCAATGTGCACCGTCAACAGCCTCAGAGGGGCTCAGTAAAGTCTTGAAAATTGGTCGGCCAAATAGCAGTTCCCCTGGTGATGGAAGCTTTGAATCGATCGGCGTGGCTCCGAGTTCAAGTAGTGCTACGGTGACGTCAGACTTTGTCGTAGGCACTTCTTCACAACGCCGTTACATGGTGTTGGACGAAATCGTTGCTGCGGGGGTAATGAGGTGAGCTGGTGACATGTTTGATGCTTCAAGAGGTGACAAATTCCTTGAAGGCTGGGGTTGAATGGTTGTCAAGTATTAGCATACTGGAAGGGCTGACAAAGAAAGACTTGCCTAGTCGCTCCATGTCCGCTTTGAAGTTTACCCCGAGTATACACATTCTCGGGATAACAATCGTGTCTTCTCGACGCCTGGGTCATAACGCGGAGTTGTCGTGAGGACTCGACCTCAGGGGTCTCACGCTCCACCGGCTAATTTGAAAAGGCTTTGTCCAGTCACGCGTTGTGGGTCATAAATCGAGATAATGATACCAACAGCTGACGCGACAAGCAGAACTACTTTCGTTTACTTCATTTGTGCACTAATTGGAGAAATTTAGAATTAGACTTTTAAACACTATCCGATCGTCAACTTTTTTCGGGAGAATTAAATCATAATGTAGTTTGCGCAAAGACGATGTACAATTTTTGGAGGTGTATTGACGATGATCGACGTTAAAACGGAGAGCAAATAAGTGCGTAATTGATCATCCAATCGGTAGTTTTGCGAGAAAGCGACGACCTTGCCGAAATTGAATAACGGAAACCCTTGAAAATCATTATAAGCGAGAAAGAGAAAACAAATATTTTCTGACGTT
>NMRA01000020.1:638333-657179 GCA_002633005.1 Phoronis australis | reverse complement strand
ATAGTCTGTAATTTCATGAACACAAAATCCCACGCAAACACGGTATACTTTATCTATACAGCCAACAGCATCATGCGAGCATAAGGGATGACAAAAAATACTTACGTTTTTCTTCACCAGGTCCAGGTACCGAGCCCGACGTAGTCGATCGGCTCAGCGTCTCACGAATCACGGCTCGACGAGCTGGTCAAACTCAGACGGCCATCCAGGAAAACCGACGTGAATTACCAGCGCTGTCATTTACTCCCCGCTCAATTGCTTCCTTCCAATGGCCGTTTTCGTCAACTGCCTGCATTTTCTGTCCATCTTGCATTTTGAAACGGCTACTTTTGAGTTGAGAGCAAACACAACAACACAGCCATCCTCACGTGTTGGCCGGACTCACTACTCACCACCATGCGCGAGTTAGGTCCTTATAGACATGTTCATCAAAATGAAATTGCTGTTTTCTTGTTTAAATATAGAGTACGAGTTTACTTACATTTTGACAATTTAACATGCAAATAGTTTAAAATGACAATTATAAGTCGATTTTGACGTCTTCCTTTGTTGACAGTGAAACCGCATTGCCGCGTAGTAATCTTGTGTGACGATTCTCTGAGTGTGCAGGGCTACCCGAAAGTGAAATATCTCGGCCAAAACTTCATCGATTTTCGTGGGAGAAAAACGCTTGTTTTCAGACTTTTACGAGGAATTTGTTGATGAATCTTTTACATGTCATTGAAAAAGGCGAAATACAAACGCGCGAGTCATATTTCTTCAGGCAGCCCTTAGCGGCTTCACGGGCAATAAAATGTAATCGACCGAATAGATTCGTCGACCACAGATCTACCCCTGTGGTTTTTCCGCTTGATCCCAGACCGCCCCGAGTTGCTCCAGCAGCCAACTCGGGGCAGTCTCTCACGAGGGTTTAGCGTTATGTTCCCATCGTGGAGTTGTCGTTGGATACCGTCTCTCATCTGTTCGGGTATCAGGACTTGTCTTGCTATAAACAGGATTCTGGTTTCGACAGCTAGCTCATCTCTGAAGGCCCAGAATGGACGTGCCTGCTTCAAGTTAACTACGTCCCTCACACTGTCAGCCCATCCTTGATAGACAGTTTGAGCATGGAGTCTTGGGTGGTATCCGCTTTAAGTGGCTCTCTTTTCCGGTCAGAGAAGTTTTTATGATGGCTATTAATTTCGATGTCAAGGGGATTGTCAAAGTTGACGTTGACACCATCAATACGTACCTTGTCTTGCTCGATTGCTTCACCGTTTTCAGGGTTTGGTAGTCTACTCCTGGTATCGGCTTACGTTATCTGGCTACATGTTCTGTTGATTAGTTGAAAGTTATATCCTTTTATCTGCAGTAACATCTTCTGTAGTGAGTGGTGGTGTTGAGTGGAGCGGCTTGAAATATATACTGGCCACCGGCTTATGGTCAGTTATGACGAGGAATGATATGTTCCATACAGGTTGGTGTGATACCTCTGTACGGCATATAGAATGGCTAAAATTTCTCGTTCGATATTTTGAGTATCCTAGTGTCTTAGATCCGGATGCGACTGGCTTTGCCATATTGAATAAGTGCCACACCTAACGCTTCCTGAGACGCGTCAACCTCGAGTGTAATTGCCTTTCGTGGGTCGTAGTAAGACAACTCAGCTGGCAATAAGTTGAGACTGGATTCTTGAGTTCGTCGTAACAATACTGATATGATTCGTCCCACACCCAGAGTGTTTCCAATTTCAGAAAGTTGCGCAGTGTAAGAGCCTTGTCTGCAAATTGGGGAATGTACTGAGAAAGGTGGTTTAGCATGCCCACGTAACGTTGCAGGGCTTCCTTGTTCTGAGGTGCAGGCATCTTCAGGATGTCTCTGATCTTGGTAGGATCAGGTTTGTTTCCGGAGTCTGTGTACAAGTTGCCGAAGAAGGAAATGCTAAGCAGCTTGATATTGGGCCAGTTTGAGCAGATCCTTCCATGAGACAACGTAGGTTGCGATCATGCTTTTCTTCGTTGGCACCAAATACTGCCACATGTTGACAACACCACTGAGCCCTTCGATAATTTGGTCCAGTCCTGTCTGCAAGATGTCTTTATACACGTTGAGGCCAAATGGAAGTCGGGTCCAACATACTCTGCCAAATGGGGTATGGCAGGTGGTCAAGACTTGGGATTGTTTATAGAGGTGAACAGACCAGTATCCAATCTTCGCGTCGAGTTTGCTGAAGAACTTCGCTTCCGCAAACTCTGTATTCAACTCTTCCAGGGTCGGTGTCTTTTGTGGACAGCGCTTCAGACTCTTGTTAAGCTTCTGGGGGGCGATGCAGACGCTAAGTGACCCGACTTTTTTCGTGCTGTATACGAGACTGGAACACCAGTCGGTGTGCTCGTCCACCTGATGACTTACCCATAAGACTTACCTACACGCGAATCTGCTCTTGCTATAGTCTGGTGATTTGAAACATAAAGTTGCGTCAGAACATGATCTGAAGTAGCGAATTGTGAGCGTGCTAGCGTCGTCATGGAAATAGTTCCACGGTAAGCGGCTACCAATGGCCCTGCTCTACTAAACTTAGGGTGAAAGTTAACGTGAATGGACATAATTTTGCATTTTTATTATTTGCTTTCTGTTGTATATTCGTTTACAATATATTCCATATAACGTTGACGTACTTTTTAGTTAACCTTTTGTTTTTTCAAACTGTGTTTACTGAAAAATTACATATTCGTCGGCTCCTCGCACTCTCCCGCCAAAAAAGCTTTAAGTTGACATCCACTGAAGAGCAGAGGAGACGATTACATACATGTAATGCCGGGAACATACTTGTAACGTTTGTAGGTCATTATTTGATTTTGTCGCGTTTTTTTTTGTTTTGTTTTTGGCTTTCAAATTTTCCAATTCGACTCTCTTAATAGCAAAAAAGGGAAATGCCAGCCGGTCGAGCTCACGGCCCAACTCGTTGGTCCTGCAAGTCAGCGCTTGTTCTATGTTCAGATGGAGTCGAGCTTATGTAGAATGGGTCGTGGGGTTTTAGAACAATCTCTAAGAAATTGATGTTAGGGAGCAAACAGACACATTTTCCAGTAAAAATGCACCTTCGACTATTTTTGGTCGATTCTAGTAGTCACAGTGTTTAAAGTTGTATTTCGCCCCGTTTACAAGGCCAAAAAAAACAAAATTCGAATTGAGCTGTTGTTATCCTCATGCAACCATCTAACAGTACTAATTACCGTGACAGGATTCTGAGTGCGTCGCCAACAAGAACACTCAGACTCGAGAAAACGCTTCAGATTTTAAAGGAATTGGCTGACGCTAGAATTGCGGAATGGGAAATGTACGCACTGCTTGCACCATACGAAATGCTGGCTCATTCAGAAACAATTAACGGTCGGATGCGCGATAGTACTTTTAATGTCCAAACAGCTTCGGCTAACAATACAACACTGACGGCAGCAAATGGCGAGCACTTCCGGAGAGAGGACATTTTTATCTGTCTAGTGCTCTCAGAGGACTAAGTAGAAAGGGAACGTCGGTGAGTACTTTTAAAGAGGCTAGACATGAACATTAATTTGGTTATTAGTTTGTTTGTGTATGTTATGACTAACACTTAAAGTTTAAAAGGTTTGAGCTCAAAAAAAAATACCACAGAAAATAAGTCGTTTTTACTACAAATAGGCAAAGAAAGCAGTGAAATGCACAATTTTTACTTTTATTGACAAAACTAACAATTTCCTCCACTTAATGTACAAACGATGCACAGTAACTGTATCCCATTTTTCCTGCACGAAATGCGCAACATCCAGTATTACCCACTGTATTATATAAATATATCCTCCTGGATAATTCTGATTTACACGCTGCAGGTTCCTTATGGATTTGAGAGCCAAATCTATATTCTCGTGCTTACCATAATCCAAAAGCACTAAACCTTGACCATTAAAGCTCACAAGCACCTAGAGTCACTTCAAATCTGGTCCAAGACTTACACACAATAACCAAAAATATTTACATACAATGTCATAAGACTGAATTGCAGTTACCCCCACATCAACTATATATACACATATGGCAAACAATGTCAAAATTACTTTTGCCAACATTTTCCACTTGGTGTAATATTGCCCTAAGAACGACCAGGGCCCAGGGTATTATCTCAGAACTCGAAATCATATATTTTCTGTCTTACCTAAACAGAAACTCAAGCTAAATATCTAGTTTTCCTTGCTTCAGTTCATCAGGGTTTACACAGACGAGTGCAAGTTTGCTAGATTTGAGCTACTTTAACTTATGGGAGCATAGAATTGTAGACAGATAGGTTGAACTTGTGCTTAAGTAGATCGGAAAATGCCAACAACAATTTCGAGTTCAAAAATGAGACCCCAGGCCCAGTAGTGGCTGCCTCAACTAACGACCTCAGGCACATGTGGCAAGTAACCTTAGATACACCTCTGGGTAATTTCGGTCCAGTTCAACTCACAGGTGCTCAAAATACCATAATTCATACCTATTCTACCACAACTATCCCACCCCCATTTTAATTGATATGAATTCATATCAGGTTGGTGATAAATGAACATTCATGGCATCAATCACGGAAAACCTCTTTTGTTCATTTATCGATGCTCAGTGATACCAAATCATATAAATTATGATTTAAAACAAACTGCGTGAAAAATTATATCGACTATTTGTATGAATTCTTACCAACCATTTACATCATCTCATACCGTTAACACGAATTCATAGAAATGGCTGACACAAATTCATACAAAAATCTTTCATAATAAATTATGATCACCCCAACTGCCTGTGTATATATAATATACAATGACATAGTACTGCATCACGGCACTAGTGTATGTGTACGGATGGACTACCACATTTCAATCAACAGTACTTCAACTATACCAGCAATCTACTATTGACCGTTGCTTCAATTCTATTTGACAAAACAACTATTCACTGCTATATTTAATACAAGTAGGTAAGTCTTATTCAAGCGTTTAAGTAAAATGGCATCGGAAATACCCGATGAAGTGTCTAAGCAGCAAATTGACCTGGCGCAACTTGACTGTGCTGCACATGGATCACACGGACACCATCAGAGACTGGGCTAAAGTCTTAACAAGTGGCTCTGCTCACCTGTGGTGTTGGGAAAGGAAATTGTGGATGAAGTGGTACAAGCTGCCAACTATTCTTGGTTCACACTGTTATCTCCACAGCATGCCATGAAACAACATGGCAGGGTGTCCGGTGACCACCTTGAAAGGGTGGGGTAAACTGACGCATCACTCTCAAGCTGCATCCGCAAATTAATTTTCGTCCAGACAATCACTTGCGCCAGATCAGTTAATCACCGTGTTGCTGTATCTAGACAACTCGTAACGTGAACACAGCTCAACAATCCTCCATGTTCACCAACTGCTCTGTACCAGTAACTACAACAACCTACTACAGCCAGTGACTTCAAGTAAAAAGCAGCAATTTTCTCTCTCACACACACAATGGAACATCATTTAACTCACTAACAGTCAAATACAATTTTGCTAGAGATTACGAATAGAGGTACTAGGTCAGTGCTGCCAATAGGGAGACACCAAAGATTGGAGATGGCACGTAACATCAACTCGATCTGTAACTTTTGCCTCTAACAAAACCATGTCTTGAAGCAAAACATGGTGTGCAGTGCCTAGTGCGAATCCAAAACTAGGATTCTTGCATAGCCCAAGGACAAGACAGCACTGACAACGTCAATGTCCAAATAGTATAAATGACGAGATGTATTCCAACCAGTCAAGAGTACAATAACTCCCCAGACATCTTAAAATGAGTACCAAAACAATACTCAATCTACACGCCAACACTGTTTTTGTGAGGAAACGCCCCCAGAAAATGCACAAGTGCCACACAGCCCACTAATAAAGTACATAACAGTGCAGTAAAGTAAAGTGCAAAATACTGTAGTACATCAAAGTGCAGAACTCTACAGTACTGTGACGGTCAAGTTGGGATTCTATTACCTAACTACAAGGCCATTTCTTTTGGTAAAAACCACACTGAAGAACAATCCATGAGCGAGGTAAGGATGGCTCATGTCAACTGAGCCTAACAATAAACACAACCCCTCAACCAAAATCAACTTAAGTACAACTGTCTGTATTCAGAATACAAAACAAATCTATACAACAAGAGATGTGGTATATTCAACCATTGAGATATCCTCTAATACGCACTGGCTTGAAAGCAAAGGCAGGTACATACAATTTACAGTCCACTACATCAGCTTTAGAAGAACTCACTTCCAGATGCATTCATCGCTCATGTCCCAAAGTACTGGTGACTACAAGACTAAGAGACAAAGCTTGATTACCACACTCAATTCACATGGCGATTACAAAAGAAACTACAGCACTTTTCCCCCCGAAGCACAAAACCTTTATGGGAGACTTTCAAATATCAGCATGCCGAATGATCAGATGGGGCTGGATACCAGTGGCAACTAGCGGACGAGGAGACATTTTATAGTTTCTACTTAAAACCCATCACATCTAATCCCATACATTGTGAAAGGGACTTTCCCCCTCCAGCTACAGCCAGTCACTAGTACACAGTGATGAGCCCCAACTGCTTTCTGAAGGTCACCCATTCAGTCTTCAGCCACTGACAGACACTATATTAAGTCAAACAAAGAATTTTTGCCTAGCCTGCTTATTACACATCTTAAATCACAATTGTCAGCTACGTGGATCATTAAGTAGAAATTGACAACTTACAAACATAGCACTTGACACACCTTTGTTCATGAAGCTTAAGAGTTGTGCTTTCCCAACCACTTCTGCAATCCTTGGCCAGAGAAAGCTTAAACCAATAATTCATTAAATGTTCCAAGAATAAACACTAAGACCCAATGGCAATGCTATCAACTACATCTTGTTCCAGTCCATGTCGGACAAGATCCACTGCTGTGATGGGCTTCCATTGCAGGGTCCTGGAAAAAATGTCTTGGATGAGTGAAAAACAGTTAAAAGTCAACAGAAGATGAGAATACTTTAATTTCATACACAAACGTGAGCCGGGTGTTTCAATTTTAACATCATGACAATAACAGCTGTCACTGT
The DNA here is from genome assembly GCA_002633005.1 of Phoronis australis. Taxonomy (NCBI): domain Eukaryota; kingdom Metazoa; phylum Phoronida; family Phoronidae; genus Phoronis; species Phoronis australis. The sequence continues at coordinate 650,076 of NMRA01000020.1, read as the reverse complement.
AGCTTAAAATAAGACTTAATACTTTTGGGGCTAATGACTCTGCAGTTTAACAAAAATGAAAAACATTTGAAACAATTCAACATCTCAAAAATGTCCCACCACCACAAAAAACAACGAAAAAAATTTAAAGAAAACTTGCCTCATTTTTAATCAGTGCCTCAATTATTAAAACAAGTGCAGAATTAAATAGGAACAAGACTTGACAATGAAATGCACTGTGTTCCAATAAACTAGCTGTGACCCTTGGATATGCTGTACACACCTTCACTTTAAACTCAATGACAGCAGTTCAACCAACTTATGACCCTTCAATCATTTACCAATTTGTTCATCTGGGACTCCGCATTTTTTGTTTTAAAAGACATTTATGATAAGCATAGAACACATCAACTATTAAGTCCTGGCAGTGTAAAAAATTCAATACATGATATGGACACTGGCATAGTATTCAGTGACCTAGTAGTTTTAAAACTCACCAAGAGATGGCACATTAGGTTCATTTGGTTTGGGTGTGTCGAGACACTGCTTGGAGTTAGTGTGCATTATTGTAAGAGTCTGCAAAAAGATGAATATGGGTCAGACATCAGAAACATGAGTTCTAACAACAGGGAGAACATGGTCAATAGATGTTCACCACTGTCAGTAAAATCATGGTTGGTGGACTGTCAAAAACCGACACTATTTTGCCATGGGTAAAGCTGCACAACTGAAATCATCCCGATGCATTTGTCGTATATGTTTTCACAAACTCTTGGTAAAAGCACAGTGCATCAGCTTCACTTAACAGCTAGCAGTTAAAGCAGCCGTAAATCTGTGTTCCACCCTCCAAGCGAAATTATCAAGGCTGGTCTCGAGCAATAAACACCGATCAAGTCTTTCCATTCTGATGGTCTAAATCAAGCTGTTTTTTTTTTGGGCTGGAATGCAGGCATGTTGCCATAAGTGATCCTGTGATTTAAACATGCATTCTGTCACAACTCCGTACTCAGATAAGAAGTGATATTTATGGGTTTCCATGAAACAAAGGTTGGAGCATAAAATAGCACACCGCGACAAGCCAACTTGTAAAGCCAAATTGTTCCCATTGCTAATCAATTTGCAAATGATTCCAGCGTTTCAAAAGACTTGACAGTCTCTTGACTGCTAGACATCAGGCTCTATGGGTTGGCTCGGCACGACGTGTCATATTGTGCTGAGCATGGTCTCAGCAAATATCATCTGGTCAGTTCTTTGCTAATTAAGAAATTGCTTGTCATACCAGTAAGGATCTAATCAACACCCTTTTCATAGCGGCAACTGATCCAAGTCACAATTTTGCTTCGTGGGTGGAACGCAGGTATAGCGACATTTTTTTTTTTAAATTGAACAACATCTAGTGGTTGAAATTAGGAAACCTTATGAAAAACTATTTAGCCAAAAAAATTTTCTGTCACTTGCTCAGCTGACATGCGCCACTTTTTAGATAATTTTCGACCTTTTCGATCATAGCATTTCTCAGTAATGATACTGGAAATCCAGTTGCTTCTTTGAAAAAATAAATTATTTTCTCTCTTAGTTTTGCACTGAGCAATATGTCCACTAAGAAAGTTTTTGCACACTGTACAATTATCAAATTACTCATTATATGATTATATTAGTCTTTAAAGCCATTCACGTTTTATGGTCTTACTTCACTGATCAGCCAATATCTAGCAAATTTTGTCCACAGATCAAAAGTGGGGCCAGACATTATAGACAAGATGCTGACACAGGTAGTCTCAAAGTCTTTTGTAACCATAGGGAACAGCACTTCGAGAAGAAAGTCAATGTTGGTGTTATCTCAACTAATAATTCAATTCTCCAATGACATTTGCACCTCCACTTATTATCAGTAACCTGTTCCTTTCAAAATTTTGTTTCTAGCAGAAGAGCAATCTTAAGCGTTGAAATGCATTCACGACTGCAAAACAAATGCAACCCAGGTGTTTATTACAAAAAATGGTCACTGGATGGCGCACAATACATAGAGCTCGTCTGAAAATGGAAAGGCACCGTCATATTTGTTATGGAAATCTATTGCGTTTGTTAAATTTCATGAAAATCTGTCTATGAACTTTGAAGTTGTAAAGGCAACTGTAAAAAAATAAAACTATCACCAGGAGGCACAGTGGTAGTCACATTCATTCGAGAGAAGTGGTCATACGTTGTCACGTTCATAGAGATGCATTTTGTCAAATTTCACAAAAATCCTACAAGGGGTTTAGGAGATACAGTCGCAGGTGCATAACAAAATGACAGTAGGGGGCACCACAGAAGTCAGAAACATCTGAAAATCAATGAATGTCAGTCTTGCTACAGTCAGTAAGAACACATTTCCCAATTTTCACGATTCGTTTAGCGATTCGGTACATAGAGGGGCAAATGGAGGTAGAATATCGGTAATTAACGTTTTTGTACTGGGGTACAGCACTGACACACGAAACCGGAGTGCAACGCTATTTTTAAACACTGAGATGGCCATTTTGTTTTAGTCAATGCCAGAAAATGCAGAAACAAGACGAGGACTTTTCACTAAGCCGTTAATGTCGCTTCACTAAGTATACTACACAGTTATTAGGGCGAGGCGAACAGTAATTAACAGTGGCAAAATGTCTTAAAGAAAACGAGGAATTTGTATGCTAGTCAAAAACCAACACCAAACTCATTGGCTTTCCTCCAGGTGATGTAACTCTTTCCTATTTTAAAGCTGCATTACACCCTGTGGAACATTTAACTGTCATAAATTCAGTCTCATACTTCTTGCCAAAACACGATTCTACATCCATTACCAACAAGAACATCGAAACCATCAGTGCCTCAAAAAATGCTTCAGAGATTTATTGGTCAATAACTCAGATGAGCACGGCAATGTTTTAAAACCACAAAGTGCTTTGGTTAAGAATTCAACATCGACAGCTAAACCAAGACGGAATGCAGCCTTAAGCTAAATAATCTGGATCTATTCACTGGTAAACTAACCCTACACAGAAACGTCTAGAAATAGTGGTCATTCACAGTTACTGTATTACGTGTTCCAAATGGGCAAGAAAAGGTCAAGCAATAGTCACTAATCTGTAGGAATGGGACATTTCTTTCCATGCACAGGGAATCATGCAGAGACAATAGGCTAATTTTCAAGATGTGTCCATGATTTAAGTCACCGGTGGATTGGAAAATGGCATCATGATCAGAATAACAACAAGCTGAAAATTAACATAATAATTACAACAAAAACTCCAATTAATTAGAAAAGTATAAAATGTACCAAATAAAATAAAAAATCAAATTATTGAACCAAAAAGTACAAAATTAAATTTAAAAACTTTCAACACTTAGTCCCTCATTTTATAATTGGTCTGACAGCAGGACTCAGCATCCCAAACAAGCTCCTGTCCAACAACTGACCACAATAAACAATTAGTAAACTTTAACAAGCAAAGCTGCAGGAGTCAACTGTGCTGGATGACTGCAGCCTTCAACTACATTGCATTAGCTAAAAAAACTACTAAGAAACTTCCCACCACGTAATTTTCTATAGAGGTGGATTGAGCATACATAGACAAGCTCATCCCAACACACAGGAGAGCGACAGGGAAACGGGAATCCTAGCCACAAAAACATTCAAGTACCCCACACTACAAAACGGTCCATCATCTATTCCACCAGCTAAAACAACAATCTCAAGTTAAGAACAGGATCAGGTTGATGTGATCAGTGGCGGATTTAGAGGGGGGCCATGGCCCCCCTAAAATTCTCCCAGTTTACATTTGTCAGATGGGGGGTGCGAATGTCTGACAGGCAAAATCCTGACTAATACTCTGCCATGCCCCCCCTAACTAAAAATCCTGGATCCACCCCTGGTGATAAGATTTTGCGGTTGATATAAGGTTTTGTAGGACAAGAGGCAGAGTGGCTTTATAGGATAAGTGCCTACTTCTTTAACTGAAAGTCGTGGGTGCAAGACTCACTGGGGTACACTGCTAGACCCTCGAGTCAGGTCTCTAACTCCTCGGCTCCATTTTAACTATTATATATTAACAAAGCATAAAAATGGTTCCAGGTGATCAGTGCAATGGGCCAACCTGAGGTGTCTGGTACAACGTATACCAGACCACCTGCAATTATTATTTTTATATTTAGTATACTTAGCCAAATATCTACAAACCTATAGATTCTAAGTTTATCTTTCCAACATAGTAAGCCTGTAGAATTTGATTTTTGACTTTTTACAAATCTGTCATTCATTAGGTCACATGACCAAGTTTTTAGCAAAAACATGATACTTTGAAAGTATTAATAGCATGATCAAATTTTATTAGACATTCTTGTTTTTGAAAGCCCTCATGCAAAGGTGGACAATTTCAACACCAATCCCTAACAGCATTTAGGAGAGTAGCGCATAAGGGAAGTGTCTAAAAGTTTCATTTAGATCAGCCACAGTCCTACATGACCTGAACAAACCTTTCATCAACCGTATTACTTGATAAAAAATGGATTTCGGCTAACATGAATCATGTTTTGACGATTCAGAAGAAACTAAAGAAGCAGGGCACCAAGCACTCCACACCGACTATTTGACAAATAAGAAGCAAACAACAATTTGAGACCTGGTCAAACAACTCAATTCAGGCAATCTCACCTGTGGCGGTGCTGTTGTTACCCAAATGCATTGTGGGACACTTGTCAGTTCATAAACATCTAGTGACAACATAGATAACTTGTGGGTGTATAACTTGTTTCATGATTTGCATTTCAGGTGGTGAGATCCGACACCAAACGACTGGATGGGGCATGACTCGAAAATCTTCCGCCAAAAATTGCTAATCAAATATTGATGCCTTTAGAGGCTCACTTTCACTGTTTATTTCTTCTATGATGGCTATTTTGTTACACTTGCACCCAAAGACATGTTGTAGTGGAGTTTGCTTATAATTCTCGTGTGCGCAAGTTTTCCTTCACATTGTGTACACATCAACAAGTAATCTGTGATATCACCTAGTAAGTACAAACTGACAACCCTCACACAATGCATTTGAAATACAGAAGCAGCGCCATAAATGAAATCCCTGAATTTTCCGGTGCTACGGAGAATTATGCAATAAATATCATTAGGATAAAGTCATTCCTTTTTAAAGTATCAAAAAATTAAAACATCTACTTATTTGACTGCCACAGTAGACCATCGTTTATTAAATAATAACAAAATGCTTTATTAACATGCTCCCAATAACTGTATCATTGTTCTTCAACAGAGAAAAAAATTCAAAGCTTTCGAACAAAACTCAACACGAAATTCATAAAAATTGAAAAAGCGTGAACAGCGCAACTGGCAGACATTAAAACGTTTTCCAGACCAGATACCCAAACCCTTCCCAGGAGATGCGTCAACACTACCTGTCGATCATAAAGCCATTGTCCGCCGGACACCGTGTGACAAGACATTAGTATGGCGGTGTAGTACTGTGCACCTATGCACAGGTCGTCGGCCTGTATTTGTTTGGTGGCCACATAAGAAAAAATCTGAAGAGCAAAAATACGAAGGTGAAACGACGAGCCGTGTTAGTGATACAGATGACGGGGCCGGGCGTGAACGATGGCGACGAATCATGGACAGGAGAGATGAGGGAAGGGTGGAGTCTCAAAACCGTTACACACAAACACAAACACCTGGGAGAATATTTGCATATTGTGTGCAATGATAAACAGTTCAGGGGCCCAGTTTCATACTGTATCTGTTTGTGTTCCTTGCATTCTGAGAAATATAGTCCATGTGGCACTAATACAATGGATATTTATTAGCTGTTGGTAACAGGCATGTTTACAGAACAAAAATTGTGACAATTCGTAAAATCAAAATTGGTTAAAAAAGTAAGGATTTGGCAACTTTAAACAAAATTCAATGGTTCATACAACAGACCATTTTTAAGATCTCAGAAGTCATGCTGGGAAAGCAAAACTCCAAGACAATTTTCAAAATCACACAAGGACAGTCAGATAATGTGTGAAACAGCCCTCCTGCCATCAAGACTGTCCATGATTCCCTACATCCTTCACACGTCGACATCAACCATGCAAGGTGATGCGTCATGACAAACCTGCCGGTTGTATTCCCAATGCTGGTTTCCCCCCAGCCCGTGACACTGAAACAGATTGACGGGACCGTTGACGGCCGACACATCAATGCAGACGTCATCTGTCTGAAATGCCTTCTTCTTTGAGTACGAGAAAATCTGGCAGCAGGAGAAAAACGTACAAAAAACAATGAACGACTCAACATGACAGCAATTCTAGCACAGCTCTCAGCACTGATCAAGCAAGTCAACTAGCCGTGGCTTGAAATGCATTATTTACACTTAAGTTAATAGACAGTAAAACACACAAAACTATGGTCTCAATACATTCAAGAGTAAATGAGACAGGGGATGACATGGGATTAAACATTATTGCCTTCTTTATCTTCAAATAATCACTAAAAACTTTAATGGCAATTCGTCGCCTATTTCACACAAGGCAATTGTTAAAATATCATTTCAATGGCCGATAACCTTGCAACGAGCAAACTTTCACTGGGTTCTGTATAATGAGAGCTGTGCATTTCAAACCATTACATTTTTGTGGAGAAATTTATCAAACTAAAATCAGACTAGTCAGTCACAGCAAGCACTAAATAGGCGAAGACTTAACAAAGTTAATCACACAGGACCTTTATACAAAATCCTTTCCATTCTATATTGTCATAGTAAATTCCATGTAAATTTCACATTTGGCAATTTTCGAAATTTAATTGTTCTCTAAAATCTATCTGCCAAGTGAGCCTGACAATCGGACAGTCTGAATACTGATTATAATAATTTCCAAGTTTGTCTGCAGACACGACTGACAATCCCAATACCTGGTTCCCCCCCATTCCGTGGCAGTTGACCATTCCCAGTTTCTCCCCACTCTTTCGACCCATACTGTCAAGGCACTTTCCAGTTTGTTTGTTCTTTATCTGAAAGTCATCACACAGGGGTTACGGTATACACCAACAAAGCTAAAATGCTACATCAGCAGCTGAATACATACTCAATGGACTAGCAATGATGCAGTGATACTGAACTGTCAACAAGTTGCAAGATTTCAAATTTTAAATTTTCTACATGTGATCAGGGTCCCACAAGATCCATCTGCTTCAAACATATGCTCACTGTGTAACAGAGGACTGTAAATAGTTCTACATGACAAGTGATTTTGAGTCAACACAGCTGCTGAACATAACATCAACAAACCCCTTACGAACAAGCACATTTTGTCAGTTTATATGAAAGCATGAGCCAATTGAAAATGGGTTTCCTATGGTCAATCAGAGGAATCTCACATGTGCGTTAAAGACACAACTCAGGTCATTCTCAAGGCAAAAACGTTATGGAAACGTGTAATACAAATTTAACTACAGAGTCCAAACTATAACAGGGGTCTGTCTCATGAAGAATTAGATGAGACTTAAGTCCGAAATTTGATTTTGTGCTACGCAGAACTATTTCTGAAAAACTATTAAACGTCATTTGCGCAAAAAAAACGCAAAATCTCCAAGAATGTAGTTACACAATTGAAAACTGCTAGTTGCTGAATGTATTATTTGTAAACCGTGATGCTCTCATAATTATCCTTATTCAGCAATTGTGAATAGGGAGTATAAGACCAAAGTTCTGTCTAAAGACTTTGGTCACTCTTCATAAAACTGACTTCATGTCTGGTTCACACACGCATGCACGCACACACACACAAACACACGCATGCACGCACACACACACACATTCCTCAGAGAACTTCAAAAAGGCATCCAAGCTTCAATGCAGACAGTCTGTAGATAGTAATGTCAACTCCACTTACGCGCAGTTTCATGAACACCATTTAATTCAGGACTAGAGCATGACTAATTCATCGCAGACGATAATTTCACTCACTGTTCCCAAAGAGTAGTAATCCAGAGGCATCTGTGACTCGGGGTAGATGTTCTCCAAGTACCAATGGAAACTCTTGCATTTGAGCTTTTCTCTCAGAGCTTTGCGCTCGGACACATCCCCATAATCTGTCTGCCGTACGCCTGGCGATAACACGGGATAAATCATACTAAGCGCTAGGATAGTCGAAACTTTCTAACAGACTACTAAAATCAATGCGACCCTGTTCTGGATTATATTTCACAAAACCATTCAATGTAATGCAGCAAAAGTTATTTTGAGAAATTTTATAAAATGCGAAATCATCAACGTACTTAGGATTGTCATTTCAGCTTTTAGATTTAAAAAATACAAAACGGTGATCTGAGGGAAGATAGCTCATCAAACCCAGTGGAATTGTAAGACCATGTATGGTGCAAGGCCATGTAAGAACACATCTGGGGTGAGGTTATATAAGATTATGTTTGGCTCATTTTAAAAATTGAATGCAAGATCTGACATGAAATGTGCCTCTGCTATCCCAATTTGGTCGACTTACATGTCCTAGTGCCACAAAGGAGAGGGAAAACCCTGAAAATCTTGATATCAGTTTTGAAAAATAATATATGAAACAGAATCGAAACACAGCCTTATGTGATTACAAACAGAATAGTTAGGACACGCACCCGAAAGTCCGATTTAACTTAAATTGAGCTTTCCAGAAAACACACCTCACTGGTCAGCCAATGAGAGACTCTCAAGAAGCAATGGAGACTGATTATGTGGGACTGGTGACATTTTGACTAAGTGAAAACACCCTTATTACACTGTAGGTGATTCGTTTTAAACAAAAATAAAATAGCCTCCACGAGAGTTTATAAACACCAATCACTCAGCATTAGCAGGCGTTACAGGGACCTATCCTCGAAGTCACTGTCTAAAACAAACACCTGATTTGTTAACCACACAAAACGCACCTTAAACTTTCCGTACCATGATATAACACGACACTAGACTTCAGCCATAGTTATATGTCAATCCCAAAACACATCATTCAGAGATTATCAACAACAACCCAGGGCATTTTGACAGGGCAGACCCCCCCCCCATAACTGTACTGCATTCTATCAATCATTAGTGACCTTCCATTTCTTTTTAATTTTAGAAATCACTTAGTATCCTGGCCTGCAGAATTTTGAGACCAGTTATTTAAGCGACAATCACAATTCAAAAAGATTAACATCTAACTACCATCACAGCCACAGCAGTCCAGACTAAAAACAAATACTCAGAACAGCCAGTAAACAACACCAAACAAGTGAACGCAAACTACATTACACACACAACAAACAGTGCGAATCTGAAACTCAACTGGATAACAAAAACCCCACCAGCCGTAACAGTGAAAACACTAATAGATCCCAAGTGACCATAGTATTTCACTGAGGACCACAAATAATCGATACTTAGTCTAGTTCTCCAGTGTTTACTAACCATCAATGCAAGCAAATTAAAAGTCAAAACAAAAGGAGAAAAACTAAACAAGATTTTAGCACAAAAACAGTGGATGGTTAACACAGGCAAGCACGAAGCTTGTCTCTCATGACACTGATATCCATTATGTACCAGTGGTGCAAAATAGCATATTAAGCTTTCATAGACATGATGCTGTTTGTTGTATTTGGATTACAGCAACGTTTGCTTCAAAGGGTTAACAAGTAATAACCTTGAAAGTCAACTGACAATGCACCAAACAAAATGCAATTAATTTGATTGGTTACAGAATGCAACCATCTTAACTCAATTAATGGTACAGGCAAAGATGAACAATGTAAAGTCTAGACAGTGGTGGCTTTGTTTCCATGGAAATGTCATCGATTGATGGACGGGTGTTGATTGGCTCTTAAAGGAAAGGCACTTAATATTAAGACTTCATATTAAGAAAACTATGTAAAGAATGATTTCAAAGTTAACAAGATTTTGGATAAAACGATGCAAAATAAAGGCAGAACATGACTGTGGTGACTAACAATTAAACACAGCCAAAAGAAATCTAACACTGCGTTCTCATTCCCCTCTACTGCGCACGGCTGGTGCTGTTCAGTGACAGTGTTAAGACAGTGAAACAATTTTCAACAACCAGACACACATTCTACCACACACATGCACACACATATTATGCAAACACACAGAGATCAGCTGCACGAGTAACCCTTGAACTCAAGCTGAAGCACAAGCATGCCAAGTAGCATGTGATCAGCTAACTATATGATGCATGCTGACAAATTGGTGAGCAGCCAACTCATAGACAGACACAACAACAATTGGTTAATAAATGTTAATAAGCCGCACAGACCTAGAAAACAGAACAAACGCAAACATTAGAAGAAACGATGAAAGTTAGTAGCTGAAAGCAGACGGCGACAGCAAAACACATTCAAGCATGAAGTTGTCATGTCATCCAGTGGACATTTCTTAACTAATGGTCATTATGATCATCATATTAATAGAAGGTTCCTCAGGCATTTAAGAAATAGATGGCATGACTTCCATTAATTACAGTCATGGTGATGTTATACATGCAGTCAGTATTAATCGACATGATCAGACCCACTGCATCAGTGAGATAGTCAGTCATTATATACACTGGGTGAGGCTAGTGAAACAACTCACAATCGAATCTCATGAAGTTTTTTATTAACAGGTTATTTTGATACGTTTAAAAAGAAGGTTTTTCTTATTAAGCAACAGCAAGTGAATGTGGTGTTGCCCACTGAAATGACACAGCAACTTTAACCAGAGAGGACACTTTGAGTCAAAGGTCTGACCTCAGAGGCAGAGGTCAAGAGTGAAAGGTCGAACCTGGGCTGATTTTGTAATAGAAGTTCTTGTATTTGTCCATCCAGACCTCGGCCGTGCGTTGGGTGTTGTGGTTGAGGATGCGACTAACGCCACCTGGCCACGAGTATGGGCTGACCTTTCGGAAGACGTGTCCGACGCGGGAGCACGTGGCGATCAAGACAGAGCCCCCGCACATCCACACCTGTTGTGTGCAGAAATGAATGAATGATGGAGAGAAATGCGTGTTTAGAACAGCCGCACAATGAGGCAAAATAATGCACTATGTTTCCTGAGGACATTACGTGTGGTGCATCGAGGAAGTAATGAAATCCAAATGACACTGTACGCTTTGCAAAATACTTCACGTGAAGTCTTACTTCAAATGAATATGAAATACGAACTGTTTATTTTGATTACATTTAACTCCTGGAAATGAACACCACAATAGGTACTGCCCTCGGAGACACAACTACCATGCAACGGCAAATAACATTGTAACCTCAACCCCAAGTCTTAGGTGAACACCGCACTACCTGAGGTCAGAGAACAGTCAGGCGGTTGAAGATACAAGTCAAGTATAGCCATGCAGGCAAGTCTAAAACATGACCATTCGCATGCGATGCTTTATCGCATTATCTAACCTGGATTGATTTTGTAATAGAAATGTTTCCACTGATCCAGCCAGACTTCCGATAGCCTGGCATTGTTGTGGTTGATGATGCGCCCTGTGCCGCCGGGGAAAGTGTACGGCGTCGCCTTGCGGAACACGTGTCCTACATGGGAGCACGTGACAATAAGCACCTGGCCACCACACATCCAGATCTGGTTTGGAGACATCCAGAGATGACAGACAATAGAACAACAGGAGAGAAACAATAGACGTCCAAATCAAAGGAAAGAATAAATAAACTTAAACGTAACAAGAGCAATGCAGAGCGTTGAAATGCGCCCACAATTGCACC
>NMRA01000020.1:546672-637370 GCA_002633005.1 Phoronis australis | reverse complement strand
ACAGTAGTCGAAATCGTCGGAAAATCATCGTCAACCGTCCTCTACATAGTAAGCATATACATGCCAATTTTCACAATCATCCTTTGAGCGGTTTGGTTGATAGAGGGGTGGACGCACAAAAACAGACTCGAAAACACTAAAAATGGCCACTAGGTGACGCAAACTATGTCGAATCCATCTGAAAACGGCAGGATAGCATCATCTCACTAATACGTGCCTACATACCAAATTCCACTAGGGGGCACACCGGTAGTCGCATCCGTCCGAAAGTTCGCACATGCCGTCCCATTCATGAATGGAACAAATTTCATGAACGTATGTCAAAGGGTTTTGGAGATAGAGCAGCGGATGCCGGACGCCGCCCGGACGGACGGACAGAGATGACGGCATAATGCGTCCACATATAATATGTGGGCGCATAAAAATGAAAGTCCAAATTTTTTCATTCTATCCAAACTTCAGTCAGTTTAGATGCGAGATTTCGTAAAAATCACATTTAGTGTCTGTAGTAACAGCATAAAGCCAAACCAAGACAGCAAAAATTATTACGCAGTGAAAAACACCAAGACACCAAGACTACAATCCTTAGGCATTTAGAGCTTGAGCCTAACAGAACGTTGATTTGAAACCGGCACGTGAACGTTCAAACTTTAATTCCATGTAGCAAACCGATTTCAACAAATTACTTAACATAAAGTGTCCAATTCTGCCTTGCACGAAACATTTGGATGAAAACTATATCAGCAGCATAATACAGTTACTTCCATTATGATAAGTGGCATGTTTCTGCCTAGAAAACCACACATGCGTGGGGCTAAAACTTTACTACAAAAGATGACGCACCCTGAAGGACATTTCTAAGTTCTCGCCACCCCAAATATCCATGCCTGGGTCATAGGATCCGATCTCATAGAAGTAACTCCTGTCTATGGCAAAAAGACCACCAGCCATGGTTGGTGACCTACAACAAAAAACAAATGATGCTAACAGAAACATCAAACACAGACTTCTTCACTGTTACAGCAGAATAATACAGTTAAATAATTTCTGCGTTGGCCAATAAAAATTTTAAGACATGCCACTGAGAACTACCATCTGGTAGTGAGGTGAAGGCAGTGCCAGAGGATTATACCCAGGGAGTAAATTTCTGACATGACCAAAATGTTATTAAAAAGCTTCCAGTAGCTTAACAGTTGAGAGTAAACTAAAGAATGTTCTTTTTGCGCGGCCCATCCCCGAACCTGTTTGAAATATGTCCTTAATGACGCAAAAACAAATTCAAGCCCAAATCCAATTCTTCAGAATGTTTGCACTGGCTAGACAAAACAAAATAATTTCACTACAATTTTGTCATTTTTTTGAAAACAACAAATCCAAAGTGCACACGACATCACAAAATACACTAAAACACACATAAACACACCTGAGAGGCACGTATACACACCTGAGAGGCAGACTGCGGTCATTGTTTCTGCGGGTCAGTTCCCGCTGTGGAACAGGGTACCACCTGAAGTTGAGCTTCCAGTTGAAGCCTCCCCACGTCATGTCTGACCCTGCGATGTATTCAAATGTCTCATCGCTGATCACATCGATGATTGGACAAACCACATTTGTCCTGAAAACATATTACAGAATGAGCACTGATTTGATGATTATCGATTCACACATTTGAGTTTCTGATCTTTGATCACATTCTAATCAGTTGGTACAACAACAAATTTAAACATAATGATGAGAAGACATTTCACCAGCCAACAGATAATTTACCTGTCCTTGTAGATTTCATAGAGTAGTGGTTCTAACCAGCCCTCTGTGCATTCACAGTGGGCATCTAGGAATGTGATCACGTTGCCCTTTGTAGCCTCAGCACCTACACAACAAATGTACAAAATAATTTTACAATACGGCAAATGTGTATCCGGACTTTACAACGTACGGCAAATGCACATAAAGACTTCACATTATGCAACAACAGACGCTACTTGAACATGTACCATTATGGGTCTGAGAAATATTGACAAGATTTCATATACTCACAGAATCAAGTTCTCAATTCTGTATCCAACTATCTAAAACATTTACTGTCTACCATTCATTATAATATGTTAAGAATTTAAGCTTTTCCAAACCTAGAACTATGCTATCAGTTAATGCCATTATTCCGGTGAGAACAGAACTTATTAGCAAATGCTCAGAACTATAAACTAAAACCAATAGACTGCCTGTCTATTCTTATGACTTTGTGGTCATGTCAGCCCCTGACCATAGGTCATTAAACCACTTACCTGTCAACCTGGCCCTGATTAATCCACTCCTTTTGCCCATCCTTATCACCTTGACTGATACGGGCAGAGTGGCCACGTACTGCTCTAGTCTCTTGCCCAGGAAATCTACAAACAAATGAAACATACCTGAAGAGTTCTGCTATAGATGGTGCCAGTATAATGTTGTGGTTCACCTATACATGGTGCTGGCATAATGTTGGGGTTCACATGTAAATAGAGCTAGCATAACATTATGGTTCACCTATAGACAGTGCCAGCATAACGTTGTTGTTCACCAAAAGATGGTGCTAACATAATGGTATGGTTCACCTACAGGTGGCGGTTGTATAAGTTTATGGTTCAAATATAGATGGCGCTAGCATAACATGGTTCACATATGACATGGCGATAACATGATGTTATGGTTCACCTGCTGATGCTGTTACCACAACATCATGGTTCACCTATTGATGGCAAATAGCATGTTATGATTCACCAAAAGATGGTGCTAGCATGTTATGGTTCACGTATAGGTGGAGCTAGCACAATGTCATGGTTCACTTATAATTGGCGCTGTTCGTGACAATGAGTTCAGTTGTGACGAAGCAAATTTCGACTACACAATCATATTACACTTTATTTGTGTACAAAAACATTACACTTTATCTCCCAAGGCATGACAAATCCATCAAAAAGACATACACAAAACTGTGTAACTGCATCAAATTACTAAATTCCAAGTCAATTTCCAGACCTATTGTTCGACTTTAAATGCATAGGACTCCAGCATCAGCCACAAATCAGTTCAGTCTCCATATCACCCTTTTTACATACAAAAAATAGTGCTAATCTTTAGTATGGACCATTTAATTTGGTTAAGAAATGACAACTGGTCCTGGACAACCCTTCGTGACCCTTATAACCACCCGACTCATCTGTTTACTTGTGTCCCTTTTGAAAACTTTAATTACTTTAAGGTATACTAAAATCCACATGAGAAAAGTTAAACATTCTTCTGAATGAATAGACTGAGTTTTACACCAATTAAGGGACTCCAGTCATCTACACCAATGTGGAAGCACCATCAGTCACCTACCTCGTTCACTAGCATCATCCACGAGAATAATCTCCTTCAACAGGTGGCGTGGTGATCGGGTGATAATGCTCCAAACAGTGCGAAGTAGCGTAGTCCATGCCTCATTATGGAACACAATGACAACACTGGTTGTGGGAAGCTCTTCAACGTTATACTCTTTGGACTTACACCTGAAAATGGAAGTCCAAATGTGAGTCTGAAACTTATAACACATCTACCAACAACTATTCCCCTTTTAAGAGAAATACTGGTGACAGCACATATCAGGGCCCTCAAGGCCTCACTTTTGGGACCAAGTATCGACTTCATTCCCCTTAGAAAAACACTTAAACATCACAAGAAATTCTCAAGGCCCAAATATTCCCATCCATACAATTAAATAGTCCCCTCAAGTCCGATATCTCCTCATATATTGCACCTTCAAATACCTCTCAGATTAGTGTAAGCCTTTCTTAACACCAAAAAGCCAAGCACACTTTAACATTATGCTGAATATGGATTCCAGTAAAGGTCTCAAGACATAGACTTAGTACAAAATGAAGTTGTTTTCAAAAAAGTGAACAAAGTCTCATCTTATATTGGTGAAATTTCAAAGCAACTATTTCCAGCTGACTCTCTCCTCATGACTAAATAAACACAAAAAAGTTTTCAACAAATTCCATTCACATGCCAACAAAAATTCTTGAAAAAACCAGCAACAAACTCGGCCCATAGTAAATACACGACAAGATGGCGACTGAAATGGCTCATGCTACTAGCAAATTTGAGCAGCAAAATAAATGTGCATGTCTGTCATTCTAACAAACGAATCGTGCAATTACCACAAACCCAAACTACAAATAGCGTTCATTTGAATGTAGCCGTCTCACTACGTAGTGCTAGCCGCGCATGATTTTGCTAAACGTTGTGTACTCAATTTATACGTGGTACACTGTGCTGCCCTCTACCCTAATCTACGGAACCAGACCTAGTTTCACATAATCAGTTGACATGTCACATGACTAATTATACGCCTCCAAAATAGCCACACTGAGACTATGTGCAAGTGCACATAAAGAAAGCTGTGAAAATTAAACACATACACTGTGCACAGTGTCCAGGCATGGCAAAAATTATCCATTAAGATGGAAGTCAGTCTCAGTGAACAATGCAGCACTAACTTAAGTCTTGCACACCATGCAACAACTGCTGCATACCATGCGGCCACTGCTGCACATCGTTTACCGTATTCGCCGTAATAACTGCCCAGGGCGTTTAGAAAAGTTTTGTTCAGGGGGGCGCTTATTATAACCCAAGGCGGTTGAAACCCGGTCTCCGAAACGGGTGAAATCGGAAGCTAAGATTCATCAAATTTACGTTCTGTGACGTATCTGTAATCTATGAAAGACTTCCAACAAAACTGTGGTGCATTGTTATCAAACTTTGCTGCTAAATTACGATCATTTTACAGAAAATTGTGCTGAAATCCCAGGGCGAAAACTCGCCGAATGACTGCCTCAAAATTGCCGTCTTCGATATGGCGACTTCAATGCTTCAATAAAAATAGGTTCGACTCAAGCAAATTACCTGAAATCCTCATTAAGTTTTCTAAATAGCGTCCCTAAGACTTTTTTTAAGTTCCCGTGGAGTCTGGATTTACGGCAGTTTTAAGTACAAATCTGCGCAACATCGTGCCATCTACATGTATGATCGGCAACATGGCGAGAAAAATGTCTGGACGAACACACATGTTGTTGTCACGTGACGTTTGTTTTGAAGTTCGTCTGCGAGTAAGCGAGCGCGTGCGTGTAACCAGAGTTCATTTGCCAAAGCAGAGACCGTCTTTTGGCCAGAGCCACGCGATCTAACGAGCTAGATGTGCATTGCGTCTAAAGAAATTTGCACAAGCAGTAAGCCTAAACCAGAGCGTGTTTCATTCAGCACTTGCCAGTCTCGTGCTAAAAACGTTCGACATTTGTTTCGGTAAGGCCCATATTATGCCGCCCATATTAGTCGCCGTGTAGCTGGATGCGTACGTAACTATCTGACAGTTATTTTTCGGTGTAAGGGTGTGCAAGCATTCACTGTCAGTTGTCATTTTATCGGATATTCGGTTTAAAAACATCAATTATGGTTAATCAAACAATCCCTTTAAAAAATAACGCAAACATGTTTTATAGTATTAGAAATTGTCGGAAATTAGGGCCAATATTCATTTCTTACGGATGCTATGCTACCCGTTTCATGAATGGATAGTTCCCGACTAATGTCTTTGATGACAGCTAGGTTCATATATGTAGCGCGCGCTTTCTGGCCACGTGCATTCAACACCGAGTTATTTAAACAGTCGATGTGTCTACTGAAAGGTCAGACCATAGTGGGACACAGTCGTCGCGAAAGTAGCAACGCTGTTGCGTTCTTTTTGAAGCGCTGTGTTACTTTGAAGTGTATAGTCACGGCTAAATACAAATGTAGCAGTGCCATTGGTGGTCTAGAAGACCCGTAGAAAATTTTTTTTGTTGATAAATTGAAGACGTTACTGTAGCCGAGTTTTAGGACTGAAGGTACGTCATTGTTCGCATGTACACGTTCATGGACTGGGCGCTTATTTCAGCAAAGTCTGAAAACGCGTGGGGGGCGCTTATAGGGGCATGGGCGGTTACTACGGCGAATACGGTATGCGTGACACTGACTACGCATCATACGCACCTACTTCACCTGCGGACTGATTGATGAACATATACGGAAATTTTTTAGACAGAAGATGAGAGAATCTGCCATGTAATCAGACACTATGTGCATGTTATAGTCTAAGCGGCTGTACTCACTGCTCCATTCTGTAGTCCGGCAGGCTTCTGTTCAGTGACATCATCTCACTGGCTACAAGGTTGAACTGGTTGATCTTAAATTGCTCTTGAGAATACGCCTTCTTGTCTGGCGGGATCACCACTGCCCTGCCCATCTCTCCAGGGCCGTTGGGCACGCGCCTTGGCTGAAGGGCTGTAAGAACATATGAGAAGTGAGGCTGTGTGATGTAAAAGACAAAGTACATGTTCTCGTGGCACAGACCAAACAATACCAAATTTATGAATGCAAGGTGTGACTTGGTGAAGAGCAAAACAACAGAAACGCAAAGCACTGAAATGTACTCACGGCTGCACAGCAAATGGTATGCTTCTATGGGTGCTTATCAATATCATATGGATGGTGCAGAATACATTGAACTTGGTCAGAAAATGGGAAAATCTATTGTCCCATAGCATGCAAATTAGTCGAGAAACTCAAAAGATACAGAAGCAATTGTCAAAATAAAACTGGCACTAGGAAGCACAACGGTAGTCAGATCTGTATGTACCTGTTGTCAAGTTCATTAGAATTCACTTGCCAAATTTCACAAAGATCCTACAGATGCACTAGTGTCACCACAGTACTCAGATTCGTTCGAAAACCAACATTAGTCGTCTTCTCATCGGGAAAACATACGGCGATTTTTATAATGATCGTTTGAGATGGACTCAAAAACGAATTGTCCACTAGGTGGCATAGAGTACATAAGCTCCATCCGACGTCTTTTTAGCAGAAACCTCTTTTGCGAAATTTCATGAGAATCCGTCAAGGAAGTCCAAGATAAAGAAGGAAATGGAAAAAATGAAATTGCCGTGAGGGGACACAGCTGTAGTCGGATAGGTCCGAAACTTTTCGTCATCTGTCATCAGCTCCATGGGAGCACATCTACAAAATCTCACTAAGATCGTGGTAAGGGATTGAGGGGACACAGTAGTGGACGCCAGATGTTTAGGTATATGACAGAAACATGCACCCATGAATAAGTGGGAGCATAAAAATATTAAAAGCCATGGACAGTACTATCGTTAAAAATTTTCCTTTTGGTTTGAGTATGGCAGTGAAACATTTCTTAAAAGTTTGTGTGTACAGCCAGTTTTGACTCTTAACTTGACACCAGGCCCACCATGACAGTGGAGTTCACTGGTTCAGATTTGTTACCCTCCACAAGAGCTTTTTGACCACTGATAACAATAGTCCATTTTGTGATGCATATACATGGCACAACCACACATGTACGGCACAACCATACATACATGGCACAACCATACATACATGGCACAACCATACATACATGGCACAACCACACATGTATGGCACAACCACACATGTATGGCACAACCATACATACATGGCACAACCATACATACATGGCGCAACCACACATGTATGGCACAACCATACATACATGGCACAACCATACATACATGGCACAACCATACATACATGGCACAACCATACATATATGGCACAACCACACATGCATGCCGCGAGACTAACACTTGGGTGAGATACAGTGCAGCCAACGCAAGTACCACTCCAGGTTTCTGGCACAAAAATGTCAACTGTTAGTCATTAAAAAGAGTGAACAGTTACAGCACTATAAATACTTCAATTGTCAATTAACCAGGGAAGGAACTATAATCCAAGGGATAACAGTTCTATTAACAACATTCGATCATCACCACAAAACTACTGACTGATGCCATGACGACACAGATAGTAAAGGTTCAAAAAGCCAACATTTCAACTCAATATTATGTGACATAAAATTTAGTTACTTATCACAGCTTTGAGCAAACTTCATTCAATACCACACCTGCTGTTATTCAACAATTCTTCAAACAACAAAAAATAAACATGTGTTTGCTTGAAATTGATTTAAAAACATTGCGTCTCCCAATACACAAGCATTCTGCACGTCATACCATGGTGCATATTTTTATTGAGTTTTACGATAAATTTTTGTTCAATCTGCTTACAAAACCAACCAATGCCACATTAAAGCCACCATGACATCTAAAACCATCTACCGTCTACTTTCAGTCTACAGTACATGCTATCTACACTAAATCATTCCCATGAAAACCAGTGAGATCCACAAAGAGACAACCTCTCAATCTGCACTATCAGATCTTTTATACCTCACTATCTAACACAAGATTCTAACCATAAGCAGTAATTTCTATAAAACAAATGTCAATACAATGCAATATTGTCACTGGCTCAACAATTTTCTCAAGTCTAAAAGATCAAGCCACTTAGTACAGCACTTGGTAACACAGTATTTGTATTTCACCCAACTGATCCAGATCATTACAATTGATAATTTATAAACCTGTGTGTACTATTGATCAATAGACAGGTAAGACTAAACCAATAATAGTCATGGGTGAGAAACAACATAACCTCGGGATCCAAAACAGGACCACCAGTCTTCAAAATTGGACTGCCTCACCACAAACAGGCCCTAGGGAATCAAATGGGACTTACAGACCAGAAAATGGAACCGATACACCTAAAAACATGACCCCCCCCACCACAAAACAGAACCGCTGGGGACTGAACATGACTGCCTGACAAAATGTTGTCTATTCTTGTGTGTGTGATGCCGGTTATGACAATACTTTACCCAAAAATCTAAAAAGTCAAATTGGACAAACTGAGCAGTCATTTTGTTCTAAAACCAACACAGTGGTCCATAAATCCTACGCGATTCCCCTGGGTCCCTTTTGTGAAGAGTCGGACCAATTTGGAGGACTGGTGGTCCTGTTTCGGGTCCAGCAGTCATGTTGTTTCTCACCCCTGATTGTGGAAAACTGCAAGAACTGGTGTTGACAGTCACAATCACAGTGACGTGTCAATTCTAGTTACAGAGCAGGCCAAGAGTGCACCCTCCTTGAGCTATTAGTGACAGTCAGTGAAAATCGTTATTGCAGAAGACTACAACAGACAACAAATGTATCTTGTTAATGAAACACGAGCCAATCAATCAACAGCATATTAAATAACCTATAACAAGGACGTGCCATCGACCGATTCATAAATATCAAAGGCAAGAAAAATCATATCATCATTCAAACAGTGTCCAACATGCATAACTGACGGGCCTCCTGCTCAAGGTTTAGGGAAAATTTCACTATCTTGACTATAATACCCTGTATGTGAGCAGTAGGTGTTCAGAAACCAAATGTCACAAAAAACAATAGGGCGAATGTCTACTCGTAATTTTAATCCTGAATGCAAGGATCACTCTTGTAATATGATATTCAAATGTTAGCCCACCTACACATTCTACACTTATTTCTAAATTATTCAGAATTTCTTGGGGCGTTTTTGATTAGGGCACTAGATTGTTGCAAGAGTAGCAGGTATTGTGTATAACCACTTACATGTTTAAGTGTATCAGGTGACTTATAAGCCCAAGAGGCTGGGGATGTGCTACAAAAATGTTATTTGTTTTTGTAATGCATTCTGTGTCCTTGTCATTATATTCACACACTGAGATGATGGGATTAAAGTTGCTAACAACTATTATAGTATTCCTCACAGGCTCACAGCATTATTAATCTTTAAAGGGACAAGCAACAATTTCTTTCTGGTAAACAAGCATCACTAGTTATCTTAGAGGTGTTCTTCATCATTATTAATGTCTACCAGGCCCTCTACGGCTATGCACGCAACAATAGAATAGAGATGCAAATGGTTCAGAAAAGGACTGGAATCCTGTCTTAATTCAGTAGTATGACTGACATAGACTGCATGACTAGCAATCAATAATTAATTGTTGCATGTTAAGTCGCAGAAGGCCAGGGAAAAAGTCATTGGCAAAGAAAAAATATCTTTCCAAGTCACCCTGGGATTTCAATAAATCCACTTATAAGTTAACATCAAAATGGTTGTTTTTCCCTTTAATAAAAACGTCAATGTGTGCAGCACAGAGCTTGGAAACCAGTGCCCGGTTGTATGAAACAGTACCAAATAAGGACTCAACCATGTTCCCTAAACCTACAGTATATTTGTGGCCTTGTGAAAACATTGATTGTCCTTTCACTGTTTGAGCAACATTACTGGGTCAATTTTTGGATTTGATACAAATCTAGAGTGAACTCTTATGTCGCATTCTCAGTAGTATTGAAAATAAGAAAGCATGTTTTCATGCAACGCCCCAAATTTAAGAATTAAGTCCCTATTTGTTTTGATTGAATTAAGGGGTCAGTTTTTAGATATACTCTTTGAAAATGTCATTAGTGAAAGAGAAGCTTGTAACAAAGGTAAAACCTTACATGTACGAGCTATGAATGAAACCAACATGTAAAACATTTAGGGAACTTAGTTGAGTCCCTAATAGGGACCGTTTCATGCAACAGGCCACAGGAATTGATAACGGGAATAATTCAGAAGGAATAATTACAGTAGGAATGCACTATGACTTCACTTAATTATATAAATGATTGACTTAACCTTTCTGTTTCAAGATATACATATAAACATATACGTATGTATAAATATGTAATTCTTAAAGGTTGTGAAAATATATATTGCATTTTTAAGTCTGGTCTGCACGCCACCAGTGGCCACAAGCGGTGTGCTGACCAGACTTAAAATTTGCTATACCTATACATAAGTATTTACTTTATAATTTCTTTAATAGGTGCATGAGAAAATCTAGTGACAATAATACAAAGGAAATGCTGATGGTACGACAAGAGTGACACTGTCCCATAAAACAAAACCAACGTGTGCAATACCAGTTTCACGTCCTAACAAGATAACATACTCCAAGCTCACAAACGTTTTCCTGAAATACCAACTTCTTCAGCATACTAGACCTTTGACAAAAATATGAAGTCTAACTTTTGTACTAAGGACCAGACAAAATCCATCCTCATTTTCCCCACCAGTCAAAGGGAAGACAGAACTTTACTGAAGTAGTGTTTTCACACACCAAAACAGATTAGTGTTGAAAATTTGCAATTTCTTAACTCTACTGTCTAGGTCCTAAAATTTATATTAGGCTCATGAATTGTCAATAGTTTTTAATGATCTAAAAACTCATAATTTTTTTAATAATCATGCTTGGGACCTATCTTTAATTTGCTTAAAATGCACTATGAAGCAAATGCAGCAATGCTAGTGGTTCTAAATGCTGAACTAGAGAAGGCCTTAGATTTTCATTAACAATTTGACTGGCAGGTGCACCCTTATCACACAGAAACAGACTCTGTCACGACCTAGCTTGAGGTTTTATTAAAATGTGAGAAAAATGCTAGATCCTGACCAGACACCAGTCAAATCATTTGTAAGTTAATTAACAAGTCACTCACAGAAGATAAAAAGCGATACAATAGCCATGAGGATACATTCCCCAACACTTCGGGTCTGTTTTTTGACAAAAAAAGAAAAATGTCATCTTCGACAAAAGGGATGTTTAATACCGACATACCAGCAGAAAAGTGAAGCTCAGTCGTGTAATACCAAAACTATCAATATTGAAAATAGAGTCACTTAATATGTATACCTATATCATATAGTGGATATATGATAATAATCCAGTTCAACAAAGCATTAACTTAACAACAGACATCAGTGTTGAGTGGTGATGAAAACAGGCTTCATGTATCACCCAATGTGAGGCTCCATTTGCCGATGAGAAGAAAGGACCTGCTGAATGGAAGGACAGACCCAGAAAATGGGAAGGATGGGTGAGAAATGGGAAGGAGGGAGCTGTGAAATGGGAAGGAGCT
The DNA here is from genome assembly GCA_002633005.1 of Phoronis australis. Taxonomy (NCBI): domain Eukaryota; kingdom Metazoa; phylum Phoronida; family Phoronidae; genus Phoronis; species Phoronis australis. Next base: position 625,440 of record NMRA01000020.1, on the reverse strand, counting down.
GTGAAATGGGAAGGAGGGAGCTGTGAAATGGGAAGAAGGGAGCTGTGAAAGTAGGCCACTGTTAGAATTATTAGCAGTTACAGTGAATACCCGTTTTTGAAATGAATCAATAGCAAGATTAAGCAACCGTGTCGAATTAGCGCCAAACCACATATTTTCAGGAGTTAAATTAATTTTTACAAGAAAGTCACCTTTCTAGTTTTTCATACGGGCATACATATTTAGTAGTCATCTATCGCAAAGTGAATACAATTTTAGCATTTGACTTACGACACAACAATAATATTCAGTAACGCGACACGACATCACAAAGTAAAAACGTCAACCCATCTCACATTTTTCATCCGTCCTTCTCAATTTTGGGTCGGTCTTTGCCAGCAGTTTAAACTTCAAACTACTAGGTGATAAGGCCTGGAAAGTTATGCACAGACAGAAACATTGTCGAGAAACTGATATTAAACACTAATCGCTCTGGTCACAAATGTCCTAGTCTGAGAACTTTGAACTTCTACAACAGCCATTCCGTATGCTGAGAATTGAAGTAAATATTCTCAGAGCTAACCAAGGAGAGAGACACAACACTAGGGTTGAAATTAACAAAGAAAATTATGGTACTCACACTTGACACCAAAGACCACCACCAAAATTCAAACGAGGTCTGCGTACACAGGTGATTACACACACCAACACACATATAAGCCACAACAACAATTAACTCTAACAACTAAGCCGTCGGCCGCGGAGTAGTACCTATGTGGTCCCTCAAATTTTTACGCCTGCCCTTGCGTAGCAGCGGTGGCACTTTCATAGTTTCAACAGGTGGCGTCGGCCTATGTCCGTTGTCCACAGCCTGATGCCCAATGTCTGCCTTACCGTCTAGACAAGGACGCGGAGAGAAAATAAGGTGAGAATACAAACTGACAGTCATGCAGAACACTTCACTTCATGCGATCTCCTTTCAACATGGAGATGAAAAGAGGAAGGAGGGAAAAAACAAAACAGCATTCATCCAGGTGCGCTTACACAGGCAAGGAACAAAAACCTTGGGAAACTTTGGGTTAATGGAAAGCTTCAAATGAAGGTAGCCGCAGAAGCAGGGTCAAGGTTACATGGTGACAGATACCATGAGCCATTTTGGTAGAAACTTTTAATAATTGATAACAGTTAAATGAATTTGAAATGTTAACTCTGGATGTTAATTAAGAAACAGCTTTCCGCAAGACCTCGAACCCAGGAAATAAGATACACCACAATTTTACAAGGGCACACAAGTTCACACAACCACATCTAAGCGATAGGGCCACGGAAAAAATGAGGAAAGTCAAAGAAGAATACAAGAGCAACGCAAAGTGTTGATATGCGCCCACGCTGTGCATTCCGCAAATGGTATAACATTTAAAGGGTGTCTGTTTCTTCATATAATTACACGGTAGTCAGACTCATCTGAAAATCAAAATGGGTTACGCGCTCCTCATTATGAATAGATCGGTGAGATTTCATTAAGATCCAGAGAACAGCTTGGTAGAGAACCTGGCAATCACAACGACAATTTGTCACAAGGGAGCAGCACAGTACAGATCTGTCCAAAAATCAACACCTGTCACGTTTTCCTCAAACATGTCACAAAGAGGTATCAAGAAGCTTGGTAGATATCAAAGGAAGTACAAAAATTGACGTATAGGGTGCCACAAAAATCAACATGAGCCATGCTCTCTTCAGTAGGAAGATCCTTTGAGCGATTTGGCCGACAGAAAGGCGATGACAAAAATAAACTCGAAAATAATTAAAATGGACAAAAGGGGGCACATAATAGGCAGAACTTGTATCAATAGAACCCTGCTTGTTAAATTACATAAAAATTTGCAAAGGAACTTAATACAAACAGAGGCCAAACTAATATGAAAAACATTTACATTATTATCTCAACAGTGCTCAATATACCTTTAACTGTAAGCACTTAACTGCATTTGAAAAAGTCCAAATTATTACAAAACTCACCAGTCTGAAAATGTTTTAGGAATAGTCTACAGTTAAAGCTATTAGGTAATGTTGCTGAGCTCTAATTAGATAAAATTTGTCTTAGACATGGCTGCGGGTGGAAACTAAAGTGAGAAAGCTCCTATTAACCAAAAGCATTGCAAACCGTGGATATGTGCCCATAGCACACCACAAACGGTATGTTTCTAGGGGTGCTCATCAACTTCATGAAAGGTACAAGGAGACACCAATTGGACGATCACTGCAATAGTCAGAATTGACACACGACGACGTTGGTACCTTACCATTTAAACTAATATCAAATCAAAAAGTTTTAAAAAATGAGCAACTTTCAACATTTTTGAAAAAGAAATGAAAATGCCACAATGGAACACACTAGCAATCTAAAATGAGCAGGTGTAGTCTACTTCTTTTAATAAAGAACATTCATGAGATTTGACAGATACAACAATATACAAAAAGGACACAATGGGGACTGTCCAAAACTGGTAGTTGACGTCATCTCCAAAGGGGATGCTGCAGCAGTCCAATCCACTTGTAAATTGACAGATGCTGGCACATCACTGTCGCACATTTCTATGTCACGTTTCATTGAAATCCTTCAATTGGTTGTTTAGATATCCTCTAGAAATGTCCTTCCATCACAAAAATACAGGAAGAGCCCCTCGCAGAGACAAAATGGCCACCATGAGATGCCGCAATACTCCAATTAAGCCCAAAATCAACTGTTGTCGGCGCCTTGTCATCACATACCTCTGTGTCAATTGTCATTAGACTCTGTCAATTAGTTCTCCAGATAGATATGATCCGGAAACACTTTTCTATCCCAAAAGTACAGAAAACTCATCAATTTAGGATACAATATAATGCACAGGTGAAATTTTATTCTCTCATTTTTTTTCATAAATCATATACTAGTATGATGCTTTGCCATGATGACTAAGTTGTGCACCACAGCTACCAGCAGCAAATGCAAATGCCCACAATTTTTCAAAATAACCATAGAAGCCCTCGAAGAATAAAAAAGAGCAATTTTTAAAATCATTTTTGTCCAAAATTGGTGAGACTTTACCATACTCACAGCCCCATAATGACACCAAAATAAGGTGAGATGCAACAGGTGAATTTGCCAAAATATATGGAGAGGTGCTCGCACACATCTTTAACTCAAGTCAAGATTCATAAATATCTGTCAAACCGTTTTCTAGATATCGTCTGGAAACAATCTTCCCCAGAAGTACTGAGAAAAACTTTTGTCATGACATCAATGGCAATGCAATGTGCTGCAGTAGTCGAATATGCTCGAAAATCAAGCAAGGCCAGAGCATTGCAATCACACACCTCTGTAACAAATTCCACTGAAGACTGTACATTGGTTCTCTAGACATCATCCAGAAACATTATTTCCTCGCAAAAACAATGAATGCCTAACCTCCTGGCATACTGAAAAGTGGAATACATCGACCTCACAATGCCCCACACTATTGCACCAAATTTCATCAAGACACGACCAGGGGCTTTTTAAAATGTATACAGAACAACTTGACAACCGATCAACCAGACAAGATAACGTAATGCGTCCATAAATATTTAATATGTGGGCGCATAAAAATTGTTACATGGACCTAAAATGAATACTGTAAAATAGTGACTAATGGAGGCTCCAACATGAAGAATTCCTGATAAGGTCCCTCTGAACATAGAGATATCATGAATTCCTAAATCCCGAATTAGCCAACTAAAACATTCAAAAATTCACATATCAGTAGGTCAACCACATTGGAAATTAATAGCAGAAAGATAAAGGCAAGCAATGTTTCCTAAGTAAAGCTGCATTTCACCCTCTTTAGCTGTCTGAGAACGAAAATTGAATTAGTCCTTTTACTTTGATAAAACATGTATCGTAATATGTCTTAATGTGTCAACATGATCAGGGCTCGACGCTATTAAAATCGCCAGGTCGCATTTTGCGACCTAGCCAAAATCCCAGGTCGCATTTTCAAAATCCAGCTCGCATTCGTAAATGCCAAGTCGCAAAATTTTCTCGCTTTTTTACGCGCCAAAATAGATTTTTTAGATCATCGAGAAAATGTTTAGATTATGCTCTTACCTGCAGCGTTAAATACTCANTATGCATTGCTCAAGACATGAGTTGTATGCATTGCCCAGGACATGAGTTGTATGCATTGCCCAAGACTTGAGTTGTATGCATTGCCCAAGACATGAGTTGTATGCATTGCTCAAGACATGAGTTGTATGCATTGCCCAGGACATGAGTTGTATGCATTGCCCAAGTCATGAGTTGTATGCATTGCCCAAGACATGAGTTGTATGCATTGCTCAAGACATGAGTTGTATGCATTGCCCACGACATGAGTTGGTAAGGCAAACGGAAACGTATCATGGTAAGGAACAGAACCGATTTAACGGGAGTAAAAAGCTCAATTCAATTTTCGTTTTTCGATGGCAAAACAGGGCGAGAGGCAGCTTTAACTCTGTTACTGGACTTGTCTGGAAGTCTTATCAGGAACTGTTCATGGTGGACTGCACTTAACTTTTAACACAAGAATTAAAGCCTTGCCTTGACACTTAGTGAGACTAAAGGTGAATTGTTACAAGCAAAACTGGTAGCTGCCAAAGTTCAGAAAAAGACTCGTTGGTTTGTTGAGGAAATTTTGCGAGGCAAAAGTCGGATACAACGTGCCCGCATTTTATGAACCACTTTACTACACTGAATAACAGACATCAAACTGGTCCTTAAAATGTGGGCGTATTATATCCGACTATTACCACTTTGCAATGCACTTAAGAGGCAGGAAAGCTTCAGGCACTTGCCAGGTGCCAATGAGTGACCACATAAAGTTGAAACATTATGCACACTAGATGAACCACTGTCTAGGACGGAGGCACATCCAGATGAATTAGAGGAATATACACACTTACTTGGGCACTCTGTTGTACAAAGTACGCGCAAGTTGAGGCTACAGACAGCATCAACAAACAATTCGTTTCTGGACAGCGATTTGGTTGGTTCAAGCCCAGATGTTCAAACTACACACAAAGCATACAAATACAGCGATCACCACACAGCATACCTTTGGGTAATAGCTTTTCTAGGAAACCTCCCTCTTTCTTTTGAGAGTCCTTCTTCTCAACCTGGCCACTGTTCTTGCAGTCCGTCGTCGACTGAGACGTACAGTCCGTGAAGTACATAAGTATGGCCACATCTAGCAGGAACCACACCAAGGACGTGGCTATGATCACTTTACAGTACTGATATCTGAACAGCCTCATGTCGACTTCTAATCAACCCTTTGTAATCCAAAATTCACACCAGTAGAGCCAACTTCGCAATGCCACTTTTCTCAGCAATGTAATTTGTACACACACTTCAACTTGTCGGCAAGCGCCATGTCCACTAATAAAGCCCAAGTGTAATCGCTTGATCTCGCTGCGGCTCTAAGAGAGTAGACTGATCCCACCTGTGGTCTACTTTTTTTACTGAACCAGACACAAGATCAACGGAATATTATTATTGATTTTCCTGTAAACACACTGTTTTTTGGTATTCCCTAAGGCACAGAGTGATCATGTGTATGTACAAGATATCAACAGGCTGCTGTCTTTAGTGGAAGTCATCGTTTCTCCATCTTTGATGCCTGACTTGCATCATTATGCTAAGAGCACTCATTTGCCAATGCTTTGTGAAGACACCAACATGGTCTCAGAAATAACAGCCTGTAATTGAGAAAGTAACATGTATCAAAAGTTTAATTAAAGTCCCATCCACAAAAAGCTTGATATTATCTTGACAAAACGGGCTAGGATGGGCAAAAACGGAAACTTTACCCAACGAAATGCTTCGAATACGACATAGTCCAGGAGGTTTGTACTTGGATTGCACATGTTCAACATTGGACCCCACTTGGTCTTTTCTCATTTTCAATACGGTACTCAGAATTCCCACTGAGCCCAAAACAGTACACTTTGAGAAATGCCCTCTTATAATTACAACTATTTCAATTACAAGAAACCATCAGTTGTAGTCAGAAGTCCTGAAATCACTAACAGTATGGACCAGGTTGGGACCAGTATTGTATAGACATGAGGTCTAAATCAAAAGTTAGTTGGGACTGAAAGCAAGTACATAGCAGATTTAACTAATGGGAAATTACCCTTTAAGTCAAGTTGAACACTCAACAGTTAAGGTCCAAAGACCAGCTATCTTCCAAAAAGAGAAAATTACAGTGTATTCAGTATAGTCTGATTAAAATGATTGAATAAAAAATTTGTTAAAATGATTGAATAAAAAATTTGTTTTATTCTTCACAATGTGTTGTTTTGAAACCCTGGTCACAGTTTACTAATGACCAACAGGTAACCATGGTATCTCAAACCACGTTAATCCTTCGACATGGTAACTGATTCACTGTCCCCGATGTTTTTGCTACTTTCCAATGAAAGCAGAATTTGGATTCCGTTTAAGGTTGTCGTTCATCTCAAGGACATATTAACTTTTTAAAAATAAAAATGAAAGCAAAAAAAAATGCGGCTGGTGCCAAAACAGGCCACACCCATCAGTATTAAGGCACCAAATCTCAACTTGATATGCCTGTTGGTCTGTTTAAGTAGTTAACCATTCATCAAATATCCGCCGACATTTCGTACATCCACTTTTCAACTCCTGACATTGTTACCCATCTTCCATACTATGCGTTTAATTTCCCTAATTCCTAAATCAACACATTTCATGACTGTTCTATTTCTAACTCATGTGACCTTGACCTTCTCACATCATAATTTTACAACACAAAAAGTGGCATGTGCACAACTGGATGAGCATCTTTATTCCTTAGAAAACATCGAGGTCACGTAGGACCCTAGAAAAATTCCCAATTTGGCAAACTTGAGAACATTATATCTCAAAAGTGGTGCATGAGATTCACATGTAACGTTCTCCAGAACACTGTTGGGAATTGTTTTAAAATGACCAACTTTTGCATAAGAGGCTATCGAAAATAGGACTTCTATGATTTTCATGAAAAAAATTAAGCTGCACGAAATGAAAATGAAATATTTTAGAAAACTGTAACAGCATTTTGAGATCTCATCTTGAACATTTATATCAAATAAAATTTTCAATACGTTACTGGTACCGTTTTTTTGTTGTTAGCGAGCGCTTTCTCCAAACACTACACTCATTTTTGATATCCCAAAGGTTGGAACTTTTGATTATGGTTTAAAACACCACAAACAGGTCACAAAACATTTGCTAAACTCTCCTTGATTGAAAATCAATGGAACTATATAAAGTAAAACTCAAACTTTTTATACCTTAATGTAGGTTTGCCGCAATTGCACCCATCTCCAAAATTGTGTAGGTCTACTTCACGTCCATTCCCCACAGACTCTTGGCTATAAAAGAAAAGAACAATACCTAAGCACAGAGAGAGGGTCCTTGTCAATAACGCTAGCATCGAGAATGTAACTGGAAGTGTAATTTCTAGTTGGGGAAATTTATACTGGTAACGTAACATTTCTACACCATTTCTTTTTGTGAACAGGTTGTTTAGTAGCCCAGTTTCCCTCTATTTCACGCTCGTAAAAACAATTGACAAACTTGTCATTTTCTATTTTTCACGGGTTGATTCCTCTACTGCACATGTGTATTGAGAAATTTACTGAAGATCAAAAACAAGACATTATGCGAAATGAAAAGAATTTATTGTTCAACCGCCATTTGAATAAAGGGCAAAAGCAAATACGTGGAAAAAACTTAAAATGTTTAATTTGAGAAAACTAACGATCTTTAGACCGAAAAACATACCACAATGCAGCAGCGCTTTCAATAGGGCTGACGCGTCATCAGTCACAGATGCCCATTTGGACAACTTATTTTTGAAATCCCAAATGAGCGTACAATATGGAAGATGATCCTAATGCAATTAGCATTCCCCATGCCACGACAGGAATAAGCAGCTTGATTGACATGTTGGAACTGTCCATTGAATAGAGAAGTTAGTTTGTTCAACTGTTGTTATTGTAAGTAGCCTACTATTTTCACACCAAGACTCAAGCAGTTTGCTAAGCTATCCTTCACTAGAAGCAGGCAGCTGGTACAATCTATAGTTAACATGACCGGGACCGAACAATGACACCAGCAAAAAATGAAAGCCATCAGTGATACTAAATTTAAACCTTGTTTATTACTTGGCGAAATTTATTTCGCCAAGTATGTTGCTCTTCCACTAAGTTTGTTTGTTTTTTTTTGTTCGCACTATAAAGGTCGCAATTTTCGTCCGATCATCACGAAATTTACACATAACAAGTACTTCCGGAAGTACTGGAAGCCTATTGTTTTTCGTCAAAATCGGATCCAAGATGGTGGCTGTGGCGGCCATTGTGTTTTCATTTAAAGGTTCAAATGCTTCTGGAGGCTACAATTTTTTACGTAAAAGGTTAAGAATTGGCACAGTAAATGGACAGGAAGTTTTCTACAAGTATACCGGAAATTGTTTACTTCCGGTTAAAGATGGCGGAAATATCGGAGATCGCGCATGCGCACCTCGATTTTGGCTTAAAAACGTTTTCTCCTGTAGAGGGCACATTATAAGACCAATTCCTTCGAATTGTTACAGGTATTAGTTTCTTATGACATGCTATTATACAAGATGGCGGATCTGGCACATGTTGACCCATTTTCAGTCGTGCTGGAGTGCGATTTTAAACGGGAAGAGAAAAAGACGTGATTTTTTGCATGTGAAATCTTTGAAGTATATTCTTTCAAATGGCCTGTAACAATTTTTTTCTCAGACTTACCGTTTTCGAGTTATTTGACTTTGAATTTCTTAAAAAAANATCAACAGTTTTTTAATACTTAAAAAAGCCCAATACAAGGGAGCTGTTTTTGTAAACTTAGGTGTGAAAGCCTTGTTCAACGCATTTTTTAATTGTAAAAAAACCTTACTGTGTGTGTTGGGGGGGGGGTTACTGGTGAATGGGGTGGGGAGGGGGGGGTAATGCGGCGTTGGAATCATGGACGCCCTGGAATATTGGGAACCCCATTTTGGACACCCTATGTTCGAAATCCTAGATGAAGCCCTGTTGAGCGCTCTTGCTGCATTGATGTTGGTTTATCTTCTATTGAACTAGACTGTACATAGCCTATTTATTATTGATTTATGACATCTAAGTTCGTCATATGAATGTTGTGATGTTGTTCATCATCGCCACCACCATCATAATATTCGCCATCATCATCATCATCTTCGTCATCATCTCCGTCATTGTCTTTTTCGTTAATTTCGCCAAGTGTCGCTCGAGACTGTAGCCTTTTTCTTACTGATTTCGGACTTCTACGTTCGTCATGTGTATGTTATTATTACTTCTTTTGTTCATCCTCGCCACCATCGTCGTCATATTCGTCATCTTCGTCATCATCTTTATCGTCATCTTTTTAGTTAATTTCGCCAAGTTTCGCTCCTCGGAGCGCTTTCATTTGATGTTTGCCTAATGCTAAATTAAAACGAAATTTAAGTTATGTTTCCTTTGCCAACAGGTGTTTTAAACCTTCTTGAACAGGTCAACTTACTGCAAACGTGTCATGGAAATCTGCTAATCAATAATGAAAGGTGTGTAACCACACCTTGTCAGTGCATGCCATGCAACAGCACATGTCCCGTTTTAAATGCCTTGCACAGCTGACGTATTCCACAATTTATTGCATGCACAAATGTCCCAAATTCAAACAAATTGACACAACTGTGGTATGGCAGTTGCCAATAATCAAACTGAAATATATTGAACAAAAACTAAACATTGAATTCCAAGGTTACAGTAAACAAAGGTATTACAAAGATATCTTATCTTGAACACAGATGAGTGGGAGTGGGTGATGTCTGCTATCACAGAGAGGGACAAAAGACCAAGAAATGGGAATAAAACTGAAATGCTCATGCCACATTCATACCACAGATACATACCTAGGTCTCATATGCCAGGTCAGTAACTCAGAAACGGAGTCAGAAAATTGAGTTGCCCAGTCCAAAGTTAGGTCAGCGAGATCTTTAAACAGTGTTGCGCTACTTACTTACGGCATGCTTTTCAGGACTCGAAGATCATGTTTCATGAACATTCGAACAGCTAATGAACTGACCCCTGATGCTGACCAAAAATTGTTCGTTTTTAGACAGGTGTCACGAGAAATACTACCCTTCCATGGAAATGGGCTTTTCACACACACATAGATTCTGACTCCACGCAACGCAGGCAATACATGGATCTTGACCTGGCCTAAAAAGGAAAAGTCACTGAAATGCTGTACTCAGAATTGCCGCCAAATCACCAAGAAGACACTGCGCGCACATCCGAGCATGGGCTCAAAATACTACATGAAGTAAACAGATGGGACAGGAAGGGCATATTCATGATTGCCTGCATCACACGTCCGTACTGGTACAGCTGAGTCTTTGTGTGATAATGAGCCTGTGGGGGAAGACGACAGCCAGCGAAAGGGGGATGCGCTTTAATTTTCTGTTGGACTAGAAGAGGAGAAAAATTGCCCGCCAGGCAACAGTTTGTATTCTGGGAGTCACTTGACCAGTTGCCACCAGTTTTCAACTCCTTTTTTCCAAGATGAGAAACCAAGTCTCATATCAGTCAGGAGCAAGTTGATAACATGTTATAGAAGTAAGTAGCATCAATTAGTTAGTTTCACTGACAGAACACAGATTTAAAGTTGCTTTAAAATTGTACTAACAAGATCGAAAGTTTCTTGTTTCACTGCCAAATTCAGACTCCTGCCGTTAGAAACACAAGAGGTTTAGATGTGCACAGTTCACACAATTAGAGTGGTCCTTGCTTTTATAAGAACCACATAATCATTGGATAAGAGGCCTGTTATTATGTGGATAAAAACCAGTTCTCAAAATCTTGATCACCAGAACCTCTACATTCCAATTAAAAAATTTGTGAATAAACTTTGTGCATACTAAAATACAGTCCATCTACAATAATTTAGTTTTAGTCGCTGACTGTTATTTTTGGCAGAGGATATGGAATTTCTTCATGGTCAGGGAAATTATAAGGTTATCTGTATGCCAGTAAATAATCTTAATGTAGAGCTGCATAAATACAGTTTTGGAATGATGTGGGTAAAAACCTAGCCAAATGAAATCCGACACAAAATTAATGTTATTAAAAACCACTCTGCGTGTAAAATAAATTAGAGCAGTGCTAAGGCAAGGCCTTGCTACCATGATAATTCTGTTGCTAAATTTGTTGAGGGATAATATGCTTCAGCTTGCACCGCATGAAATAAAGCGTCACCTATTGGCTAATTTCTTTTTTGTTGATTCATCAAGCAACTGCTCTTCTAAACGCTTACGTACAGTTTTACAACAAATAATCAGAATTGGTTTCACTTCAGATTTTTAGTAGTTTAATACCAACAAAATGAATTTATGAGCAATTTTTGCTAACAGCGAATTTGACATCATCTGCCGAAAGATAGCAAATGGTGCATGTGCATGCCACGAGCGTACTGGTGCAAGAAATGATGTTTACGAGACAGTTTTTCACTTAAACAGCTGAACTGGTTTTGAAGAGACCTTGAGTTTGTTTTGAAAAGCATAGAAGCCTTAGTTCTGCGATCCCAGAACTAAACACCTGAGGCGAGGACCAGCTTGGACCAATCGCGGGAACTTGATTTGAGTCAATGCCTAACATGTAACCCTATGGAGAACCTGCTTGCCAGCCACAGAGTGACAAGTGCCTCCTAGTTAGTAACACTAACACTGCACATTAACAAACGTATCTACTGGCACCGCGGCAGGTGGTATGACGTCATATCCCCTAGCGTGCGCAGAGTGAAAATGGCGAGTTACCGATTTTGGGAACTGACCAAGGGACTGTTCGAAAAAAAGGTTTGATAACGGGAGTATTTGTTCGAGTTGGAAGGAATTGACCTATCGCCAGTATTTTAAGTGACAGCTTAACTGACCTATCAGAATGCAGCATTCTTGACACACCTTCGTTTTCAAGTCGCCCTTTTACCCGACAAAAACATGTTGCCGGAAAAAAAATTAATGTTTTGTTTGTCGAAATTACGCAAGGGGCGGAGCTTGCGATAAGTCAATTAAATACATCAACAGCCTCTTAAGGCATCCCTCTATGCGCACAAGGTATTTATAACAACGTGACTTTGATGTTTTAGTCAGTGCGAGGCATAATTCGCCGAAAAGCTTCCGGCGTATGAAGCGCCTATAGATAGGAGTTCCCCACATTACATAGATGTGAAAAGAAGCAAAAAATAAGCAAGTGAGACCATTAATGATTCCATTGATTTTGTGAGTTGTTGTACGTTCAGTAAGTATTTTGTTCCCACACCAGGAATTTCTCCCTATCTCTGTTCATTTCAGAGGATATTTGAAAAAAAATGTTTCGATGGATCAGCGCCGTTTGAGCTGAAGTATTGGCTATAAACATGTGCATAGAGTACAAACAACTAGTGTTGCAAGACAGACGAGGGAAGACGCATTGCCAAGTGGGGGTTACCTAGTAGTCCAAAGATGCACTTGTTCGAAAGTGCACGAGGGCAAGGCTAATCCGAAGTAGGCAATGACCATCGCGATTTTGGGAACTGAAATAGGGACTGCTCGAAGAAAAAGTTTCATAACGGGAGTATTTGTTCGAGTTGGAAGAACTTAAACACATCGACAACCTCCTAAGGTGTTCGTCTATGCGCAAAAGGTAGTTATAACAACGTGGCTTTGATGGTTTAGTCGGTGCGAGGCATAATTCGCCGAAAAGCTTCCGGCGTACAGAGCGCCTATAGTAGGGACGTGACAAAGTCTTATCTCAACGCTGATTGGCTTTTCCCAGATGTTGCGTAATGGCGATTATCGATTAGACAGCCATTGTTTCACGGTGGCTATAGTATTTCCACTCTCTCTCCTCCAGAAACCAAGAAAACAGGGAACCACATTATTGATGACGTAGACAGTAAATTCTTCTAATCATACGTCATTTTCTTTGTTGTGTTTTCATTCTTGTTAAAGCATGTGANTTCAAAAAAGCAATGAAAAGACCTATCATTTGATATATTACACCATATAGTTCGTTAATGGTATATCACACCATATAGTTCGTTAACGTAAAATAAGACGTTTTTGCAGTCGTAATGGTGGCCATATTGTCCGCCATTTTGGAATTTGGAATTTTTTGTTGTCTTAAAAATGTCTCTCACTAAGTAAATGTCATATCCTGAAATTTTCACGTTGTTATTAAAAGTATTGAGGAAGTTATTGTGAAAAAACTAATTTTGGGTCACATATACACCCATTCATTTACATGTATTCAGTGGACTAAAATAAAGGGCTAATTATCGCTCTTCAAACGTTCATAAAAAGTCAACGGCTCAACGGAATTTGTTAATTTTTTTTTTGTTTGAATCTGTTTTGGATGTTTTTTTAAATCAATGCATTTTTAAATATTAAACAAGAATTTGAATTTTTTTGTCACGTCCCTAGCCTATAGCCTCTACATCGCCTCTGGTTCGGGCCAACAGAGGCGATGGTCATTGCCTAAATCCGAAGGTGTGCATGTTTCTCTGTACGACTCTTCCATACACCACTGAATGGAAATGAAAAACAATCTTAAAAATGTTACTGCGTTTGCACTCATATGACATCAAAGCAAAGATGATACTTTGCACTAAACACCCATAAGCTAAGAAAGCTTAATTTAAACAAAGGCGTGAATTGTTGATCACGAACTATTGATCATTACTAGGAAAAATTGAGTCATCAAGGGTGACGTATGGAAGTGAATTTTGACGTTCTACAAAAATCTCAAATCACAACATTTTTAGTTCGGCTAATTGACTTGATTCTCGTGATGGTTTTCGGGCGCAACAGTGAGTTTTGCAGAATGCAGACAAAAATTGCATTTTAATTTTTTATGGCTCAGTTCCGACTTCTTTGACCTTGTAGACCTTTGGACAAGTGCGTCTTCGCACTAGTCAGCTGATACCGCCTAATGGAGTTTTCAAGTTACTGTAGAGTTCCACTTGCACCAAAATGATCACAGGCACTGACTCTGGAGTCTAGTCCGAGACTCTTCCGTGCCCGGCCGCGGCTTCCCGGAATACGTTTCACTATGTGCTGTTTCGTGGCGTCTCCCTCATTCTGAACGGTTCTTAAGTTCGTTCATTGATTCAGAAAGTTCCGTAACACTAACCAAGAATAAACATAGACAAGCACAGAACAACAGTCATTGATAAAACGCTCCAACTCACCTGCATTACCCAGTTACAACACACAATTTTCAACATGGAGATCGTTGACGTCACTTCTGTCTCATCTCCTCCACGACTACACGCTACACGTAGAAAATGGAGTACTCAAATTCATGTTTCTTTCACATTCACATGCATTATATTGGGTCATAAATATAATATTTTGTAAATCACAAACTGCATGGAAGCTCTTAAGATTTTAAATTATTTCTTTATTTACGATAACATCGTTGTTCGAAATTGTCAAATGTTTCTAACTTCTAACAATAACTTCCGGCTAATTCCAAGTTGTTCCAGCAAAACAACTTGACGCGAGCTACAGTGTTGAATTACAGATATAATGCTGCGAGGGTGTGAGTAGTAATTGCTGTAAATATGACTGAGCAAGGGAACCCACGAGACTCATATGTTCCGCATCATGTACTATTTACTAACCTTGCCAAAACTTCAAACTAATCAGCCTTATTTAAGTTATATTAGTTTACACCACCAGGCACCATGTCATATGCCTTGGCTAGCCCATGGCTTGGGATAGTCTATGATTAAGAACATAGGCACGATGTTAGGTCGCCTGTGGTGTCATGGTGGGTGACGCCATGGGAGCGATCTTTTGAAACATACTTCTAGCATGCATTATGTGGTATACCCTGCTCACTAGTTTGTGAGATCACGAGAAGTCTTTGGTAGCGTTAGGCAATGACCATCGCCTCTGTTGGCCCGAACCAGAGGTGGTGTAGAGGCTATAGGCGCTCTGTACGCCGGAAGCTTTTCGGCGAATTATGCCTCGCATCGACTAAACCATCAAAGTCACGTTGTTATAAATATCTTTTGCGCATAGAGGAACACCTTAGGAGGTTGTCGATGTGTTTAAGTTCTTCCAACTCGAACAAATACTCCCGTTATGAAACTTTTTCGAATATAATGGTCTCTGATTTAGGGACTCAGGCAATCACGGTAGAAACTCGTTTCTAAATTCTAAATCAGGGACCACTTTATCTGGTCAGTGCCCACCACAAAGTTTGTCCTCCTAAAACTGCTTTGAGATGGTGATGTGCTCATCATTGACCACCATGAGTGTATCATACACTGTCCCCGTGCTTAAATTCTTTCAGTTCTTCAGATGATCACTTCACTTTTCATCAAAATTCAAGTCATTTCAATTAAGAAGACAATTAATATGTATTTGTAAGATTCATGTACAAAAGTGAGATGTGGTTGCCGTGGTTCCAAAAATAAAACAATTTTTAAAAAGCACCACTAATCAAGTTTGACACTGACAACAGTTCAAATAGAACATTTTTAATGATCGTAAAAAGAAACAGTACTCACTTATGATCCTTGGTCATACAAATAGCCAGCAAAATGTGTCTTGAAATGGTTATGATATCATGTAGTGATCAATAAGATCACTGACAAGATTGTGGGTAATTAGCAAAAACTGGCTTTTGACTTGTCGCGTAATATTAAATTATACATGTCAGTTAAATATAATTCAGTTTTGGAGCAGTTTATGTGGGTAATAAATGGCCAAATAAAATAGGACATCAAATTAATATTACTCATCAAAAATTTCACCCTTGTGTAACGCAGATAGATTACAGGACAGTGCTAATGACAACTGTTCAGTTCGAAATACAGTGTCAGTTTTTGTCCAATTTCTTTTTTTGCCGATTCTTCAATCTCGCTTCCACAAGGTTCAGTATGGAATTGGTTTTATTTTGTTACGCGTTCTAAGTAATATTTTATAACCAGCAAACCAAATACTTTAGGAAATTTTGCTTTAATTGGCAAAGTTGTCTTTGTCTTCCAAAAGATATCTTGACATTGGCTTAACACATGTCACGAGCAGTGTTATTTGTAGGCCATTTCAAAAAATCTTCTGGAACTGTATTGTAGTTGTGAAATTTTTCGTAAAATGACTTGTTTTTGGCTATGGTGGGTCCCATTGGCTCATAGTTTTAAAATCCTAGGATTATACCTGCTCCTGTACGTAATGGATAGAAGGTTGTTGCTGCACTAAATATCAAAACTATCTAGCCAGGTGACACAATACCAACAACCATAAAAATGAATTCCTGTGACAATACATGCAACAATACCCTCTGTAACAACATGGGTTTTGCATGGGACTGATGGGGTATGTTTGTTAACAGAGTCATCGGAGATTATGGTAAAATCACACCAATTTCGGACATCAATAATAATTGCCAATTGTCAATTTTCAAGATCTTCTTACATTGTTTTGAGTGCCCAGAGGTTTTCAAAATTCTGTGTGATGGTTGATGTCATGCAAAATCTGAATGTGGCAAATCTATTGTTGGTTCTGTTTATTTGATATGAAAAAGGAGAAAATAAACGTAGTCATTCTTTCCTAAATTGGTAAGATTTTACTGTATGTCAAACTTTGAGTGTTGAACAACAACTTTATGTATTTATTGCAAGACTGTAGCATACCACCTGCCAGGTGCTGAGCTGGAGGTGTGAACAGAGAGAAGATGTCAATAGCACTGTGTGTACTTACTAATCATAATCGACATTGCTTCTTCACCAATCAAGTTAAAATTGTTTGGTCTGACAAAAATCCAACACTGAAAAATGTTAGGTTAATCACACATCTGTTTTTAAATTGAAGAAAGTAAATAAACCTTCTACGTCGAAATGGTATGCCAACAGGTTTATTTTGCTGACTCTTTGTTTTAGGCTATGTAGACGTGTACCTCTGGTGAGTTGAGGGATGTGCTGAAATGAGTGGAAGAGACTACAAACTATTTGTAAATACTCACAGGGACCGCACTAGTACTGCTGATAATGTCTGTAAGTGAATGGAAATGTTTTGAAAAATAAGGTAGCAGTATTTTGTTAAAATATCTTCTTATTTACAGTTTTGAGGTTTGGCTACACTTTGAACGCGAACATGTGAGGTCGGCATTCTTTGATTACTATGTTTCATTGTTAATCTTCATTTTCGTGGACAGTAGCAATGTGAGTGCGCAATGCGAGTTTCAATTGCCCATTTATCATAAAAGATTGTTAAATTTATGAAACTTTTTAATGTTAAGTTTGGTCATCTAAGAGGTTTAACACATGTGTTTTATGGGGTTGAATGTTTGACCTTTGTTATGAGGCCCTCTTAGCATTGTTCTTTTTTCTCAGAAATGTCACAGTAATCGGGTGGTAATTGGTGACTCTTGCCAAAACATCTCAATTGGTAATATTTCATAAAACCCAATGAGAAGAATGCTTTTATTAGAATGTTTTTAGGAATAACTGAGAATTTATGAATAAATCACAAAGCTTTTTTGCACAGCTAAGAATTTTTATACCTGAGATTCTGATTGTTTTTATTGGGAGCAGAATAATATGATGTTCATATTTTACAACAAATCAAATTTATTTTCCTTCCTTAAACAGCCAAGAACCTTGTGGTCAGAGTTCAACATGGCATCAGAAGCAATATGTATAAGGAAGTGGACTATGAGAAGCTCAGAGCACTCGCTGCTGAAAAAAAATTTGCAGCCAACGAGTCATTGGTTCGTGTCAAGAAAATAGAACAGGCCTCAAAGCAGACCAAGGAACAGAATACAGTGAAACAGCACAAAAAAGTGTGGCAGAAGGAGTTTATGAGGTGTGTGGGCACAGAATTCGCAATTTAGATTTTCACTACATCATCTGTGTTTAGAACATGTTACGGTGCCGTCAGAGATCTGTCTTCTATTTTATAGATGTTCTGTTGGACGTGCATTTTTGTAGCTGTGCTCAGATCTATCTGAAGTGGCAAAATCTGAGAATCGTGACCATGTCTTAGCTGGGGATATTTGTAAGATTTCACCTGTTATTACTTGTGCTTGCCTCAAAATTATTCCAACTGACTGCCACTGGCTCACTTGCTGATCAATATATTTTCTATTAGTCGTGATTTTTCTGGGCAGAATTAGAACTCTTGGTTTTGATGCACCACTCGTGCGCTGTAATAGTAGAAGGATAAGATTGTCATTGTAATATTTGCTATTCTTTTTGTTTCAGGCTCAATGGTTTAAGGCGACGTCAACAGGTAGAGTTAGAAGCACATATACGTCAGAACACTGACTTTGAAGCTCCGGAACCAGAACTGTATGAAATGTTCCAAGAATATGAGTCAAGCTTAGCTAATGACTTCACCCAGTTTAAAAAAGACACTGTGGACCCTATTTGGACTTTAAGGTATGCAAGAAAACAGTTTATTGATAAGGTTGTGTGATCGAATGATGCCTGTGCTGTTGACCTGAAACATTCGTACTAGCGTGTCCACTTTTGGCTGTTTCAGACATCATGCTTCATTCATGACTGAAACGGCTTTTGAACTATGAGAATTGATTGATGGTATGAAATGCTGAAATGTTTCTGGCATCATTTCACCAATTTCAGCGAAAATGCCAACATTGGTCTTTTTTCATTTCTTAAAGGCTCTAACTGTCGTGTGTTCACCCACAATGTCTCAAAACTAGCTATGGCAGAACTTTGAAAATTATCAAGCATTTATTTGACGTTTCTTATCTTTTATGAGAAGAGATGAAAAGAATAAGATGTTATTTTGCCATATTGTGTTCTAAATAGATGAAATTTTGTCTTTATCAACTTTAATATGCTATGGATTAAAACATTATGATGATTATATTTTGTTTAGCACACAATACTATTAGCATTTGATTTTGTTGTATTTCTCAACTAAAATAATCAAAGAAGTCATAAGTCAGTGACACTTTCTAAGATGTTTATTATTTATAATAAAGAAGGTAGCAGGATTTTGAAAAATCAAACACTATGTGGGATTCTGGCAATTAAAGAGTATCATTATAAATTTTACCTTAAACTGTGTTTCAATTCCACTTGTCACCTTTGTATTATGCTTAGGGAGGATCTTCAGTATTGGGTAATGGAACACCAGAATGGTCCTAAAGAGGAGGCGAGTGAACACACAGACATATTGCACACTATAGAATCAGTCAAAGCCCAGCAAGAGCAGATCACACAAAGACTCTATAATGAACAGTTATCACTAGAGGGAGAGCTCCAAACAGGTTTGTGCATGGGTGAACGATAATGCAGTAGTTGACAAAATTTTGTTTTCGTCAAACATCAATAAAATTTCACAGGGCTTTGACCCATGTTATTTACATTGACATGAAGGTGACAGCAGCCTTCCATTTTGGATTTGGTGTATTCGTATTCTTTGCCACCTAGTAGCCATTTTTTGATACTAGTAAACACCCTTGTAAGAATTTAGTTAAGTCATCCAGCTATGACAATATATTAGTTGCTGTTTAATGTGTTATTGTTAATTAGAGTTTTGTTCATGAGTGAAAATTTCATGTCATGTCTGTTTATTTGTCTGCCATATTTACTGCAGTGTCTCTTTTATCTGTTTATTACTTTTAGTTTGTATAATATATGGGTAGCCTTGAGTTCAGCAGGCTGTAAAATACTTAAGGGGGCCTTCCCTAATTCGATAATGGGATTTTAATTTGTATTTTATATGGCATTATATCAACAAACTACCACTGCTACTACTACTACTCCTACTATTACTAATACTAATGCATAGAAGCTCTGCCTTTAATCTTTTTCTAGCCGATCTTTGTGCAATACTGGCTCCACACGAACGCCGTGTTGATGAAGGTATTCCTGAGGAGGCCTTCTGTCTAGAGTGTCCTGACGATGAGCTTAAGTCTCAGGTCTTAAAGGAGTTTATTCTGCTGGATGAGAAACACAGGGACATCCTAGAGGATATGGAAGTGAAACATAGTGACGCTTTAAGGTTTGTTCTGTGGTGTTTATGTCCTTTCCATGTGCTTAGAATTTGCTGACATTAAGTAAGTAAAAGGTAATAGAGCCATGAAGCCACCATGAGTGTAATGCTCTGTAAGTTCAGAAGCCATCGAGCTATGAAGCCACCATAAGTTGCACTCACTGTCACTTTGTGACCTCACTTCCTTTTGACGCTATGCAATATCTTAAAAAATCTGCCGTTATAAGAACTGTTGCACAACTAAAGTGCAAATACAGTTTCTAAGATTGGTATTAACAGATAAGTCTGCTGGATTACGTTTTTGATTTCCTACATCTACAGAGACCTCATCTCCTTCAATGGGATGTTGACTCTGATGAGTCATGGAAACAGGTCACGTGGGATCTCGAAACTGTCTCCTTACTCTCGTTCCAAGATGAGGCAATTTGAATATGGCGCCACCTAGTTTGTTGAGAGAAGGCTGTATGGCTGTGATGTAAATATCCTCCTGCACACCTCTCAAACCAGTTCTTTTCTCTGCACAGGATCTCGTCATTTTCATTACTTAACTCGTGATTGTGTTCATGCAAGTGATTATACACAACTGATGAAATTTCTTCTCCTGCAGCCCACCTATGTTGATACATGCGTTTCTTGTGCTGTTGAGTTGTATTCACTGTGAAAGAGAGCTATGTGACCAGTTCTATATGGGCGAGACTGAGCAACCACTCGAGAAACTCATGTATCAGACTGGCTGCATGGGAAGGAATTTCATCAGCTGTGTATAATGACCTGCATTTTAACACTCATTAGTTAAGTAACGGAAAATGTCGAGATCCTGTGCGAAGAAAAGAACTGGTTTGAGAGAGGTCTACAGGAGGCTATTTTAATCACAGCCTTACAGTCTTCTCAACAAAATAGGTGGCTTCAGATTCAAATTGTCCTCGTCCTGGAACGAGAGTATAGACTGAGGAAGTTTCGAGATCCCACGGGACCAGAGTTCCCACGACTCAACACAGTCACCATCCCATCAAAGGAGACGAGAGGTCTCTGAAGATCATTCAAGGAAGTCAAAAAGGTAATCTAGCAGACCAGTCTTAATTGTTGATGTCATGAACAATTTCCTGGATGGTTCAAGGTCTACATTTTATTAGTTTCTAAGATCGTTGTAAATTATCTTAACAAACATCACACATAATGTAGATGCTTTAGAGCTTTTGGAGACGTACAAAATTTGATTTTCTTGTTTTGTTCTATCTGCTCTGTGATAATTGATGAATATTCTACATGTTCAATTTAGTGTATATCACAATACTTTTGAAGTGAAAGAATTAGAAGTGATTGTTTTAACACATCCTAATAAATTAAAAATATGGGCCTCACAAATGCGAAAAATTGTGCAATTGCGCTATGTCTTGAACATAGAATAGCTACTGATATTTTACTAAGTTTAGCGTCACATTGATGTTTTAAACTCACACGTCAGGGCAGTTTTATTTTTCATTTGCAGCGTAGAAAATGGTGGTTGGACAGCTGAAGAACACTTTACATTTACTGCAGTTCAAGAACAGTACTCGTACGATATTCCCAATAGGAGGACATTGTTTCTTGATAGACTGAAACGGCACCTCCCTCATAAAACCAGGCAACAAGTGGTTAGTTCTCATTGTTTTTACGTAGAAATAGCCTCAAAGATTATCTCAAACCTTATTCACAAAAATTGGCTGTCCTAATTAGAATTTATAGCTCATTTAAGGGGTCATCAAATCCGATCTTGAATTAGAAGCTCATAGTGTAAACCATAATGTACTCAACACTTATGTTGGGTCCGTATTAAAGTAGGAGGGGAAATTTCAAAGTAATTTTTTTAATTTCAAGCGTAAATGTTAAACCCTGGCCCTGGAATCCCTTCTCGTCTTAGTAACTAACAATTTGAGACCAATGACAGAAAGCGGTTGCTTTGATGGAAGTCAGCTTTGTAGCATAAATGGTTCTTTATTGAAAAATCAGACTCAGCAATCAGTCGAAGCATTTAGGGAAATACTCTGTATACTTCTGTTGTCACTACATAAATGTTGGTAAAATTCAAGTTTTAAGTTTCGCATTTTAGGTTGAGCATGAGAGCTGGTGCTTACATCATAAATATTACCACGAGAGACGGAAAGACATAATAAATGACTGGATCCGAGACCGACGTGAACTGTTCAACAAAGCCAGAGCAATATTTGCTGAGGTCTGCCAGGCACAGGAGTTACAAGAGGCAAAGGCAGAGTTCAAGAAACAACAGAGGGCTCTTTGTGATGTTCTTTATGATAAGGTATAGGGTTGAAGTTTGTCCAGGGAAGTTGGATTAAATAAATTTTGGAGCTGAGCCTATGACGAGCGGTTTTAATAATATATTTAAGATCCTTTTTTAGCTTTCACCTGTCTTTGTGCTAAATGCCATGAAGAATCCTCTGAAAATTCAAAGTATATCATTCTCATTGTCAAGAGTATGGCCGACGTTAATTTTTTTTATAGATCAAATTCCTATGCATTCTTGTGGGAATTTTTTGGCATGTACCTCAATATCTACCAGTTTCTTTAAAGGATTGTCGTGGAACTTGGTAGGTGTGTTCCAGACCTGTTGTTACTGAGAGCATGTGACTTCTGTTGTGCCTTCATGTGGATATTTTACCTAACCCTTGTTGTGTTTGCTTCAGTCTGTAACTTCCAAGTTCTTTAGAGATGTTAGGAATTAGACTGAATTAATAAAAACAACCACGGTTTTAAATCGACTTGACATGAATGATATGATTAATTGTGAATACTTTAGCTGGACGTTCTTAGTTAAAATTAACTTTATGTTGCTGGGATCACTGGGTACGTCTGGGATCACTAGGTATGTCTGGGATCACTAGGTATGTCTGGGATCACTAGGTACATCTGGGATCACTAGGTATGTCTGGGATCACTAGGTACATCTGGCCGACATATTCATAATTAGTCAGTCATATACATGGACCTGAATGAATCATAATCTTCATCAGTTAGACTGAATGATATGTTCCTTAAAAGAGGATACAGCTCCTACCCATTTTCGCACTTATCCTTTCATTTTTTTCTGCACCACCTAGTTGATTTTTGACATCCACCTTTTTATCTGCCAGGTTGTTTGAAAAATTATTATGAAATTTGACATATGATTTTTTATTGACAGAAATCTCGCTGATGTTGATGCTTGGGCAATTTTAACACTCCTACTCTTCCAAGTGGTAGTTTTAGTTTTTGCCTTATATATCTGATGAAGGTTGGAATTTGGCATATAGTCTAAAGAGAACAGCTCTTGCCTGTTTTTGTACAATAATATTCCAACTTGGGGTTTGCCCCGTAATGGCAATTTTGTTAGTTTTTTGGTTCGGCCATTCTACCTGCCAAATTCCTTGTAGAACCATCATGGCAAATGATTTTAAAACTGAGCATGACTGGTGACAACTATTGGATAGTGTATGGTAAATTTAGTTTTCTTTCATTCATTGTGACTATCTCAGTATCTGCCAGGAATGCGTTTGGTAATTTTAAGTTGACTATTACTGCACCCTGCAGTCTCAGTTTTAAGTTCACTAAACAGTGTTGCTCGCTCTTGTGCGAGGAAATGTTTGAAAAAAATGAGCAGCCTGATATCTTTGCCATTTGCAATGCACACAGTGGCCGTATATCAATGCTGCCGCTGTGTTGCTCTTGTTTACTGTGCAGGTGTCACAAAATAAACAATTGGTACAGTCTTGAGCTTCCACAGCGTATCAATAATAAGCCTTAAATTTTTCAAAAAAATGGCAATTTAGGCTTTATTTTGTCTCAAATGGAAGAATTTGTATGCAAAGTTTGAAGAAAAGTATTAGTAAAACTTGACAGATATTTTGACATTACAATTAAAATTTGATGTTGGACAATACTGGTGGACTTCCTGGCAGGTTTATCTGGTCAAGGCAGATGATCTTGTCTAGTGATTGTCTGTCGTGACAAAGCATATTGTAGATATTTTACACTACTCGCATACAAATCCTGTGGAAATGATTTGTGACATTTCTTGTAAACATAACTTGTGCTTTTTGTGAGCCATCTGTTGGTTTTTGATTGGTAGAATTTTTCATACAGGATTTTGGCAAGTGGATTCAATTTTTTTATTCGACAGGTAAAAGTCTGGAGAGAGCAGAAAATGGAGGCGATGATGATTCAGCAGAAATTAGAGGAAAGCAGACGAGCTCAGGAGGAAGAAAAAAGAAGAACTGAGGAAGAAAAGGAAAAGAAACGAAGGGCTCAAACAAAAGATAAGGTAAACTCAATTATTTTGAAAAAAAATGAACCAAATTTTAATGCAAATAGGTATCATTTTCCTCTTACTTTTGACAAATGATATCTTGTTTTAGATTAAATCTCATCATGACGAACTGGAGAAGCAAAAGCTTGTTGAGGAAGAAAAGATTCGCAAAAGACTGGAAGATTTACAAAAGATCTTTGAAGAGCAAGCTGCCTATGATAGAGAAAGGTTGGTTAAAACATTTTTGTACTTCTGATTCACTGCCACCCATCTTAACTGCTCTGTGCTGCAGGAATTTTATTCCTATGCTTCTTGCTTTAAAAAAAGTTATAGAAGGATATTAAACCCAGTTTTTACCTAGTATTAACAGAGAAGAAACATTCCCATCCAGTTCTCTGAAAAAAACAATGCTTTGTTACTACAACCGTCAAAAATTTGGAGCAAAATTTCTTAACTCCTTACAAAGTCTGCTAATCGGGGAAGCGTGTCCTTCACTTTAGGCGATCTGCACAACAACCCACCCACGAAGAACTATAATGTCCAATTTGTGACTCAAATTGTATGAATGTTTACTTAAATTCTGCTTTTATCACTCAATAGGATGCCAGTGTTTAATTAGCAGGTGGCAGAACAAGGCCTTCATTGAAATCACCTAAACATGGTTTACCGTAATAACCTTTTAAAGAAATTTAATAGAACTGATGTAGGCAATGGTTTCCTCCTTTGTTTTTTTGTGTATTGTGCAGATGTTTAATCTCTAAAATTTCATTTGTCGAGTCGTTTTTGTACTAAATTTTTTGTATCATGTTCGAATAGGCAAACTTTGTATTCAAAATTATGACTAATCTGATTTGCAACTAAACTAACTTTTAATTCTACTTAAACTTTGTTCGATTTACTCACTCTCAATCTATAATTCAACCATCAGAGTCAGGTTTCGTGATCAGCAGCAAGAGAAAAAGTTGGCAGAGAAACTACAACTTGAAGAGGAGCGCCAGCGGGAAGAAGAAGAGAAAGAGCAAAGACTAGAAGCCTTGCGACAACAGGTGGGGCTTCAGTAGTATCGGATTGTACCATACAATCAAATGCATTAGTTGAACCTACGAATTGAAGGTCAAAGTAGTATTAATAATGTATTTCCTACTCTTTTCTTGGTTTCCATTAAAATTGTACTCTTCTTGATACTTGTTTCGCTTTTTTGGCGCTGTTGGTTCAAGCTATTACCAGAATTCTCAACTCCAAAATACGCTGTTGTATAAACATTTTTGGACAAACTAGTTTGTGTCTCTTTGTGGAATTACATATCCCATTGATTGACAGGTGCGAGTGGTAGCGGAGAGTGACCCTGAAAGACTTCTTGGTGATACAGAGGTAAGTCACAGCAAGTGGTCTGCTGCCACTGAGGACAGTGAATGCTAGGATGTACCTAAAGATAGCTTGGTAAGATCCCACAAGTGTTCACAAGATATTAACAAGCAACCTAAGGGAGCATGTTTTCCCTTAGCTTTCACTTATGAGCATCTTACATTGTGGATTGAGCTGCAGCCCTGAGAACTACAGTTAGCTATCAATTATTCTCTGTAGGAGACCTGAAATGTTGAAAGCCGAGAAAAAAGGACAACACCACTGTTTCTGCACGCGAGGTTATAAACATGTTAGAAATTTTCTATCGGCAAATGCACTTATCATATGGGTGACCTCCTCAACACTTTTGTGGTGACAAATTGTGCGTCGCAGATGATGATTAACGCTACTTATGTGGTCCCACGCTCGTTTGGAAGAATTGAAAGTCTGATCACAAAAAGTTGACTGCCGTATTCACACTTGTGGGTATTGTGGAACTTCAAGTTATGATGATTATTGAAAGCATAATGCCAATTCAGACATAGCAAGATATGCAGTTTGAGGACTAGTTGTAATAGCCATTTTGAAAATTGTTAAGATATACAGCCTGATTAGTTTGTTTCCATGTTTAAACTTTGCGAAGGAATGAATCTGGGAATAAGAATGGCTCATCACATCAGTTACTTCATTTGTTAAAGATGAATATTTTTACATGCTTTAATAATCATTCTTTTTTGTACATTCTTTACACAGGCATCCAATGCCAAAAAGGCTGGAGATGACGACATCACAATTCAGCAACCTTTGTTTCAAGTGAATACATTCACAGCAAATCAGGTATGGTGTTCATCACAGATACATTAAACATTGTGTCCAAATAACTGGAACATTCTCTCATCAATAATGTGAACTCTTTGCTTTTTAATCTCGGCATGTCAGGTTTATGCACACTGTATACTTTTTGTAATCTTCGTTGTAGGGCTGTTCCATTAGTCTGTATGGGGGGTGAGGCACTTGAAATAAAAACATGAGGATGGTTGTGCTCAGAACAGATGAGAAATTACCAGGAGACAGGTGTTCTGACTTGTAAAAAATAAAATATTACCAGTTGTGGATGTTTTTGATCCATGAATTTTTCTTGGTGGTTAGCGTGCCATGTTCCAAGCAACAAAGTACATGTACTCCAAACATATTTTTGTGCATGACCGACAATGAATGCACGCTGTGCTGCAATCCATTTCACAACTGGTTGGTACATGAGTAGTACAAACCAAAAGCGTGTGACCGTTTTGAAGACTGGGTAACGCAGATGGCTGTAAGTGATAGCAACGCCTGCCACACAATAGGTCGACTTGGCTTCTGGTCGTGATGGCTCATCTAGAGTTCTTATTTTAGCGTCCCTAAGTGTGCAGCATTTTCTAAATAAACGATCAGCACAAAATGTTTTTGTGGATCATTCTGTATCACATGTCCTAACAGCATATTCATTTTCTAACACTAAATTGTGTAACAAATAACAAATTGAATAGTGTTGATTTTGACCACAATGAAATTTGTCTCAGGCTTGTTCCTTACTTAGATGAGAAGTGTTTTCTAGGCTTACAAAGAACTGACAGTTTCTCCTCGAGACCGTGCTCGGTGCACAAAAGGACATGTGCCAAGCCTCGTCTCGAGCACTACCGAAATGTTGGGTCTTTCAAAGCCTTGAGATCATATCAATTTTGACTAACAAACAGTTTGAGACCAATTTCAAAACGGTAGTTGGTCTAAATCAAAAACTAAACTTTGTAGTGGAAGGTGGGTTTATTGCCACTTTAAGTGACCAAAAATAATGAGGAAAATATGGGTTGTTGCCTGTCAATTTTTGTCAAGTTTGTTTTCTTACTTGAATGAATACATGTAACGCAGCATTCTTACTTCATCCTTGTATTTGGTCCTTTCAGTAAATGTTAAACTGTCGTTCTTACCCCAGAACATGTGATGGAAATACATTCCACTTACCTTGTATAAACGGTCACTTGGTCTGATTTCTGTTGTACTCAGTGTGATGCTCAGCTTTAATGAACCCAACCTGCATTACATATCAGGCTTGTGGCAGCTATCAGGCTTTTTAACCCACTGTTCCATCAAGGCAATGGAATATCATCTCTATATAAGCCTATGAGGAATGGGGTTTGTGCAATCCTGTTAAGGGCTGTTCCAGCAAAATCTGTATGGGAGGGGGGAAGGCACTTAAATTTCATACCCACCGCCCATATTTTTCATTTATTTCTTCAACCCATGACCCATAATTTTTTTAATTATTTTTAATAAGTTAAAATATATAATCTAACACTTGCAAACAAATTGCCTCCAGGAGGACCTGTTAAGAACTGAGATGATTGACAGACAAGAACTAGTTGTCTTGTCCAATATTGTCAAAAACTGTGAGCAATACTTTTGGCAGCCACCAGGTGTCTCTGTTCACCAGGTGTCTATAATTTCAATGAACATTTTTTCAATTATGAGGATCTATGAATCTCAAACTGTCTCCACGAACTCTTTTATACTTCTATGTCAAGTGAATATTGGAACTTGTTTATCTTACTCCTCATACTTTTTATAAAAAAATCATCAATTTTCTTACATGTATATGTGTTAACACCAGTTAAGTGTTGCATAACTTTTCAATTCAATAGGACTGCAGACAAACAGTTCAAATCAAGTTGCCCATGACTTGATGGCTTAGGGAACATATTGCACTCTGTTCACTAGCAATATGGGCTTTTTTGTATTGGAATAAGTTGGGATATATGCCAATTGCATTTTTTTTAAGTTTTGACGGCTGAAGTAACTAACCTGTCAACATTAACAGGTCATAAAATACCACCCATTATTAATGCATCACTTCTTACAGGAACGACCACCCATAATTTGGGGTTTTTTTTCTGAAGACCNTACTGGAACAGTCCTAAGCACATCTCCAAGTCGGTGCAATGAATTGTCAAATGGATAATTCACCATTTTCTCAATGGTCCCAGAAGTGATTATGCAAGTTATACAGTGAAGTCAGATAGTTAGGTCATTGTCACCAGCTTTAAACTATCATGACTAAGGTTTGCAGCCGAGTATCTGAAATAGCTCTGTATGTGGCTGTAAATTTTATCAGTTTTTGTAACTCAATTATTTTATCTAGAAGTGAACTCAGAAGGAAGCAGTGGAGAATGACAGTAAATGTTTAAGGAGCATTAGAAAGAAAATAAACTAAGTAGATTACAGATTGCAGTTTAAGAGGTCTAGTTGTTGACTTACATATTTTATGAAACACTTCTTTATTTAGTTTTATTGTTTATGTACAGGTCGTCAGTGATCCCAGAGTAAAACTGGAATCCAAGCTGAGAGAGGCCGGAGTCCATAACACAGACTATGCAAGGCACATGATGTCCCAGATGAAACCTTTACACCCCCCTAGGAGAGATATGGAATCAACCGTCTTCAAGCAGTGAAAATAGCCACAGACAAGGATTGTCCATCAATTATAAACGCAGTCATATGAAGTGATTTGGAGATTACTACATGGAGTTGGTGTTTCTGTCTAGTTGAAACCCAACAACAAAAGGAAAAACATCTTGGTGTAACTGTGACCTTTATATACATTAATGCTCAACTTTTCACGTTTCTATAGGAACGTCTTTGTGGGATCATCATCCGAGTGCAGATATGGTTTTTCTCTCGTCAAAGTTGTCTCTTGTTGTTTTTTTAAAGGTTGAATTATTGACATGTGAAGTATTAGTGATGACAATCTAGTTTCAGGTAATTTTACTGTTTTTAACTGATATAGGTTTTGTTTTACATTTTATTACCTTCACAACATTCCTCGTTTTAGTGATATTGAAGTTGAAAGTATTTAATATTTCTAATTTGCAGTGATGTGTAAAATTACAGAAATTAAGTTATTAAAAATATGTGCATGCAATTACCTTAAAAGGTTTTTACACTGACTGTTTTCCATTTAAAGTCATTCTCCAAACTTAACTTACTGTAACCAGAGAGGGTCAGTATACTTTTTCAGTTACCTTCAAAAGTGAACAGGGGGTGGCTTCAGTGGCATTCACTCACAAAAACTTATAGCATCCATGAGACAGCAACTGAACTGCAGTGCAGTCAAAAATGTTCCTCAGATCACACTCACCAAAGTCACGTTTGTTCCAAACCAATGTCTTTTAATTAAAACAAAAATTTTGAAACAATTTACTGTCTTCAAAGTTTCTTTAATGCATTAGAATCCTGCAGAAACATAATCACTTCTTAAACATGCATTATTTCATCTACCGATCGTTCAAATTTTGTTCATGACATGCTCTTCGTCATGCACGACACAACCGAACTGAGATATAAAAATGTTAGTAGATGTGATGACGTTCAACAATGACTTTCAGATGTTGTGTAATCCATCTTGAGAAAGATAATCTTTGACATGATTCATTTACATTTACTTAGGTTCTGAATGTTAAAAGGCAGGAGGCAAATTTTTAAAAAAACAATCTTTGAAATCATCAGTAATGCTCATAAAACCATAAAGTGTTGCAATAATTTTGTAAACTTTTCCCCGAGATAGCAAACTGAAGAGCATCAGCTGGTCCTCTTGAAGACTGGACATGCTCACAAACTGGCCAAATTAAATGGAGGATTCATTTGTCTAAAATTTCACCAAAACCGCTGCAGCCATTGAGTTCAGAGTGATCAAGGTGTAGATTATATCTTTCGACAAGCAAAAATTGTTAAGCATCTCTAAAAA
This sequence comes from Phoronis australis, assembly GCA_002633005.1. NCBI lineage: Eukaryota > Metazoa > Phoronida > Phoronidae > Phoronis > Phoronis australis. The sequence goes on along the minus strand of NMRA01000020.1, from coordinate 594,962 downwards.
TTTGCCTCATTACCACATCTTCAACAAAATTTAACACACTTTAGCGCGTCGCTTGTATCTGATCACAGGGTTGACAGGCGTATGTATCATGGTGTCATAGTTGATGCTGGGGAAATGTCCATCCACAAGGTCAAACTCAAAAATCTTTAGCAGCGTAGCCCAAATCGTCTTGACCTGAACAAACGCGAACGATTCGCCGATGCAACGGTGACGTCCTGCACCAAATGGGATGTATGAGAATTTTTCGGTGTTGAGAGCCTCCGATTCTTTCAGGAATCTAGAAAGTGCAAAATGGACACAAGGATATATTTCGTGCATAAAATAATATGTTTCGCGAATGAATGATGCCAGCACACGCTGCTGAGGGCATGGCCATTTTGAAGGGATTTGGGCTGACCGATATTGTCTCTACATTTCCCAATTGTGTTGGCTTATTTGACACTAACCTCTTATTTAAAGCTGCATTTGGCCCTGTTAATCTGACAACATTGAATTTGCTTTGGGATTTAAAAACATTTCCACGCTCGCCCGATCAGGTGATAATTCAAATCACGTGCAATGCGTAGATGCGCCATTTCTGAATTCATAATTTTAGGGTTACTCAACCCTGATAAACTCTGAAACGTTTTTTTGAATTGTTAATGGATCATGATTGCAGCAGATATTGATTCTTACCATAATATGTAATGAGAAAGACTTTCAATATAAGTAAGCCATACATACTATCAGTGAGATGACTGTAAGTTATTTCACTGAAACTAATAATAGGAATTTTTGAAGAGTAAAGTTCTTGGAAGGGAATAAAACCACAATTTCAAATTAATAGTATACAGGGAATAACACGTTGATTAGCTAGAGGTATTTAAGATGCTTATGAGTGAAACTAACCATTCCCACAATGCATCAGTGGCCTCACATTGAATATCAAGAAGAACAAGAACACATACCTGTCAGGATCAAAGTCCATATTTGTCTCGCCCCACGCGTCCTTAATTCGCTGATTGGTCGTAGGTGACACACACACCTGGTGTCCAACAGGTATGTCATAGCCCATCACCTTCTGTAGGTAAAAAGTAGTGTTTTTAAACTTAATATTATTTAATAGTGAAATACGTCCAACAAACTGGAAGCAAAAAAGAGCAATATTCACAGCCGCAGTGGAACACTCAAGGAATGTGAACACTATTTTATGTGGACGATATTATAAATTAGACAGGTTTAAAATTTACCTCTGCCATTGGTATTAGTTAGTTATCAAATCAACAAAGACCAATGAACTTCAACCCTAAAGGTCATAATAAATTTCATGAGTAATTCTAAGCGTGTGCATCCACTAGTGGTTTCAACAGTTGAAGGTTGAATGCTTCATTCATCAACGATTAAATTGCCACCTTATACCTCAAAAACCTAATGAGATATCTCTCAAAGATTTCATGACCTTAGTTTTCTTGCAAAAAACATGCTCCAATGAATGCAGTCAGGATTTCAATTGCCAATTCTGGAAAATTAGTACTGTAACAATAATCCAGTTTAACAAAATCTCAATGGGTGAATTCTAGTAAAAGGAGTGGTCCAATAAAAACCAAGTTATTGATCATCTGGAAAAAAAATTTTTGAGACTTCGTTTTCTAGTGCGCAAAGCATCCAGACGTTAATAACACTGCCCAGTGCTGTCTGGTGTAAGATAACCTGCTGACCTGTGGTGTTTTACACATCCTCATCATAGTCATAATAGGGGGCCGAAGACGAAGAGTCTCCCTCATGGTTCGGTCCAGTAAGGTCAAGTCCTTCAGGTGGTCATAGTTGAGAGAAGGTAAGTCTTCACCGCATGCTGTCTTGAGTTCTTCATACAATGCATTCTAAGAAGAGAAACAACCAGGAATATTTCATGCATACCACAAGATACGCTGGGTCCTTTTGGGACACGTTTACTAATTATTTACGTTGCCTTTAGTCTGGGTTATAGTAAATGAAGACCACTGTGTTGAAGCGAGGTATTTGTGTTCAATGTCTAAAGAGGTACAAGACGGCAACTTAAAGCCTAGTAGATAGATATTAATTTGCACAAATACTGCCTTTTTCACAGCCTGCCTGTTTCATTCAAAAACTGGTAATAGTCAGTTACAAGGGGCCCACATTTTGATAACCCATTTTCTCCATTGAATAACAGTCATCAAACTGGCTCTCAAAATCCAGGAAACTTGTGACTATTACCAAAAAATTACACAGCACCCCCAACTATATTATGTCACTTGCATGGCTACACTTTATACATAAAGCAAAATGCACTCTTTTGTATGAGCATTGCTTTCTCTTGTACGATATATCTAGCATATGTCTAGCACATTAACTATGTTACAAATTTAAATGATTAAAATCTCACCTGAATCTGTTTATTTTTGGCAATAAAAAACCCAAGCCAAGCACTAGTAGTGGAAGAGGTATGCTGTCCAGCTAGTAATAAACCAATCATCAGCCCAGCTATTTCGTCATCAGATAAGAAGCGGCCATTTCTAGGAAACCAAGAAAAAGTCTGGTACCCTATTAACGGAGCATCTACCGGCAAGATATGCCAATTGTGCAACGCTGAGAATTGGTTTCACAATGTTGTGTAATTCTTGTAATTAAAGGTATTTCACTGCTATTAATTTGTAAAATAATGTTGAATTCTAAACTAAAGGGCTTGGATTTTTAAAAACATTACATCACTCATATGATGATGCATCGTTTCCAAATGAGCAGGCTGCTCGAGCCACGGCATACACGTGCCATTTTCGAATTTTGTATTTTTCGAGGTGGCCAACCCCAAAAACCTTAGATGCACATTTATTGAGTCGTTATGGTTTTAATGTTCTTGCTGCTAATGAAAATCAATTCTTTTAGTGTGTTCTAATTCTAACAATTACAATTGATTTTCAAGCCACGTTTTAAAAATTAATTTACTTAAAAAAAGAAAAATGTCCACAATAGAAATAACAGTAACGCAGGTAAATACTCCTCATAAGCCAGTAGTATGGCCGTCTAATCAAAAGATCCTGGGTCTAAAGTGGTACAACGCAATACAAACTAATCCTCAAGTAAGGTCCAACAAACCTAGACAGAGTAATTAACTAATAGGTAAAAGGCTATATTTTCTTCCAATAACTGGTCCTTAAGATGATCAACATGACCCTGTGGAACAATGACCTACTTGTACGTGCAGTCAATCATTGTCTGCAGCATGTCATCGTCGGGTCCTGTGGCGCGACGCTTAGCGATGACGCTCTTAAACAACTTCTTCATCTCTATGTTGGCCTTGTCACGCTTTCTACAAAATTGAAGCAAGATCTGAAACAGCCCTCTATGCTTCGGTTAAGTTGTTGCTATGGTAATACTCCACTTATTTCACGCAAAAACATGCCAAAATGGTCATTTTTCCATATTTCAAGGAATGATTATTTTTTGCAAACAACAAGAGTAACAGCAAATATTGATATACACTACAATCCATGTTTGTGAAAGACTAAAATGCTCTGAAGTCTTTACTTTTGTGGAGAAATTAAACAAACTAGAATGTCACTTGTCAGCCATATTGTGTGCTGAATAAGTGAAGAAGAACTGAGCAGGATTCATTACACACTACACTGTAAACTTCACATCACAGACAGTACGCAATAATTTCCGTATTTCAATCAATTGTATATGCCGAGATTTCAGCTGAATGCAACGACTGTCTGTGATTGGTGGACTCAATTACCTAAATGACGGGAGAGGGAGCCATCCAGGCAGTAACCAAGCCATGGGTGTAAACCCACCATCCAGGTCAGCATATAACTGGGCAACACGTTCGTCTAACAACGAGCGAACTTCTTTGCCTGAAAGATTACATAAGAATGTAATTTGAAGTAAAGAAGAGCCCCATGTTGCAAAAACTTGTTATCATTCAGTTATAAGCTTCTTTACAGGGAAATGGGAATGTAGCAGGCCTACACTGTATTTAACTTATAACCATGACATTCATTAACTTCAAGTGACATTATCAGCAAGAAAACTGAATTTCTGAGATGACCTCCGCCGCAGTTCTAACTTGAAACTGCCAAACACTCAACTCATTTTTCAGTGATTAAGTGGACAGCTATGTCACGACTGAACCAAGACATACTGTAAATTTCATATATACATAAATACATAAGGTCAACGCTTCATATTCGATTATGGATTGATATTCTAATTAAGCCAATTATCCTAACTTAAAGGAAAAACAAAAATTTGACAAAGAGACCATGTTTGAACTTAACAGCACTTGTTGTTCATTTTTTGTGCCCAGTTATGAGGCTTGCGCATATCTGATGTGCTGCAAGACATCAGACCATCTTCACTCACCGTGGAGACATCTACTGGCAGTCAATATAATCAACTCTGATAGAGCAGAAAAGAGATCTGAAAATGAAACAAGAAAGTTTAAAATAATTTAAAGCCTATGAACATCAGTCTGAATGTCTGGTTTAATACACCAAAAACTGTTATCCTTAGAACTCTTCTGACAAATAAATCAGCTATTGAAAAATGAACCCATGCCTTCTGTCAAAAAAATTAATATGTAGACCACTGACTGTTGCGAAGCTGGTCTCGTCTCTTGCCTAACTCAGAAAAACTGAATTATTATTGGTTCAGATCAGGCTCAATTAAGTAGGTCGTCACAGCAAGTTAGGTTCAGTCGCTAGATTTCCAGGCAATAACCAATTTCATTGCTAACAAAGGATGAGAATGCGACAATATTGCTTTGAAAGTGCAAATACACCTGTGAATAAAGTTGATATTTAACACTTAGAACATGTTTCATGGCAGCTTTAAATGGCTCAAACAAAAATTAAAACCAGAAAATGTACCAGAAAAAAAAAAATATATATACATAGACGATTGCCTGCTCGGCTTCAAAGGCGTTTCTGAATTTCATCTTAAATGACTAAAATACAAAGACGTATTAAGTGACACAGAGAAGACAGCAGTGGCATGGTGGTGGCATTTATAGTTTATAGGGCATATCAAACTGAGTCTTTCAGAAATTCTAAATTTTGTCATTGCTGCGAATGACCTCAGCATCTAACCTTTGACCCCTTCATCGCCCCATCTCTGGAAGTATTCTCTGGTTTCCTCTTCAATTATCTCGACATGGTGTCTAAATCGAGCTATGTTGAGACCAGTTTTGAATATCTTCTTCTGCTCCATAAATATCTGAAACAGGAAGAGCCTTAAAAACATCAAAACGATACAAAATCATGGTTCATAAAAGGAGCAAGAAATTTACAACATAATGTCCATGATGACTGTAAATTTAAAAAGGAAAAACAATTTCTTTATAGCAACAAGCCAACTAAAACAAAGTGCGTGTAAACCAACCTCTTGATAAAGATCAATAACCCATGTGAACATAAGACAAGTCAATAAAATATTAAACGACAAGTATATTCATCAACTAAAGATTATGAAGAATTTTGGATAAGGTTCTACATAACCTTTATGTCACTGCATTGAAAATTACATTGTCGTTAGAACTAGCAAAACATCATAAAATAAAGCCATGATGCTGCAACACTAGTGACATGCCTTGAGCAACAAGAGGGTAAACACAGGAATACTCACAGCATGAGGCACATCATAGGCGACACCCTCACCAAAGACGGGCGCAGTCAACCTGTTGTATACCTCCTCAGCGTTGAGGTCCTCGTTTTTACTGTTGAAGAATGTGGCGCTGGCATCTGAGCCCACCAAATACGTGAACGTTTTACCCACCATTGTAAAGCTGAACACGGGACCATACTGGCAACAAAAAAAACAAAAGCACAAAATATAGAAGTAAGTCAACACAAAGGTTAATGGCAAAAGTGCTAAAGCATTCTCATCCAATGTTTTTGTTGCTTTGTCGTGGCTAATTTTGCTTTCAGCATTTTTTCTAAAATCACTTAACAAGACTTAAAGTAGCATTTCGCCCTCATTAGGTTGTTGAAAAATCAAAAATCAAACTTGAATTTTAGTCTCATGAAATTGGCGTCATAATATTTTTAATGTTCATGGAATTTTATTTCTATTTAGAACATTGAAACCAACAAAAAAAACAAGATAACACTTCAGAAAAGTATGAGGTTGGTCGTCTCTAATATTGCAAAAGTGACACAAGTAGGCATAGTTTGAGACTTGATTTGCTGGCTCATTCGAAAATAATTCCAGATTGGATGAATATCTTTAAACCCGAAGTGATTTGGTTATTAGAATATCAACACTAACAGCTAAACAGCAGCTAAATACAGCTATAAGCAGTCTTCATCAGAAAAACAATTAAAGTCTAATTTACCAAAAGTAAATTAAATATCATACAAGGAAATGCTGCTGCCTCTCCCACTTATTACTATTAGTTTACAACAAGTTCGTCTGAGCTCTGCTTAATATGCCCTAGCTTACATAATAGACTGGACTACCAAAAGGAACAAGGCAATATTTAACAGTCACGTTTCGAGAACTAATTTTCTGACTGAATAACAGGAATCAAACTGATTATCAAAAACTGAGACTCCTGTAACCGACTATTTGTGGCCCACTATCATTCTGTCGACTTACTTTTTCATAGGCTGCAACAAGAAAGTCTATCGGGCTTTGGTTGAAGCTGATGGCTTGACCTAACCATGGAATTGACGAAGGTATGTGGGGTGGTAAGTTCTTTCCCTGAAACAACATACGGGCAATTCATCATTACAGCATTTTTCCGTTGCCCCCAACTTATTCGATTCTATAACCCAACAACAAGTTGGGAAGATCACCCCTGTAGCCCATATCTTACACGACTGATTAACTCCATTCTGGAGGGCTAGCTCTCTTTTGTTTGATAATAATGCTCTAATCTCCAATCAGATCGTATCTAGCCTGACTGAGCTGTGCTGCTAAAAATGAAAGCTAAGCTATAACATATTTGAACATAAACCAATAGCATTTCTGAATTCCTTGTCAAATGCTGATCATGTTTAGCTTTTGAATCACCCAACTACAGCAGAAGTTAAGACAATCCAGGTTTCAGTAACCTTTTGAAGCCTGGGAGATAATTGGCCTGCTTGTTATCATACCGGACAGTTATGCAGTGCTGGGCAGTTAACAAAGGAGCCAGATGTTATCGCACGTTCAGAACCCCTCACGTCTGGAAAAGTTGCTGAACGACAGATCGCCGTCATGTATACTTCACACCCCAAACATATTGTCACCTCCACGCAGGGCAACACAATGTGCTGAGTATGACAATTTGTATCATGTACGTAGGCACGTATTGTCACCGGGTGACAATATATCAATGGTTACGGCTTACAAAGTGAGTTGCACTCAGCATATATATAGACCCCCGGCTCTATGCTAGGGACAATATAAGGACACGGCACAGGTCGGATTTTGTGGACCATGACTTAGAGAACCAGGTAAACACTGAATAATGGCTTGTTACTGAGAGGATGAAACTGTGTCTCTACTAAATCCAACTGGTGCTATAATAAAGTGCTGCCGTGCATGAACTTCCAATCTTGCTTATAATCTCAGGATCGCATATGCGTGAGAATATGGAAAATTAATTGACAACTTCATTCAAATAATTACAATCATGATGACAAAAATTTCCACAGCTCCAAATCAAATTGCATGTTAATAAAATAACGTATATTTTAACCAATCTTTTTCAATTTGGAGATCTCATTATTCACCAAAAAATAATTGATTTAACGATTCACATAAACCTCAGATTATTTGACACCGGTAAAGGAGAAAATGGGTGATCATGAGGCCAATAATTACAAAAATTCTTAACACTGAATAAAAAATTCACCTGATCGATGATGAATATTCAGTTCCAACACAAGGACACGCAGAAGCGATCAAGACTTGAGATCAAGCAAGTTCACGCACAGCAGTGTAACGTATGTCACACACAAGGCAAGAACATTATAGCGACTTACTTTGTTAATGAATGAAAGAAATCAACATCGACAGAATATGTCTATATACTTTGAGTTGGGAGGATTTGTTGACATCGAGGGTAGCTGACGTAGTAGGCGGGCCTACTCAACAAACTCTTACATGGTTCTTACCCGGCTTTCATAATCGGTAAATTTCTTGCACACAAAAGCAGCGGCGAGTAAAACCGTCGTTGTAAAGAGAGTTAATTGTGTTGTACTAGCTTCCTGATATCTACTCATAGCAGTTTCCAACAGTGATGAAGTAGAATCCATATCTTCCAACCAAAATAAAGACCACAACGATAAGACCCTGGACAATTCAACCCTGCTGAAGAGGTAAGCAACGGGATGCAATTCTTCCAAAGCTTACTATATGGCCTGATTAGAGAAAGCACCGCTAGGGAATCCCAGTGTTCTTGCGCTGTCACGCATGTAGCACGTGGGGATAGATTTAGTATTCTTCGAAATTGGTAAGCGGATAAAACTGAACTAGGCGATGAAAATTGCGAATAAATTGAATTTCCATTTGCTTTTAGTGTCGTTTCACAGCTTCAATCCGTGAAATCATTAAAAATATTTCGGCGTAGCAATATCAAAGAAGTCCCAATCTTGCTAACATCAACCGTGATTGGTCGATTTCCGTCGCCTTATGAACAGGTTACGGCTGGGGAATCCCTTTCCGTTCTTTTGCACGTAGCCGACATCGTCTGGGCAACGCCGTAAGCTGCTCGAGGTGAGTCATAGACTGTCTTGCCCAAAATTTTTAGGTTTCTAGTTCTTTAGTGCCTTTGGTAACAAAAGTTTGAACTTCGAAAATTACGACCAGGTTTCGACTGCGCTTCAGTTGTAGGCAGGTCAAAGACGGTACGGTCTCTCAGTCAGGGCCTCCGTCTGTGCTGCCTCCTTTCGGCGTGACTGGCACTTCAGTATTCCCTGTTTACCGGTCTGCTAGCAGAACTTTATGTATGGGTACAACAATTTTCCATGAAAGTTCTTAGGTGCAAAGCTGTCAAGTCTGTCATATATATTTTTTACTTAAAGTTGGCTAAGTTTCATGCTGCCTTTGAAGAACCGTGTCCACTCGATTACGCAAAGCATTTTGGTACGCGTATCAACTATCATTGTCTAGTATCTGGAACCAATGTTGTCTGTGGAACTAAAGTTGTGTAACATGCCTGACAAACACCTTGCAGCAATGTCTGGCCAGTTCCCCAACTCTTTTTTCCAATTACCTACTGTAAACTTTTATATTTATGTGTATTGTAATTCTGTTTCTAGGACATCTAAAATGCCATTTGAGTACAGGAACACTCTTGCTCGCAACCGTGGTGGCCCATACAAGACAGAACCAGCTACTGACCTGACTCGGTGGCGATTGACTAATGTTGGTGGGCGACAGACATGGACATATATCCCAGATGGTGAAACACCAGACAGAGAACAACTTATGCTTGAAAAGCATTCTCTTGGGCTGAACACTGTTAGTATTAACTTCTGTTGTGTGATTTTATTATGGCTCCTGTTGCTATCTGCATGCACAAGGAGTAGCTCAATATGTCACTGGTATTAAGACATTGCAAACACTTGATCTATTTTTAGTGAATATTCCAGAGGAGAGCTGTTTATCAAATGCAGACTCGTATTTCAGTGGTCTAATCAAAAAAACAACCTTTGATATAGACTAGCTACTTTCACATACAAATTGTTTTCAAACTGTTCTCGCCTGGTGAAAATTGATGTGATGTGTCGGTGGAGTTGGAGAGAACTCAGTTTGTTATTACTTGAAACCAGGGCTACAAGTTGACCTGTCATAATGTGTTATTTTATTTGCCAAGCATGGTCTCGAGCAGTTGAGACCTGTCTTTGTAATCATCAAGTATCACTTCTCATTTAAGATCAATTTTAGAGTGGTAAGAGGTCATTGTATCTTGTAATTTTAATTTTATCTGGTGCACTAAAAGATCTCAACACTTGTAGTTTTAATTCTCCATAAAATCTCCTCTAGAGTATTATGGTCAAGATAAATTTTAGTTTCTTCAACAGCATGCAGGTTTATAGCTGCTTTAAGCTTTCCCAACAGTCTTTTGTTTAACGTGCATTCCCACTGATACACAGGCCAATACTTCCACTGTTCAAAGAGTTATAAAGTTCCTGAGGGATTTATGGGATAATTGGTCTGCCCCTGTCCAAAGAATCTTTGCCTTGCTGAAGTTGTAGGCGAGTTTGTGCTCCAAGTTCTTGCGCACAAACTAACGGCACTTAGTATAAAAAAAACACCATCTGACACAGTAAAAAGACTGAACAGTCCGGATTTCCAATTTGCAGTTAGTTAGTTATATTAGATGTCACCCAGGAGTCTGGGGTCATGACTGAAAAGTGACTTAAGACTTCGGTCAGAAATTTGCCCCTTTGATCTTTACTCAAAACCATTTCTAAAAAATAATTTCACTTGAGCAAAAGTCCAAATTCTCTGAGAATATGCACGTAACTGTTAGTTACTGAGATTATTTTTATTAATTATTGGTAGACTGTAACTCTACTCATAATTACTTGGCTAAATCTTTATACAGCAACTGTGAAGTGGGAATGTAATGTTTTGATAAACATATAGCAGATATATTACTCACGCATACCAGTTAGTGCAAGACTATAGTTTAATTGATTCTGAGTAAAGGAAGTTCTATATATGGTATTACCACTTCCATTGTAAGAATTGCATGCTGCTTAGTCATTGTTCTATATAAGCCACCTTGTAGAGAATTTAGTTTGTTCCAATAAAGTATTTGACACAGCAAGTCTTATATTCTGACTTCGTAATATCAGAATATTACAGGGAACATCGATAAGATTCGATTTCTTTCTTAATAAGTCTTAATTATTAGCTGTCATAAAACAGACCCAAGGCCAGTACGCATTGCTTGTGTATCTATATTTGCAGGAAAATGAAACAGTTTCAGCGGAAAATTAAATATCTAACAACACTTTGAGTGTCCTGTTAAAAAGTAAACCTTTAATTGTGTTTTTTATGTTTACCATATTTTTATATAGCAAACTGTTTCGACTGCGCACTTACATGACTGTATTAACTGTGTGTCAGCATTAAAGTTTAATGTCATATTGTATTTTAGATCATAATATACTTTGTCTTCATATAAGTACAAGAACCGTGGTTAGCCAACTTCCCACAATTCCAAGAAGGCTGATCTTAAGCTCTTTTTGTATTTTGCACAACAATCATCACATTAACAATGATTTCAACTGTAACAGTTTGAAATGTGATAGATAACTGGAATGTCATATCAACCTATAGGATGCAGGACAAGATTCTAGCACGGAGAACATTCCACCATTGTCATCTGTCTTAATGCAGATTCTTCCAAAAAAATGTAGCCCTACTGGTGTCCAGAATGTACAACCCTATGGTATTTAAATCGTTTATAATTCTGCCCCTCTCAAAACTTTATTTAACAAAATTAGATGACATTTTTATTTCTTTCCCCAGGATGATTTGGCCCCTGCCTTGCCTAAAGCCACAACGGCCCAGAAGGCTGCTTACAATGGCATGAAATTTTATAGTTTACTTCAAGCAGAAGATGGTCATTGGGCTGGAGATTATGGCGGGCCGTTGTTCCTGATGCCTGGTTTGTGATGTTGTTACTTTTCCTTTTTCATGAGGCAATGTTATTTCAAGGCAGTTACATTGCTGTTGTTAGTGTTTTGTTATGGTATGTAACTGAGGGTCCCCATGGAAAGTAGTGAGAACTGATAAGGCTACCCTCATTGTAAATATTAAATTGATTAATAACTCAATTTCAAATTTTGATCATTATTAGTCTACGAACTTGTTTACTCAAGAAACAGCAAAATTTATACCTGTCTTGTGTTCAATAAGGAATGCGCTTCGCGAGATTGTGCTATTGAATGACGCGCTTGCAGAAAGCGCTTTCATTTTTGGTGACCATTTCTCAAGCTGCATCGCCAACAAAACCAAGATGAAAAGCAGATCGTTCATTAGCAACGTCTTAACAATTCGAAGCGCTCACGGAAAGCGCTTTAAAGTGCTTAAGGCTAGTGTCTGTTCGGACAGCAATGCTGAGTCACTCACAAGTGAAAGCTAGCGAGATTGATTGCACCAGTGTTAGTGATTCATGGTGATCTATATCTTGTGGGAACTTGCGGGCTTACGCATATTGAAGGCAATTTTCTCCATTTTGCTGATACTGGGCACTTCTCACTTTCAGGTTTGGTCATAGTGTGCTACATCACCGAAACGCCTTTCACTGAGCCACAGAAGAAGGAAATGATTCGTTACCTTCGCTCTGTACAGTGTCCTGATGGTGGATGGGGTCTGTGAGTCAAGTTGTCCTATGGTTGTTCCTTATTACAGATTATTTGTTACATAACTTTACACATATTGTACAATGACATTCAGTTGTTTGCTCCACCTATTGTTCCTCATTATTTCCAATGAATGCAAAACTCTGATATTTGTGAAACCCAGTTCAAGTTTTGTACCACAGCTACTATCAGACAAAGTTTTGAAAATCTTCGACAATCGCAATAATGTTAGAAGCCCTTGAAAAATCAAAAAAGGCACATTTGCCAATTCTTTTTGTCCGAAATTGGTAACATTGTTCAAGAAATGCTTTGTTGCCCCATGGTATTTTGAGCTTTGTGTAATGTGAATATTACCTTTATTGGTACAACCAGTTATACACAATGGCAAGACAGTGTGAAATGTTGTGGTTCAATTTTCGTTACGGTCACCAGAAATCAAGTTGTGAAATAAGGCTGAAAATTAATAACTCCTTATTATCTATGGTTGTACTGTGCTTGGAGTGAAGCACGTGGGTACATTTTGTCTTAAAAAATCACTTCATTCTTATTTTTATTTTACTTTGAAGTTGGCCATTTTTTACCTGCCGATACAGCAGTCCATCTTTTGGTACACCTGATAGATATTGTTTTCTTGAGCATAAACATGAATTGCAATTTAAAACACCATTTCTGTGTGTTCTCAGTGCATTGTGCTTGACGAAGATGTCAAGCTGTTAATACTGAAAAAGCTCAGGCTTGCCATCCAAGTCATTTTTTCTAATAGTCCCATTATCTTACCACATTCATACTGTGCTTTTAGTCACATTGAAGGACCCCCAACTGTCTTCGGCTGTGCTTTGAATTATGTGGTCATGAGACTGTTGGGTGTGGGCCCGGATGATCCTGACTTGGTGAAGGCTAGGAAACTATTACATTCTTTTGGTAAGGCTTGTTAATTTGTTATTGTTGAAAGAATGAGAGTAGCATGACTTTGTGGTCACTGATAATTTTTGCTCATATCTGCATGATCAATTCAGAAGTAATTGCCTGCGTACTGTGGAAGCACAAATTAGTTCTCAATTTCACGGATGTCACTAATGAAAATTTTTATCTGATATGTTGTGGAAATTGGGCCATAATTATTTCTGTAAGTATATGAGTGGCAGCATAGAATTCACTGCGAATCAATGATTATGGTTTTAAAGTATGATACTAGAGTACGTGAGTGGGGGCGTTTTTTATTTTGATTAGTGAATTTCAAATCTCCAGTTTTTCAGTTAATTCCTGTCCAAACTTTGCTTGCTCCTCAGGTGGTGCCGCGGCCATTCCATCGTGGGGAAAGTTCTGGTTGGCTGTTCTTAACTGTTACAGTTGGCAGGGCATGCATACTTTGTTTCCAGAGATGTGGTAAGTGGAAGCATGCAGGACTCTTGCGCCACTTGTACCGAGAAATCTTCACTTTAGAAACAGTGGATTTTCTGCCCTAATTCAAAATTTTTAGCCTGCTGGCCAATCACATGGTGGCTGCCATTTTCAGTTGCTAGTCTTTGCTTGTAAGGCTTTGAGTTTAACTCATGAAGCATTCGCCAAGCTGATCCCCTTTCTGTTGATCAGAAACTCAAATTTTGTGATTGAAAACTCCCAAGGCAAATGCACGTTTCTTCACATAGTGAAAAGCTACTTCACATTAAAAAAGAGATGGAAATCTATTCAAAAAGTGTCTATGACCCCATGTTTTTAAGTAGCAAAAGACTGGGTGCTGGGTCTGCTATGCCCCGTCCACTAGCTATTCTCGCGCTATGGATTTATGTACTGCTATTCCCTCTTGTGGTCATTTAAAATACTGATCGCCTCTCGTGTTTTTGCCATTTTTACATAGTGGCAGGGTGTGTATCAATGCTCCATATTGGCTCTTTTTTAGTGTTGGATGATTGGAAGCACCCCCCTTTGTCTGTCCGGCACTGTGCACCTGTTTACTTTTCAATCAGATGATCAGTCTCATTCATCGGAAGCATACAATCTGGTTTATGAACAGTTGAGCAACATGGCCACCTACATGTCACTTATAAACAACAGGAACCTAGTACATGTGAAAACTCCAGCCACAACTCACTTAAATTTGTGAATTGAAGGGCAATTAAAATACCCCATTCCCTGCGAACACAATAGAGAGCCATCTGGCTGAGTTGCCAAGTCAATAGGCACCTATAGTTTTATGAAGGAGGTGTCATAAAGCATTACATACTAGGTGACCAAGCAGCCCAGGCAGCTGGACTGAATTCAATGGGCTGTTGTGTTTCCATTAGCAAACTCCAACTGTGGGAGGATCATCATCCCATGGTCAGTTTTTACATGCACTGGGTTCCTCATGAGTGGGCTCTCAACCACACCCTTTGCATGTAAACTATGCACTGATTGCTCTACATAACTTTTAAAGTAATGTGTTATAATTTAAAAATTTGTTTATAGGATCCTGCCTAGCTGGATCCCTGTCCACTCGTCCAGACTGTGGTGTCACTGCCGACAGGTGTATTTACCTATGTCATATTGTTATGGGGCCAAACTATCAGCCAAGGAAGACAAGCTTATTCTGCAGTTGAGAAAGGTATGAAGTCGCTTAAAATGTGCACCTGCGATTTCACCAGTGAAAGGCACTAAGCTCCAACTTGTAGCTGCATCTATTGTTCAATTATGGCAGTTCTCATTTGACTGACAACAATAATTGTTTTGGTGCATAAAAATATTTAGTTCAATCTTCAGCAACGTTTTCTAAATTCTTCCAGAGCAGGAAATCTCTTCTAATCTTAATTATGTGCAAGCGGAGAACTCAAAGTGGTCAAATTAACAACTGGTCCTTTTGACATTGACGGCTCCTAAAGGGTGATAGATTGTGATGTTTATTATCAATGAATTTTCAGTATTTTTGAAAGCACTAACTGGTAGACGTTGGATAAAATTGTTCATTGATTCTGCAGTCACACACCCATGCCTCAGTTAGACCTGTTGAACTCCTAGATGTCGATCCTCTGTCTATAAAGTCCTTTCGTTTACTAGAAAATATTGACACAGCTAGTTTTAGTATCACCTTTGTGTTGTCGAAAGTAGACAAATTGGTGTTGCAGCTAATTGTAATGAATTTTTCCTTAGTGATGTCAAATGTGGACAAAAATATTGTCACAGGTAGTTGTAATGTCACCAGAGTGTTGTCAAAAGTACACAAAACTGTTGTCACAGTTAGTTGTAGTCTCACCTTAGTATTGTCAAATGTGGGCCAAGGTATTGTCACCACTAGTTATAATATCACTATAGTGTTGTCAAAAGTTGGCAAAAAATGTCACCTTGTCAAATGTGGGCCAAGTAGAGGACGTCAAGTTAAATCTCCTCAGGAATGGTATTTTCTTATGGGACTTGAATTTGAATCATTTCGTGTGCACAACAAATGGCATGTTACACTTTGTTACTGCAAATGCAGAATACTTATTAAATCATTTTTGTTTAATACTCTCAGGAACTATACACAGAAGATTACAACTCCATCTATTGGCCATCACAAAGAAATAATGTAGCATGGGCGGATCTATATACACCTCACAGCTGGCTGTTGGATACTGCATATTGTACGCTCACTTGGTATTTTATGTACTGTTTGTCGTGACCAGTCACAAGATTGTTGGTTGTTCTAATACTGTGAAAATTCCCTAGTTTGGGGCAGTACATAGGACCCTAGAAAAATGTCCAAATTTAGCTAACTTCGGAACATATATCTCAGAAATGGCTGATCGGATTCGTATGAAACTTTCATATACCATCATGCTTTATGCACTGTTTTTTCAAAATGCAATTAGATATTGTTTTTAAAATGTTCCACTTGACTTTTGCATGACAGGCTATCTAAAAACAGGACTTTTAGGATTTTCATGAAAGAAAGTCATTAAATTGTATGAAACGAAAACGAAGTAATATTTTCGAAAGCTCTAACCGCTTTTTTGAGATCTCATTTTTCACGTTCGTATCAATAAAAATTTGTTCATGTTATTGCTATCAATGTACCTTCTTTTGCTAAATTTTACTAAAAAGACATTGTCACATGACCCAATTAATGGCAGATTGGTAAAAAGTCAAACATCAATTTCTACAGGCTTACTTCTTTCAGAAAATACATTTAAGTTAAAGTTAGTTTAATTTGTACTCCATATTTTTCTAATTGTGCAGACTTATCAATTTAAAAAATGACTGCAGGCGCTCTGGTACACGTGCCAGACGCACGCAGGCCACGCATGTGAGCCCATTGCACTGAACACCTGGAATCATTTTTGTGCTTTATTGATGTATAGTTAAAACCGAGCTGAGGAGCTAGAAACCTGACTCAGGGGTTTAGCAGTGTTACTCAGTGGGATCCATGACCTTGAGTAAAAAAAACAGGCACCTATCACACTTGGCCACACTGCCTCCTCAACTTGTCAATAAGGTCCTACACGGTTTATATCGAGTTAGTGTGTATTTTAGTTCAACTACTTATTCATTATTATTTTGGATTTTCTGTATATATTTATTTTACAATAGATTGAGAAGCATTTTATTATCATATTAGTATTGTTATCACATATCTTATAGATATGCTGGACATATATGAATCCTACCACAGTTCGACCATCAGACAAAAGGCTCTTGCGGAGTGCTACGACCACATTTGTGCCGATGACAGATTTACCAAGGGAATTAGTATAGGGCCGGTGAGTTAGTCACTCCTAATTATTATAGGGCGTAATTACTCGTAATGGTATAGTGTGATTAAGTGAAGTGAAACATAAACTTCTTTCATGGCTGCTATGTGGAGATCTGTTGAATGGCTTGCAGTGTTCATTGCGTGTGTTTGACAACTGAATTACATTTATTTATTTATTTTCAGCTTTTGAATTTATCATGGACAGTAAAAACATTTAAAGCTGTATTTTGCCCTAAAGTATTTTGTTGGATAAAAAACAAAAATGTTTTACTTAATTCATAATATTGGTCACATAATATTTCTTACTGTGATAGGACTCCCATTTCCAGCAGTTTTTGAACTTGTAATTTTTGACTTGGCCAGTGTGTAGTGTTATGTTGAATAATTGCTTTTGGTTTCGATGTTCTTGTTGGTTTTGGAATCGTTATTCTTCATTTACATAGCACACTATATGGTCAACAAAATTAATGAAATTCTATTTTGTTAAATGTCTCCGCAAATTTAAGTAAAGATCAAGAACGTTTTAGTCTCTGTGTGTTGGTGTCCTAATTTAAAAGTACCTTTTTTAAAATAACCATTATCTGCAAAAAGATAATCACCCTTTGAAAACTGGAAAAATGGCCAATTTGTCAAGATTATTTTTGTGCGAAATTGCAGGAGAATTACTGCAAATTCCTATTGAAAAAGGAATATTAATTTTATAGTACCAATTTTATGGAAGTAAAGGCCTAATTTTTTTTTGTTGATAGCAAGCTGTACATAGCGAAATGCAGATTAAAAAGTCACCGCAGCTGATTTTATCAATTCAGACACAGTGGCCAGGAACACAAAAACCCTTTGATGTGGTTGTGAGGGGTGGAAGGTATGGGGAAGATCTAACTTTTAGTGTCCCTGAAGGAAACATGATTGAGTACTGTGAGCTTTGCTCTGGTAACTCTACTATTGAGCTATTGTTTAAGCTTGAACTTGTGTAAGGCTGGTCAAAGGCTGTGGATCCTGTAAAGGTTGACTGTTTAGTGCTTGTGTAAGGCTGGTCAAAGGCTATAGATCCTGTAAAGGTTGACTGTTTAGTGCTTGTGTAAGGCTGGTCAAAGGCTATGGGTCCTGTAAAGGTTGCCTGTTTAGTACTTCCAAAGTGAAATATTAATAATGACAACCGATTGGTTTTGGACAGATCTCAAAAGTCATCAACATGTTGGTTCGTTGGCATGTGGATGGCCCAGAATGTGCAGCTTTTAAAGAGCACCAAGAGAGAGTACAGGACTACCTGTGGTGAGTGGTGACATCTTAAGTCAAAGTACTTAATGCCATTATTCCTTGTTGACACTGTTTACTTTTTACATATGGTCGGGTTTCACTTAGAAGGTAATTGCCAATCTTCATCAGATGGCAGTTGTTTCTCACAAATGCAATTTGCAAACATTGTATCAACAATATTCAGATATTGTGTGAAATTGCATATTTATTTACTTTTCATTGCTACAACTTCAGTGAACCAAAATCCTTTAATGCCATTTTCTGACTGTTTAATTTTTCTGCTTTTGGCAGTTTTGAATATCAGTCACTCTTCAGCAGGTGGATCAATTTGTGGAAAGTTTTTAATTTTGCTCTCTCATTTTATGGCTGTTGTACAGACACAGTGTGTCAGATTTTTTATTAAAATTCTAATTTAACAAAAATATCTACTGTCAAAAAATGAAGATTTTAGTTTTTTAACAGGATTTTGATGGCGCCAAAAAGACTGCTTTTAGTTTGATAGGTATTTTTAAATTAGAAAATTTGTTTATCAGTTGACAATGAACAGTTGAAAATTTATTTGGTGAAACTCGAAAGGACTAAACGAAGGTTGACAATTACCATAAAATCAATTTCGATTGTGGATATTAAATTGCTGTACGCTTTTTCTTTGCCAAGAACACTAACTTGCCTTTAAGATCATGTCCTTAAAATTGTAAGTTAGTTAGTACTTAAAACATATAAATATCACTGGCCTTCAACCAACATTTCAATGCAATGCAATTGTTTCAAATCTTTGCTCCATCAATAAAACTGTCAACTAAAACTCACAAATAAATCCATGAACTTAATTTGATATAGATTTGAGAGAATGTGTTAAGGCTAAACACATGAAATATTTTACACTGAAAATAATTATTGTTTGTGGTACAAAAACATTTCAGGATTGGATTGGATGGCATGAAGATGACAGGAACTAATGGTTCACAGTTGTGGGACACTTCATTTGCTGTACAGGCTTTTATTGAGGTACGCTTGAGGTAAAAAGTCTCTAGTTTGGAACAGTCTAGTTGGTGCACGTAAATTGAAGGAGAAATTTAATTTTTTGATTCTGAAGATTAAACGCGGTCAACTTTGGCATTTATTTTTCTCAAATTTTGGACACTGCATTTTTGTATCAACAGAGTCTGAAAATAGACTTGGCAATTCGTAAAATCATCAAAACTAGCTCACAACACAACTTTTTCATGTTTCCTCTTAGTGCGTAACATTAAGGATGATCATAATTCGGGAATTTGGATGATCAGAATTTTTACTGTATAGCAGTTTAAAACCAAGTTCCAGTTTATAGAACACACACACACAGTTTCATCAATTGAGATACGTGCCTTAACTAGGAATGTTTCATAAACTGCAGCCCTCCATGAATTTGTCTTTTCACTCTTAATTCATAAAAAAGTTTGGTGAAGTTGCTTGACATTAGTCTTGTTGGAAGGAAATCATCAGAGAGTAAAGCAGATGAGTGTAGATCGGTTTGCAGCAGAAAAGCTTTCATTAGTATTATGTTAAACAATAATTTGCATTTCTTCAATTTTGCTTTGGTTATTATGTGTGCATACTTTTAATTAGCTAATTTCTCTAATAGTTCATATGCTTGGATTATTTAGTATTACAGTTTTGTACATTTGTAAAAATCTTCATCGCATTCTGGGTAATAGTTACTTAATTCTGATTCTGTTGTAGGCTGGTGCCCATGAAAGCAAGGAGTTTGAATCCTGTTTGAGAGAAGTACACAAGTTCTTAGATTTTACGCAAATCAAAGAAAATGTTCCGGATTATGAAAGATATTATAGACATCCGAACAAGGTAGAAGAGCATTGTAGTTTAAATCTTGTCAATCTTAGATTACGTTTTTAGTTGTTGTCCACAAAACACAATCGCTTTTTGAGCCTTGGATCTTGGAAACGCTTCAGAATGACTAAATAGTGTGCTTTGATTAAATAATGCCAATTCTGTACCCCGTCTGTATGGCGATTTAAAGTATGGTACTTAAGATTTTATGAAATTGATCTCAGATTGTGCCTTAGTCAACACAGGTATGATTTCTGGTCTTGTGCTTAAGAAAGTGAGGCTCAGTTACGGCGTGTCATTTTATTCGCCAGGCCATAGTTTCAAGGAACAACTAACTGTCAGCTCTTTGCAAGACCAAAAATCACTTCTTATCTGAGTAAGGAACAACTTGAGGTCAATGTTATTGTTGTCAGGCGGTCTTAAATGAGGATGTACCTCAAATTTATATTTTGCTGTACGCTGATGATATGGTTGGTTGTGCAGAGACAGCATTTAAATTACAGCAAAAAATTAACGTTCTGCATGAATACTGTCAGGATTTTGGTATGAAAGTCAACCTTAAAAAAAACAAAAAATAATGGCATTTAGAAAAGGCAGACCATTGGGAAAATATGAAAAATGATATTTTGAGAATGACAAAATTGATAAGTACCTGCCGTGGGTATTTGCCTTACTCCTATGGAAACTTTGTCTCACCAGAAAGCGATTTTTTCAAATTAAACGTCCAGTCAAAATGTGAATGATTTAATTTCACCGCATATTGCACTCAAGATTTTTGATGAAATGGTATGCCCAGTCATTAGCTATGGGGATTTAAAGAATATACTAGTGTCGAGCACATCCAATCTGTAAACAACTGCTGAGAGTTGGAAGTAACTGTTCAAATCATGCTGTCCTGGGAGAACTGGGAAGATATCCAATTTATTGTGAAGATGTTTGAAACTGATCAAATATTGGTTTAAATTGTTGAAAATGCCAGCACATTGAAATCTAAAAATCAGTTTATGACAAGCTTGGCACATTGGATGAGGCTGGTAGGAAAAATTGGGTGTCATCTGTTAGGAATTCGCTTCAAAGCTATGGTTTTGGATTTGTATGGCACAATCAGGGAGTTGGCCGCGAAGCATCTGTTCTTGTAATTTTTGAGCAGCAAATTAAATATTGTTTTTTAGAAGATTGAAGCTTTGCTGTGGAGAATAGCTCAAAACTTAATACATATTCCTCATTTAAAATTGATTTTGAAATGGAATCCTATCTGTTGTGTGATATTCCATATTTCTTTTTAGCAGCTACGGCTAAATTGCATTGCTCCAATCATAAGTTAATGATAGAGAATGGTAGACATGCTCTTGTGGACCAAAAATACCGTGTGTTTTTTTCTGTGTGTCCCTAATTTAAGATGAATATCATTTCATATTGTGTTTTTAAAAAGTACTGTTCTCTGAGAACTGCATTCATACCTGAGTGGTGCTGGCTTGAACCAAATAAAAATAAATTTGTAATAAAGCTATTAAATGAAAATGTTGAAGCCTACTGCTCAGATTAATCTAATTGCCCTCAGGTACATGCTGCTCAGAGTTATCCTGTAAATTTTATATAACACGTGGGTCAAAGCCTAAATGTTGAAAATAAACTAAACAAGTGGTCTTTATCAAAATTTGGTTTCTTTGACTCTGTGCAGGCTTGTTGTAGCTTTGAGTTCTGGTGGTTTATCAAGACAGTGGTTAACAGTAAACAGTTATGTAATTCTTTAATGTAATAAGTAACCTAAAATTTATTTTCAAGGGTGGTTTCCCATTCAGTACTCTTGACTGTGGTTGGATAGTTGGGGACTGCACTGCTGAGGGTTTGAAAGGCCTCATGTACTTACAAGAAAACTGCCCCTACCTTGAACAAAGTGTCCCTGAGGAAAGGCTACAACAGGCCGTTGATGTGGTAAGTCGTTGTCTTAGAAGCCTCTGTATTTTTTATGGTTTGACTGCATGTGTGAATTAACAGGAATGTTAAAATTGTAGACTGGCTACTCAAGGTTTTCATTACTTTTATTTTCAGTTACTAAGTTATGTAAACAAGGATGATGGAGGTGTTGCCACCTATGAACTAAAGCGTGGGGGTCATATGTTGGAGTTGTTGAACCCTTCAGAAGTGTTTGGTAAGTACTTATTAAGTTAAGCTATGGTTGTGGTGGTATTCATGTCAGCCATTGTTTCTAACAGCAACTATAATGATTATGATGACGAAATCGTCATATGGAATAATTCAACTGTTCACCGATTACTGACCTTTTGTAGCACTCGATATGACAGAAAAATGGGATTTTGTTTTCACTGACAACTTTCTCAACAAAATGTAAACAAAATCCTGCTTTACTGGTAGCATGATAGGGTACATCTTTCATGAGTATGTAATTAGTTATACGTTTCTTGTGTATTTTTGTACATCTGTTTGAAAATAGTTATCATATTACATCAGACTTATTTTTGTTTTGTTTAAAAGTGCTCTGGTTTAGCATGATTTTACGTTGAATGTTAGCCATTTTATATCATTGCTATTGCCTTTGTGTTTGCGTCAATCAAGTTGAATGATTCGCGTTGGTCATTAAATGTGTCTTCACAATGTGCTTTTTGTTTTCAGGTGACATTATGATAGATTACACTTATGTTGAGTGCACCTCTGCCATCATGCAGTCGTTGAGGCATTTCATGGATCACCATGGCAACTACCGTAAAGATGACATTCAGAAGGTTCTTGCCAATGGATTGGACTATATAACTGGAAAACAACGACCAGATGGATCATGGGAAGGGTAAGTACTTTCAGGAATGCAACGTGAAATACTTTGGTAATAAAATAAATTTGATTGAATTTTGTGTGCCCACATAATGTGGTAGCATACTGCTGCCATCTCTGTCTGGCGTCTGTCTCTGTATCTCCTAAATCTTTGGTACGATTTGTGTATAAATTGGCAAGTGGATTCCTTCAATGTTACAATGAATGATGACGGATTTCAGACAAATTGACTACTGCTGTGTCCCCTTGTGGCAATTTTAGTTTTTTACGTTTTGCCTGAGTGTGCATCATCAAGATTCCTTGATAGATTTTCATGAAATTTGGCACATAAGGTATACCTTCCCATTTGCTGATGAATTTGATGCATTCTGTGCAACCTACCGACTACAGAAGTACCTCCTAGTGGAAGTATTTTGCCTGTGGAACAATAACTTCTAAATTCGTGATGGATTTTCACATTGTTGAAATCAACTGATATCTGTGGTGTCCCCTTAAGTTGTAATTAGGATTTTCTCTGCATTTGCCATGATTTCTACCATTAAGTGCATTGACGGGTGTTCATGAAATTTTGGCAAATAAGTTAACATAAAGGAAACAAAGGCGCTTACCTTGATACAGACAGATTTGACCTACGCAGTGCATCCTAGTGGCTTTTTATATCATTTTAGTGTCTTATGTCTTCTGCCGCCCTCCACCAAACTGCTTGAAGAATCATGATGAAGAGTAACAAGTGTGTTTATATTGAGGGGAATACAGGAGATTTGCTTTGCGCCTCTTTCTCCCTCTTGTGGGAATATTTTAATCAATGATCATCAATTGTATCTGTGCCGCATGCTACGCAAATGATGGATATCAGCGCTCTGCATTGTTCCTGCTCTTGCGTTTTGTAATAATTTGCTTTTCCTTATAGATTTCAATTCATGTTAATTGTGTGAATTATTTTTGCAGGTCTTGGGGTGTATGTTTCACTTACGGTGCTTGGTTTGGTCTGGAAGCATTTAGTTGTATGGGTCAAAAATATACAGACAATGGGTAAGACTTTTGTTGTGTCCAGCAACCTTATGTTGAGAGTCTGTATATGTATTCTACCCATATGGGGATGGTAGTTTATATTAGTCAGTAGCTTTACTAAAAAGGTTCAACAACATTCTGAAGGAAGGGCATAAAGTGATGGATCAGCCGAGCAATGAAGCATAGCAATTGTTGAGATCAGGTGTTAAAAATGACAAGAGGGGCTATAACCTGTCCCACTGTTTACGCCAGTGAGTATAATATACTTAGTATAATTCAATCAGTAAAACTTACCCTTAAGTATTTTAAGCACTAATAAATGGTCTAAATGTATCATCAACACTTCCTATGTTGTCATGACAACAATATTTTGTGAACGCCATGTCTACTTGTTACCACAGGGATGTTCACCATGTAGTGAAGAAAGCCTGTCAGTTTCTGGTCAGTAAGCAGATGGAGGACGGTGGATGGGGTGAAAATTTTGAGTCATGTGAACGTCGGGAGTATGTTCAATCTGAAGAATCACAGGTGGTCAACACCTGCTGGGCACTGCTAGCCTTGATGTCTGTCAGGTATGTAAATGTATTGGTGGTCAATTCAAATGACTAGTGTCAGTACGAGTCACCAATGTTATGCATGCTAAGTCAAAATAAGACAATGATGATAACAACAGAACATGAACGTTGTGATAGGGTTTGGTTTAGTTGCAAAAACGGGATAGAAAGACACAGTCATGAAGTGTTACAATAAAATTGCAATACTAGCATAATCATGATATAATCATTCCTTCAGGTACCCTGATTTAGCTGTGATAGAACGTGGTATCCAGCTGCTCATTAGCCGTCAGTTGTCCAATGGTGATTGGCCACAGGAGAATATTAGTGGCGTCTTCAACAAGTCTTGTGCAATCAGTTACACGAGTTATAGAAATGTGTTCCCAATATGGACACTGGGAAGGTTTAGTCGGCTATACAAAGAAAGTCAATTGGCTTCGTGAGAGAGGAGAGAGTCTAGAGACAATGTGTATGTCAAGTGGCTCAAGAGTTGGTTGTCCAGCTGAGATGGTGGCATGAAAGGGTGTAGTTTAAGGAAGTGCAACCTCTCTCCTCTAATTATTATCAATCATCGTGTCAGACTATATGTAACATTGAGAACTAATTTGTTGTAAATGATAGTTTACGCCTTTTCAAAAACAGTGTTGCCTAGTGGTATAGCAAGCCCCTCACAGTAGAAAAGTTGTGGGTTTAAATCCCGTTAGACCACACAGGCATCTCAGCTCGGTTTTAAAAACTTGTTCATGTGTGTGCTACTCTATTTGAAATTGTTAAATTTGAACTATTATGGTTGTAAAGTGTCACGATCATGTTTTAATTGGAATTAATTTATAAAATGAAATATAATAATATCACTATGATTTCTTTAGTTTTGCATGTCCATGAGGGTAATCCACAGTGGTGTCCCAGAAAATTGTGACATGACCTACCTAAACTCCAATCATTCTTATGCCCATGGTGATGTCAGGGCAGCTCACTCTTTACCCAAGCTTAACCATGTCATAACTATTGGGACACAACTTTTGATTTATTTCATTTGAATGGAAAGGCCCATGCAGAGTTGCTTTTGTTCCAGTAAACAATTCCTTTGCAGACTCTAGGTTTTTTCTTTTGTCAAAGGGGCAATCAACTCACCGTTCTGTCACACAACAACTTTTAGGTAGTCATGCCAAGAATTGTAGGGATGACACTTGGCCTACCTCAAAATGTAACGCTCCCTGCTGGTTTGGTAATTGGCCTATTATGTTGCACACCCCACAGAATTAATGAGGCACAGAGTACTGGCTGGACTCTCCCAGTGTGTTTGTGGGGGGTCTGGTTATCTAAGAACGCTAACATGAGGCAATTTAACTAACCACAGCAGCATGTGGTCTTTGATCCGAACCGGCAATTCCTGAGGTAGGCAAACCGATGGAGTTGCCCAACCTCGACCGGTTTGGGTGTGGCAAGGTAAGATTCTTGTCATGTTAGTGTTTAAAATCTGTCTCGTCTTGACGTCACTCAGAGTGAAAATGGTTTCTGGGCTTGAGAATATCTGACTGGTCATTACTGCTTAAGGTTAGGCGCAGGTTATGTGGGACCTAAGAAAAATGTCCAAATTTGGCTAACTTTGGAACATTCTATGTCAGAAATGGCTGATCAAGAGTATATTCATATGAAACTTAAGATACTATTCTCTACACTGTTCTCTTTGTTTTCGAAATGTTCCACTGTTGCATGAGAAGCTTTTTAATAGGAAAAATGCATAAAACGAAAACACAAGTTTTCGATATCTCATCCTGCACATCTATGCTAAATTAAACTTGGTCATGTTATTGATATTATTATTTTTTGGTGTCNTTTGATTTATTTCATTTGAATGGAAAGGCCCATGCAGAGTTGCTTTTGTTCCAGTAAACAATTCCTTTGCAGACTCTAGGTTTTTTCTTTTGTCAAAGGGGCAATCAACTCACCGTTCTGTCACACAACAACTTTTAGGTAGTCATGCCAAGAATTGTAGGGATGACACTTGGCCTACCTCAAAATGTAACGCTCCCTGCTGGTTTGGTAATTGGCCTATTATGTTGCACACCCCACAGAATTAATGAGGCACAGAGTACTGGCTGGACTCTCCCAGTGTGTTTGTGGGGGGTCTGGTTATCTAAGAACGCTAACATGAGGCAATTTAACTAACCACAGCAGCATGTGGTCTTTGATCCGAACCGGCAATTCCTGAGGTAGGCAAACCGATGGAGTTGCCCAACCTCGACCGGTTTGGGTGTGGCAAGGTAAGATTCTTGTCATGTTAGTGTTTAAAATCTGTCTCGTCTTGACGTCACTCAGAGTGAAAATGGTTTCTGGGCTTGAGAATATCTGACTGGTCATTACTGCTTAAGGTTAGGCGCAGGTTATGTGGGACCTAAGAAAAATGTCCAAATTTGGCTAACTTTGGAACATTCTATGTCAGAAATGGCTGATCAAGAGTATATTCATATGAAACTTAAGATACTATTCTCTACACTGTTCTCTTTGTTTTCGAAATGTTCCACTCTTGCATGAGAAGCTTTTTAATAGGAAAAATGCATAAAACGAAAACGCAAGTTTTCGATATCTCTTCCTGCACATCTATGCTAAATTAAACTTGGTCATGTTATTGATACTATTATTTTTTGGTGTCAACCTACCTTTGTTTTTCGGTAAATTATATTAAAAAGACATGGTCACCGTACGTGACCCAATTAATGGCAGATTAAAAACAGCCAAGAATCATTCTACAGTCTTTGCACTTTCAGAGAATGCAAACTTATACTGGGTTAGAAACTATAGTGTAATGTTCTTTCATTTTCTAAATGGACAGGAAGTGCCAATAAGGTCCTACACAAATTTTAAGTCGTTTGTCACGGTAAATTCTCTCACCAGGGTGATTGTAAGACGATTTATACAAAACATGAGGTTAGAAGGTTATCCACGATGTTGCATTGGAAGTGCAAATACGCTTGTGAAGGAGGATGGCCTTTTTAATAGTAATTAAATAAAGTCATTCGAAGCGTTTATTAATTAGTCTAGGCGAAAATGAAAACTTCAAGGTGAAACAAGTCGAGATAGCAGTAGCAAATCTTTCTGTTGAAACAATCTACTCCACCGTGAATGGGTGCGTGGTTTAGTTATATGTGATTAAGAACGCTAACTCTACGCATCATTTTTACCAGGGAACTCATTTAGTAGTAGTACTACTAAAAACAAACACACTGGTCTCCCTTCAAAAACATAACGAAAGATCCCTCCCCAAAATGTGAATCTGAATCTAGCTGTTAACATCTACAATTTTTCCATGAACACAACTTCTGTTGATGATCAATTCACAGCATATCTAGGAGTTTACAACAACAGGCTTTTCCTGTGTCATGACAGTGACTGGAAGGAATTAAAGGTGACATCGGAAAAACTCCCAACAACCTTTCAACTAACATTTCGGAGCCGTCTGGCTCCTTCCACTGGGAACAGTGAGTATCTGATTCCAGCCAAAATTGCGATGTCAAGAGAAAGTTTCAAATGAGCGTTTCATGAGTTTTGGGAATTATAATTCTACGCATCAAATCTGCACCTGGTTGAAAGCTAATCATCAAGCCCGTACATTAATATTGTAATCGTTATATGGCTGCATTTAAATTTACCAAATTAATATAACCTGCAAACACTGACACCACTTTGGTGCAGGAGCGCTGCAAATTGTTTGATAAAATTATTCTAAATTAGTGCATATTTAGATATGCCTAAGCCTGTTTAAAAGGCTTAATCAAATTTTGATACAGAACCACAATTTTTATATCTGGAATTCAGTTGCATTGTATTGATCCAATGACGTTGACTTTAATTTTAAATCAATAAACTTTTAAGCTTTTGGTTGCCCGGGGTTTGTGGAAATGCTATTGCTTTTGTTTTTGTATTTATTTAATTTTGCCATTTTTTCCTTTGGTACGATTTCAGTGATAAGGAGATGTTTTTTGGTTTAAAAATAGAATACAAAATTGGGTTGTCTTAGCCTATTTATCGGTTACGTCATGGGATTTCATAACGTAATATAGACGTATTTGTTTATTTAAGTATTTTCCATCGAAATGTAATTCTAGCATGGAGATGTACGACAAATTTCACATTGAATTTCTCTTAATATAAGATTTGTCTGAGCATTTTTTTTCAATAGTTTGCTTTGTCATGCATTTGGTTTTTTATCAGAATGAATGTAATGCTATTTTAATGCTTGATAGTTGAAAGCTATTACGCGTTGACAAACGCCTTCGCTTCGCCACAAACCAAAATGGTCAAAGCTTAGAGTAATCGGCGCACGTTCACATGATCTATTGTCCGATAA
Organism: Phoronis australis; assembly: GCA_002633005.1. Lineage (NCBI taxonomy): Eukaryota > Metazoa > Phoronida > Phoronidae > Phoronis > Phoronis australis. The sequence continues at coordinate 566,159 of NMRA01000020.1, read as the reverse complement.
TCTGCTTCTATATAAACCTGCCGCATAGAATGGATATCGCAAAACCTACCTAGCGTAGTCATCACAATGCTTCGTTGCGGTGCTTTCGCGTTTCTTCTGGCGATGGCCAGTGCGAGACAGCTGTTCGACAGAAATCTCGATGAGCACTGGGGCAACTTCAAGGAGACGCACAATAAAAAGTACTCTGCCATAGAGGAAATGAACCGCCGCCTCGCATGGGAAGATAACGTGAAGTATGTCCAAAAACATAACCTTGAATATGACCTTGGCAAGCACACCTACTGGCTAGGAATCAACGAGTACTCTGACCTCACCAACGAAGAACGCGTAGCCATGTTGAATGGTGCGCGCATGCCGAAGGACTTCGACGAAAAGAAGTGGAACAGTGGACCAGATATTTTCCAGACACCGGAGAATTTCCAGGTAAACGTAGGCCCAATATAAAGTATATCTAAACATTTGTAGGAGATGTCAAAGTTCTTGTGCATAAAAATTGCTGACATTGCATTTTCACGTCATGTTCGTCTAACATCATGTACCTTTAACAATTAAACTTATCAAGTGAATAGTTTTTGAAGTTTTCTGAAAATCAGCCCAAGCCGGGTAGATGTGTCTTGAATTATGACGTTAGACATAAATTTGGTCTTACTCTTGGCAGTTCAGAATTTCTGAATGAAGTTTTAGTCGAATAATTACATATGAACGCATCACAGTACAGAAATGATTTATAGAAACTATCTTAGTGACTACTGTTTATGTGCTTATTCTCACATACTTTACATTTTCGCTCTAGTGAGATTTAATTATTTTTCAGAAATAACTATGTGAAGCGTTAAACTCCAAATTTCTTTTTTTAAGTCTTAGTCTCTTTTCATGAAAAAGGTCCCAGCTGTTGTGTGTCATATCTGGCGTCAATAAATCCAATTCTATTACAGGCCCCTTCTTCCGTCGACTGGAGAAGAAACGGTTACGTGACAGGAGTGAAGAATCAAGGGGGCTGCGGGTCATGTTGGTCCTTCTCCACAACCGGCGCCTTGGAGGGGCAATGGAAGAGGAAGCACGGGCGACTGCCGAATCTAGCTGAACAGCAACTGGTCGACTGTGACAAGTAAGACCTAGAGAAATCGTAGACTTAGGATGCTCAATAGCTGTACATAGAAACGGATTCTTTTAAATGGTTTCGGTCCTCAAAATAACTCCAGTTTGCACTTAAAAATGAAAATCAACAGCCGCCCCTCTTGTAGACAAAATTTGTTGAACACACAACGATGTTCATGATTAATAATTTTCAACAATATTTGCTCGAGCTCTCGGTATCTTTCGCGGCCGTTCGCAGTGCAACAATAAATCAGACGGCCTACGACCTAAAAAGACTAGGAAGCTATTACTGTTAATTGTGAAAATTGTGGTGTGTTCAACAAAATAGAAATGGGAAAAATATGTATGCATCATAAAAAATAATTTCGAAATTCCTGCGGAAAATTTTTATTTTGATTTTTTTTCTGACCTTGGATCTTTATTTCTGCGTTTAATCAGTGCACATGTAGTTTTTTTAGGATTAAACTTTTGTTTAGACAATTGGGGTGGACCCCCTGGTCTCAACTTGCCCTCTGGATTTAGTGTTTAGCCTATCGAAATGTAGCACTTCGGTAACCGTATTTAGCTTTCGTCTGCTCTTTCAAAATGGACAGAACTGGCAGGAAATGATTACAAGACATACCGACCAGTTTTGTTTTCACTCCTTATTTGAACAGCCGCACGCTTTGTGACTGCTTAAAAACTTATTCATATAGAAAGCATGAATGACCTCTCCTGTCTTCAGTAAATCGAGGTTACATGCGCATTTTTGACACGTCTTTTTCCGAGTGTTTTATCAAGTGCCAATTTCTGTGTTTTTCTGTTAACAATTCTTACAGACTGATTTCACAACCGACTCTTTAGCAATAAAGTCTCAACGAAGCTATTTTACTTCAGTATGTGACGAAGCCTATGTGATCTTTGTTTTTCTCAAAGTTTCAACACACAAAGAATATTGTTTAAGCAATAATGAAGTTGGTGATGTTCCTTATTGTTGTCAGGAGAGATGGTGGTTGCAGAGGCGGCTGGCCGGCTACAGCCATGTCGTACATCCAGCAAGCTGGTGGTATTGAACCAGAAAGTGCCTATCGCTATACAGCTAGAGATGGCTCATGCCGCTTCAATAGGCAAAGTGTTGTCGCACAAGATTCTGGGTCTGTAGTACGTATTCACGTTTTCATCCAGAAATGGCCTAGTGGTTAAGTCTTTCTGTGTCTGCCACACGTTATATGTCCAGTAGCCACTGAGGTCGAAATATTTGGAGACATGGTTCGTTATTTGACTTACCGATAAAACAAGAGGGTTGCACTGGTATCTTTAAGGTCTACTTGTGACTTATTTCATTTGACTCTATCTTTTGACTGCTTGCCTTGTCTAACTGTCAGGTCAATTTGCTCGCCTGGCTCTTCTGCCTGTCTGTTGACTAAATGATTTTTTCTCATCTCCCTTCGCCTTGTTAAGTAACTTCTATTCCTACTTTCAGAGGGTTCAGAGTGGAAGTGAATCTAGTCTCGCCAATGCGGTAGCGTCCAACGGCCCCGTGTCAGTGTGCATTGACGCCAGCCACAGATCATTCGGTCACTACAGAGGTGGTATCTATAACGAACCGTCATGCAGTTCTCGGGGTCTCGACCACGCTGTTTTGACTGTCGGTTATGGTCCTGGCTACTGGATTGTCAAGAACAGGTGAGACGCGCTGAGTGGTAAAATGTGTTGCCCTTTTAAAAATAGCTTTAGGTCTGTTTTACTTAATGTTCGCTCTGGAAATTTAAGCAAAAGACCAAACGACAGCAACACGTACCAATATGGATCACCATCCTTTCGCGAAGTTTAAGAGTGTAAAAATGGTTCTCTATTACGTTTCCAGCTCGTAGATATTAATTGCTGCTCGACAAAAAAGTTTAATGTTCCTGTTATTTGCCCAACGCATTATTTGAAAAGAGGCCTAATTGTCCTGGAAACGTAAAGCCACAAACTTTTTCTATGATAAGTCACCCCAGGAGACATTGGCTGAAACCGATGACGTTTGTTCTGCAAATCTTTTTTTAAACCACCGAGATTTAGTGGCCTATATGAATAACTTAGACCACAACTTGTGAGAGAGTTCCAATCAAAATATACTGGAACGTGGTTTTGCAAGTGACAGGTCTCATTTTTGTATATGGATAGTATGGCTTTAAGCCAAAGCTAGTCATATTTCGATTTCAGTTCTGTTGGTTTTGTTAATTTCAGTTGGGGCAGCTCTTGGGGTAGTCAAGGGTACATCATGATGAGTAAGGACAAGAATAACCAGTGTGGTATCGCCACATCCGCGGTGTATCCTCGCGTCTAGATGAAGTTTGCCGCAGCCATGCTAAATGTCTAACACTGCAAAATGTTTTGGAATGTAATGTCTTGTTGCAATGAAATAAAATGTCATACGTATAGAAAAGGACTTTATTGTGCAACGGAGAAACGTGCATACTAAGTCGTTAATCGTACGACTACGCCAGGTGACTGTGCGGATAATCGTAGGACTAGTGCCTACGTCAAAGGGTGAAATGTGTTGTTCTGACAACTGATACACAATGTGTCACAGCGGCACAGTTATGCCAATACCAGAGCTTTCAATTACAAGCACGGTCTACATTAACAAACACTGACAAGTACTCGCTTGTTTTAAATAATAAAGAGTATAAATATTGTTTTGACAAACCAAGGGAGCAATGACATATTACGCCATCCACAATTTGCCACTTTTCACCCTCGCTCTCCTCTGTCATCAACAGTCATCATGATACAACCCCCGTCCAGTCTCTAATTACGTCATCACAGCCAATCCCTTCCTATTTTCGAAAGAACCGACATTTGATGGAATGGGTCTGTCACGGTCGTTCATGTACATTTCGATATGTTAAGCCTATTGAAATGTGAACAAATAGGCCTACTGGAAGCGTGAAACGACAAGTCCCGGTTTTGGAATTAGACAATTAATCGAGAAGGTGAACAAATTTCCAAAAATGTGATGGTGATATTCTAACAAACCACAGGATGACGTTACCTTGAGTATACCCTCCCGCTCCCCCATCATAAAGCGTCACTCAAACCCTCCCCTCTCGAGTGATGACGCAATTTATGAATGCTCTCCACACAGTGATAACTACCGGCCCTCTAATGAATAAAGCTGATTAAGTCCAAGCTTGACAAAACTTATCCATCATCACCTGCAGAAGCAACATACGTGGCGGTTGTTTAATTACTGCGTGCTAACTTACAAGACAATCTATTCTCTACCTTCTTTTTTCAATCTGCAGACACCTTACCTTACTGGCGCAATCTAGCACGCTCTAAGACTTGACAGCATCATTGCCATTGCCAGAAGTGCTTGTGTCTTGGAGATTCGCTGGAAGGTGTTGTACTTGCGTCGAAAGCAACTGCTGTACAAATTTGTTAAGTTATACTATAAATGCAGGTGTTGATGCGCTCCCGCGACTATCATCAACTCGGCTCTTGTTATCCTCAGGAGTTTCGAGAGGGAGAGGGAGAGAGAATAGGCTTGTGCTATATTCACATTATCTTGCACGTCCTTGTACCCGCTGTCACTGTTTATAACATTGTTTATTTCGCTTCCACCACGTTCATTTTATGTACTGTCATATGGTTTCGAAATATATCTAGTATTTTAACCTTTATGTCTTTTGGCGTTTTGTGTTACAACTGCAAGACGAAAGATACGCGAGATTGTATAGAGAGTATGGACGAGTATGTATGTCAAGCTGTTTGACAAGAAGTACAGTCGTGCCTTAAACCAAAGTTTGTGGCAATGAAGGGCTGCTACCGAATTATACCGATACTGATTTCAGGCTATTTATAGTTGAACATCCGTTCTCTGTACATCCATGCGCCGGTTATGCTGGTGGCGTGCTGCCCTTTATGGGGCTGGAAAGCGAATCTAAATCAGCACGTGATATCCACTTTACTAGAAAAAGAGGAAATCAAAAAATTAATATGTGTTGCCTAGACCGCACTTAGTTGGAATGGAGAAATCGCCAGCAACTACGGTCGAAATGTTTAAGGGCGGGCCAACAAATTGAATTTCTGAAGCATTTTAACTAGAGAACACTCGCGATAGTTTTAAGATAGTTTTGATGTTAAGTCTTTTTTTGGCCTAGTTTTGATTAAATGTGTTGAAATGCTTGGTTTGAATAACATATCTTAATTAAAAAATATTCTTGGCAACTATTTTTGAACTTCCGTTATGGCGCATTTACATAAAGACGGCATGGCAATCATGCGACCACGGTTTGAATTATTTTACATTTAAGAGTCTTTCAAATCAGGACATGGGCAAATGTTCGCCTTTTAATGTCGATAAATTTGCACCGTGTTATATACGACGACTTTGAAGGATTTTACAAAAAGTTTAACATTTTTCAACGAAACGAAAAGGGCCACTAAAGTTCCTTGGACATTTCATGTTTTGAACAATTTATTGATACTTGTACTTGAATTCTGAAGAACAATCTATAAATAGAATTACTAAATTGTAGTAAATATTCACAACAATCATATTGGACGCTATCGTATATGTTATGATAATATATGATCCTTATATCATTGTTCTGTAATTACGGATTCATTTAATGTTTTTAAGTAAGTTGATCTGATAAAAGCTAATAATATAACTGCGATTGTTAGAACGTCGGATTTGATGTGTCGCGATAAAATGCGATCAACTTTTGCTATATAAACGTTTAACCCTATATAAAAACATCATAACCTGACGAATTTGGATGACGGCGAACTATAACTACACGATGCTTCGTTGCGGGTCTTTCCTGCTTCTGTTGGTGGTTGCCAGCGCACGAACCCTGTTCGACACCAACCTGGACGAACACTGGGCTAACTTCAAGGACACGCACAGCAAAAGATACTCTGCCATAGAGGAAATGAACCGCCGCCTCGCATGGGAAGATAACGTGAAGTATGTCCAAAAACACAACCTTGAATATGACCTTGGCAAGCACACCTACTGGCTGGGAATCAACGAGTACTCTGACCTCACCAACGAAGAACGCGTAGCCATGTTGAATGGAGTGCGCATGCCTAAGGATTTCAATGAAGACGAGTGGAACAACGGTCCGGACGTTTTTGAGACACCAGAAAACTTCCAGGTAGTAATCGCAACTCTTAGTCTTAGATGTTGTGTTGAGATTCACCACCGTGTTTGTATGGTTTGGAGCACATTTGATATACACATAGAGTTCAGGGTTCACACATCCAGGAATGTTTTTGCATGAAATTACCAACCGAACCACTCACTGTGGTTCATTTTCATCCTTTTTATTTTGACCTCACGGACAGAATTAAACGTTAACTTTTAGGCGTACATGTATCGTTTTACTTCCCCGTACATTTCAAAATTACAATAAACAGCGATATTGTTTTGTATGCGGAATATAGTTTGATTATTAAAAACGATATTTCTGCCCCTTTAGATTATTTTTTAAGTAAGATACCGTTCACAGGCCCCTTCTTCCGTCGACTGGAGAAAATCAGGTTATGTGACGTCAGTCAAGAACCAAGGAGGGTGCGGTTCATGCTGGTGCTTCTCCACAACCGGCGCATTGGAGGGGCAGTGGAAGAGAAAGCACGGCAAACTGCCGAATCTTGCTGAACAGCAACTGGTCGACTGTGATAAGTAAGACCAACACAGGCCAATGATATATTTGAACGCCCAGTGGATATACATAAAAACGTCTTTCCTAGCGGTTTCGACCCTAATCAAATCTCGAGTTAACTAAAATTAATATTCGAACTCAGAATCGACTCACACTAAGTCCTGAAAGTTAACCAATCACGAGAACTAATTCGTGTATAAATTTGTAAATCACTTGAAAAATGTTACAATATTAACCAATTTTCCAGTCGTGCTGTAAATTCAGAAATTAGACCCGAGTCCAAGTTATGGCTTCCTTTTCCTCAAAACAAAGTTTATGACAGAGGCCTCCATAAGCATGATGTAGATTCTAAGCCGTTATAAACGCATACGACCGTCACGAAAAATATTTTTTTTGGTTTAAACCACCTACCGTTATGAAATTGGTATCAAATTGTTCATTTCCCAAAAGCTGATTTCTTGACTTGAAGAGAAATGACAGTTTATTATTGTTCGAGACTCGGTGGAGTCGGTCACGCTACGACCAATGCTAAGGCCTGACTAAAAAGCAAGATTTCCTGAGATAACGCGAGATATTGTCGTTTATTTCAAATGAGAGCACGTGATTTTGACTAGATTTTTCTAGTCGCAAGACAGCTACTGAACTCAGCTTATGTTTTACAAGTTAGCATTTCACAGCGGGACATGTTATGTGCTGAGCATGGTCTCAAGCAATGTCGCAAACTGTCAGATTTTCCAAGTCCAGAAACCACGCCTCATCTAAGTTATTGACAAGTCAATTCTATGCCGGTAAGTGGCTTAAATCAAAAGAAAGTTTTTTTTTGTGGAACTCTGGTTTGTATCTTAATTGCCTCATGTTTTGATGTTATGCTGTTGTCAAAAACGTTCTTTCCTCATTCAGCTACAAATTTTTAATGTTGTTTGTTAGGGGTAGGGGCGACGCAGGTTGCGATGGCGGGTGGCCATCCAGAGCAATGTCGTACATTCAGCAAGCTGGCGGTATAGAGCCAGAAAGTGCCTATCCGTACAAAGGCAGAGATGGGTCGTGCCAATTCAACAAGCAAAGAGTTGTTGCCAAAGATTCTGGGTCTGTGGTATGTACACATTTCAGTGACGTAAGAGACCGTATGGTCCATTTCCTGCCACGGGCACAAACTGAATTTTCTTGTTATCAATTAACTTGAGAGGGAATCGCAAACGATCTTCCATATGCTTACGTCAAAACTTATCAGTGATATTCAAGCATGTGACGACTGGACAAGTGGTCAATGGAGAAAAAGCCTCAATGCTAACAAAAAGTTCCACTCACAACGTCAATTGCTCAATGCCTTTTTCTTTTTGTCCATTAACAGAAAGTAAGAAGCGGAAGTGAGTCCAGCCTCGCTGACGCAGTGGCTTCAGTTGGCCCAGTGTCTGTAAGCATTGACGCCAGCCACCGCTCATTTGGACATTACAGAGGAGGAATCTATAATGAGCCTTCGTGCAGTTCCCGAAGCCTTGACCACGCAGTTTTGGCTGTAGGCTATGGACCAGGCTACTGGATTGTCAAAAACAGGTGAGGCAACGCAAGGGTGTGTGTCACGGCTGTCGGATGTGTTACGGACAGGGGTGGGTGGGCCCAATTTCGTAGTGACAGACCCCCTGAGTAGCCAACGCACCTACTCTGGACGGTCGAAATTCGTGGGCGTAACAAAATTCAGATCAAAACATAGCTGTCTCTTTTTTCGGGATGGAATTCATTAAAAAGGCAGTTGTTCCGACGTGTAACTATCATGTTTTTAATTGCCCACTCAGCATGAACGCATGATAGCCTGTTCAAATCGGCGACAATGGCATGTAAGTGGTTGTCCTTGAAGTCCATGAGATGATTACGGGCATTTTACGTTATGAAGAAGCTGAGGCCTACAAATAATTTGTAAAACGAATATTTTCACGAAAATACTTCGATTTAAAATTTCACTGAAATGATGACACGAAGAAGGCACGAAGAGTTGAAAAGACGCATGTAATTTCGTTTCTGTACGCTAGTCAGTTACTGGGCAGTCAATATTTTTTGGTGTGCGGATATCTGGGGTCTTGTCCGCCAGTCTGTGTGAATAGCCAAAAGTACATTGCGCCAATGTGTTCACAACTGTTCTATTTAACTCAGTAAAAGTTTACATTTTCTGAACGTAGAAAACATGGGAAAGTTTTTTAATTACGTACCAATCTGCCATTCATTGGGCCATGTGACAATGGAAATTCAACAAAAATATACATTCACAACAAAGCAACGGCATTAATATCACGACCACATTTCTTTTGATATAAATGCTCAGGGTGAAATCTCAAAAACGCCATGAGATTATAATTTTCTAAATTGTAGTTTCAGCTTGGGTCGCTCTTGGGTAATCGGTACTATATCCAGACTAGGGACAAAACGAGTCTCTTACCGGTTCCTTCATGACTGTGTTCCTGTTGTTCATTTCAGCTGGGGTCGCTCTCAGGGAAACCAGGGCTATATCCAGACTAGGGACCTAGGGTTCCTTCATGACTGTGTTTCTGTTGTTCATTTCAGCTGGGGCCGCTCTTGGGGAAACCAGGGCTATATCCAGATGAGCAAAGACAAGCATAACCAATGTGGAATTGCAACTTCCGCGGTGTATCCTCGCGTCTAATTGAAAAGATTGTAATTGAACTGTATCAAATGTCAAATTGCTAGGAAAATAAAAAAATCAAACATATCGAATTGTTATTCATTGTAAGCCCAAGACGAGTCTGGCCGGTGACCCAAGTGCCGGGATCATTGTGTATTCCCGTATTTTAGACTCATGCGCCGCTATCCGAAATGAGGTTTTATTTTTCAAAAACTTCTTGTTCAAGCGCCTAGGCGCCGGTGGATTTTCCTTGTAAACTAACACATCTTCAATCGTGTGTGTTTTGAGTATTTTTTCATCATTAGTACTTTTCATTTAAAATACTAGTTAGAAAATTTAATTGTATACACGTCAGTAATTACCGTTTTGTGACGAAAAGTGAAGCTTCACTCATAAGTGGTTTAAAAACACCTTGCTGTTTTTTTTCTTTTTGCATGAAGACGACTGCCTGACCCAGGCCCGGCCCGTAATAACGGGGGTGAACCTCAATACGCGCATGTTACGGCATAGGTGTATACAAATTAATAATTCATCATTTGACGGTGCATTTTGACTGAAACGTGCGTTCAACGTTTTGAGGCCTAACGCAAACGCCATTCTTAGATTTGTTAATTTTAGGAGCCAAGCTCTTTAAAATTAGCTAAAACTTTTAAAATGACGAAAGTAACGTATGAATTTTTCTTCATTTCGCTGAATCTCCAGATTTTTCCAGATTGGCTCTGTAGGTGTATTATAGGCTGATTAAAAAGTTGTAGACCTCAGCTATTGTAGTTTAGTCCACACGGCCGCTGTTAAACCGCATCCTGCGACACTGGCTTACTTATGAGTCAGTGCTTTCATGATGCATGGCAAGCCTCGGCAACATTTTGGGCTCCAATTAAGGTGTGCCCTAAGGAGTATCGTCAACTACAAATATGTATGTGTGTGTGTGTGCGCACGCGTGTGTGTGTGTGTGTGTGTGCGCGTGTGTGTGTGTGCGCGCGCGTGTATATCCGCGCGAGTGCATGCGCGTGTGCGTGTGGGTATGCCGTATGTATATATGTCCATACATCAGATGTCAAAATCAAGTGAACCACTTTTTGACAAGTAATTTCCCATCAATTGATCAACCGAATTTGTTCCTATTTTTCACAATGTATCTTCAGGGTGTCAGAAATATAAAATATTATAGAAGAACTGTTGTACTTCAACTTGGAATCACTATGAGTGAACTTGGAATACATTTCTATTCCAAGTTCACGCAAGTGATCTTGAGATTAAGCAAGTGACTTGCGACATCTAGTGTGCAACTGTTAACTAAAATTTCGAGTGGTGGACATGAATTCGTTTGTCGTGAGTTATTGTTTCTGTTTGAATTATTTTTATTGCCCATTTTGTATGTTATTCTGGTCTTGGTAATTGTTTCCAAAGGTGGTTTGACTGGGATGGTTGGGTTTGTGACCGAGGGGCTGAAATGACTGGCAATCTGGGAGGCTGGGACCGCCTTTGCAATGAAAAGGATTAAGATCGAGCTAGGATACAATGAATGTACCGTACCGAGAGGTGTTTTGCATTGAACAGTTTGTCATGCCCCGTTGTACCTGCCACCCCACGCCGTGTATACGCCAGTGCTTGGAGCTCGCAATTTGCTCGTAAAGTGGTGGAAGTGTTTTCATTTATATCTCACTTATCATGACATCGTCAATCGTTGCCAGCAGGGATCTGCAATTCTTTCTTATCTGATTAAGGAAGAAGTTCAGATAACGCTTGTTGAGTAAAAGTGTTATTTTTGGCAAATAAAGGGGAAATACTCATTTCATTTTTAAACGTGCAATTTAATGAATATTAGTTTTTCATTGGTATGCTGTGTGATGTCATCAGGTCTAAATATTGATGGCAATAGGACAAAAGTTACAGAACACAACTCTCTAAGTTCTGTTGACAGGTTTTGAATGTTCTCATAGAGATGATTAGACTTTTCTGGCCTACGATATTTTTGCCTTTCTCTGCTCAGTACAGACCCCCAATAACAATACGCAAACGTATGAAAAGACAGGCAAAAGTGGCCCAGTGAAATAATACTGTTCATACCACTTGCTTTGACACAATAGCTTACAAACCACTCAGTGCCCAGCATTCGCTGTTTGAAAAGCAACCATGTTAGACTGAGTGAGGTAACATATGCATATGCGTCTTTTGTAGGTTGTCGACATCTCTAAATACAGTTGATAACATTTAACAACTGGACTGAAACATGGTGGCATACAGTAATGTTTGATACAAATGTTTCCATGTGAGTGAGCGGGAGCATACAGAGGTAATGACATATCTAAGTTGTGTTAATATTGGTTTTTCGTTATGCAAGTTAGGTAATTTTCTGCTTTTTTATGCAGTTGTCATTGTCATTAAAGGTTGTCTTCTATCAGGAACGTGTTTGTTCCACCAACGCTTTCATTTATAGGTTGTATTTAGTCTTCCAGAAAGTCACGGATAACTGAGAGGAACAATCCCCTTCAACTAACGCAGCACGTTTAAGCTACTAAATCAGGGACACACAACTGGTCTCATTGACAGCACATGTTAGTGAACATCTTTAGCGCTTACACAGAATCGGTGATAACCATTCGTGCTACTGTGCCCTGTCTGTAGGTCAACAGATTAGCCAAAGTTGGAGGACCCCATTTCATTGCTGTTACAGCATTTGAAGCTGCTTGCCAATGAATCACCTTAAATGAAGCATATGTCCCTCTCATGTCTACGTAGCCTAATCTGCCTGATAGATCAGTCTATATTTCTTTTATTAAATGGTCACTGATGCTTCTTTAATGCTAACTTTGATGTACTGACATTGTCTGCATACTGTTGTCAGGGTTTATGATTTTTATGGTATCTGATTGGTCACCTTGCTAGTTGCGTGACATCCTGGTGGCGTAAATGAAAAGTGTTATTCCACAGGGTGGTGGGTCAAAATTATCAAACTGTTCCAGAAAATCAGAGGACAGAAGTATCAGTTGTCATGTAATGAAACAACATGAGTAACCTAAAATTTAATGACAGGACATAAGGTCATGCACCTTACTGACAAATATCTACAAACGTTGGAATTTAACTTTCTAAAACACTACTTTAATTCATGAAAGTAGAGAGTCTGTATATAATGACTTTATATATCAATCTGCCATTAATTGGGTCCCTTGACCATATTTATAATAAAATTCCGGAAAAAGGAATACATTCATAACAAAATATTGGACCAATTTTCTTTTTATATAAATGTTCAAGATGGAATCTGAAAAATGTCGATTCTGTTTTTAGTAACCCTTTTCGTTTTAATCAATGTTTGCGTTTTTCATGAAATTACTGAAAGTCCCAGTTTTAGCTAGCCCTCCCATGCCAAAGCAGATCAGTCAAAAGACAATCTCTAAAAGCCTGATGGGGAACAGTGCATAAAGTACAAGATCTGAAAGTTTTTATTGGAATCCTATCAGCCATTTGCAAGATATGTTTTCCGCTTTACCAAGTTTAGACATTTGTTCACATACACCATATGTTGATCACATCAGGTGTTGGCTAACGGGTGAGCAGAAAGTCCTGGGTTCAAACCTTGGTGGGGACAGAGAGCATTTTAGATGTAACTATATATCACCCGATGCCAACAAGCCTGACAGACTTCAACAGAAGTCTCCAAGACTGCCAAATTTGGATAAACTTCTTACCAGAATAATTTGTCAGTTTACGTAGTCGAACTTTTGTCAGAGTTGAAATTCGACATTGTGTCTAGTCCTTAATTTTTTGTTTGTGACTGGTCTTGCGCAATAAGTTGTTTTTGTTGAGATTTAGCTAGAATTGGATTGGATTCTATTGGAATAGAAACAAATATTTTGTTAACCTTGTCAAATTACGACATTGTGTTGTTTAGTTTGAAAAATACTGTATGCCAGCCTCTGTACCTTTACACAGTATGTTTTATGTTGTATTAAATTTGGTGGTATTTTGGGAAAAATAAAAACTTAGGCCTGTCCATGCAGATATTGTTAAAGCAAAGTCACATTCTTATTTTTAAATATCTTTAAAAACTATAAACCATTTTCGTTGACGTAACATACATGTACATCATCTCCAGTGAGAGACTACGGTCCACCTGCACTAACATAGAGAACATGTTTTCCGTGACCCCCTGAGCTTTCCAAAAAGAACGGGCTCAACTCGAGGATTTAATTTTTGTCTATGAAAGTGTCTCATTAAAGGAGAATGCCACCCAAAGAACAACCTACTTTGTATCAATTTAGATCGAGAAGTTCTACTCGATAACAGCAGGTTCGGATTCGTTACCTGACACCTGACGGCAGACGGAGGTGTTGAAATTATCAAATGACGTAATTGGTTTCACACGCAGTCTGTTCAGCAGTTCACAACACGGATTAGTGGTGTTAGCTTATCGCTTGAAGTCATCGTTTAACACCAATAAATCATCAAACTTCGATATAAAACCTTTAAAAATACACCCAGTTCTTATAAAAACGTGTTGTTTTATTTCTCTGTTACGTCGAATTTACTGGTATTTGGACACACTGTAGCCTACAAAGTTCGGCAGGACAATTTACCAAGCTTCGTAGCAGGGTTCTGTTCGGAGATAAATTCGAAGTATTCTCCGTGAAATACAGACAAGAGAACCTAGATCTGTGTTGTTTATACTTGTGATTTTTTTAGTTCCAAACACACAAAACGCTCGTTATCCCGGCCAGTGGCTCGGAGCCCAATCAGGCGCGTCGCGACCGCCGGGACTGGCACGACATAAACCAGCTTGAGTTGGAAACTAAACCTCCAGTCACGAAAAGACTATAATAGTGAGTCAAAGAGATAATGTCCACGTAATTATTTATGTGAATTAGCCACGAAACAGAAAATCTACTTGTTGGGGGCCGCGAAGTCAGGTTCCCCTTCCAAAGACCGTCAGGGCAAAGGTTGTACAGTAACAATGATTTGAATAACGTATTTGTATTTCTAAATAAAGATTCCCATAACATGTGAAAATAGCATATAAAATCGAGTAATTGTTTCACGACAGCTTTCTGTCAACAAACACTGAATTAGCATGCGCTCACACGGCCTCGGTGCCCGGTCAATTACCTTTGTTGCCGGCATCAAAAGCAGTGGTTTATTCATTGCTGGCTTCTCAAAACATTTGCACTCACGAGCACTCCAAGGCATTACAAATTGTATAGAATGAGACAGACTTTGTTTCAGTTTCATATAAGCATTGGAAGTAGGATCATTTTTGGATGAGAATAATTCATTTTGAAACAGAACGCAGAATAATAAACGTCTTCACGGCGCCAATCCCGACTTAGTCAGGAGCTCATCCGACGAAGACTTCACGGGTCCGATCGTTAGGTTTCACAGGCTATCAGTTAAATTCGAACCGGAATACACTGATCAATAAATACTAGAGAGGCGCTGTGAACATTCATAGGCAACAGAACGTATGGATAGTTCTTTGGTAAGCCGGAATTTGTCAGAGAAATCACCATACTGTCGTAGAAATGCCGGCCACACACACGGCGATGTTTTACGGTCTCATACTTGCTATTAACAGCGTAGCTTTCATTCTTCACAACCGCGAGCCACTTCCTAAGCTTTTCGGGCTCTCGAGAAAGTCGAAAAAACGATATAACCGCTTTCTTCGCAGCTTCATAGTTCGGACAAGCGGGAACCGATGCATCGCAATATAGCGGCATTCACTCTGCAGACGAACCATTGACGTCGCTTCTCACTTTCCTCACAGGTTAACGCGACACCACTCGGCAAGGTGAGGTCGACCGTATGAGAGGCGATGTGGATATAGACCGATCAAGGCGGTAAAAAGACTAATTAAATCGGGTGGCATTCTCCTTTAAAGGTATTCAAATTTTTTATACAATTGAAAATGTGAAACCCCGCACTGTTTTAAGTACTGGTTAAATTTTAAATTATGTAGAAGACGATTGTTGATGTGTTAGAGTTGTCTCAAGAACAGGAATTGCGTTTAAAGTTTATTGTAATCTGCGAGAGAAAGCTTGCTTCACCACTTAGTTTTTTTGTGAAATGAAAAGACATTGATTCCTAGTTTGCTTATTAAAAGGAACAGTATTTTGTTCTGAATTAATTTAGCATACAGCTTTGTAGCAAGGCAAGGGCAACGGATGGTACCCTGTGTCCGTCCTCTTGGACGTCACCTTTTTCGCAGAGTTTGAACAACTAGGTGCAATACAAAAAGGCATTATGGAGAATTTTTTACTACACTGGCAAACAGTAAATAATAAGAATCGGTGATACAATTATAA
Source organism: Phoronis australis (assembly GCA_002633005.1). Taxonomy (NCBI): domain Eukaryota; kingdom Metazoa; phylum Phoronida; family Phoronidae; genus Phoronis; species Phoronis australis. The sequence goes on along the minus strand of NMRA01000020.1, from coordinate 550,485 downwards.
AACGCAATGTAAACTCTATCCACTCAATGCCGCAATATGGAGCAGAAATATGTGATAAGCAGTCGATGCCCTGTCAACCACTGACATATCAGCCAATCAGAGACTGCTGTCAGCATTAGTGTTTTTACAATAAAATGTGCGTCAGTTTTGTTTGGAGCGCAACTCGGGCAAATGTGAGTTTTATGTGTAAGTTAGAACCGGTTTACTGCTGCATTATTTTTACTACAGTCATCTTTTAAACTTGGCATTGGGTAAAAATTAATCGCCAATAATTTACAGGGATAGAAAAATTTATTCATAATGTCTTGTAATCTTTCAGGGAATGCTTACTTCACAACATAGGGTTTGTAAAGCGAAAATAGAACAGCCTCCTTAAACGTGGAATTCGGAAGAAAATAATAGTTAACGTGTTCAATAAAGTCTCAAGATAAGGAAAAAGCTGTGCTTACAACATATTTTAAACAGCCAGAAAATGTTTGGTTCACCAAGTGACTTTGTAAAGCTAATAAACAATCATTCCAAGTTTAAGCGAGGGCGTGGCTTGCTTAAACTTGGAATTGGTTAGAAACAATTGATAAGGCATTCAAGTTTTCCAAAGGTAATAAAAATGCATTTATGACATACTGTAACCGGTCAGAGAATATTTGCTACACCACACAAATTTTTGTAAAGAAGAAATTGAATTGTTCCAAGTTTAAGCCAGAGCGTGGCTTGCTTAAACTTGGAATTGGGTACAAAAATGCATTCAGGGGTGTTTCAAAAGTAATAGAAAATGCATTTTCCATGTATTGGAGCCGGTGAAAGAATGTTTGGTTAACCACGTGATTTTTTGTAAGCAGAAACTGAATTATTCCAAGCTTAAGCAAGCCACGCCCTTGCTTAAACTTGGAATTGGGTAGAAAAAACTGCGAATGCGCTCAGAAGTGTTCCAAAATTATTAGAAAATGCCTTTAGAATGTCTTGCAACCAGTTACCGAATGTTTGGTTCACTCGCTTAAACGTTGAATTTACGGGGTTAAAAAACTGCGAATGCGCTCAGAAGTATTCTAAAGGTAATAGAAAAAAGCATTTAAAATGTATTGCAACCAGTCAGAGAATGTTTGGTTCACCACGTCAGTTTTTGTGAAGCAGAAATTGAGTTATTTCAAGTTGAAGCGAGCCACGCCCTTGCTTAAACTTGGAATTGGGTACAATTGCGAATGCATTCATAGGTGTTTCGAAAGTAATAGAAAATGCATTAATTTACATTGTATTGTAATCATTAAGAGAAGGTTTGGGAAAAAATTGAATTATTCCAAGTTTAAGCAAGCTCTAAAGGTAATAGAAAAAACATTTAAAATGTATTGCAGCCAGTTAGAGAATGTTTATTTCACCCCCTTGATCAAACGCCAAGCAGGCACTAGTTTCAAACATCCAGCTTTATTTTAATATAGGAATTGGCAGCAACACAGAAATAATACGACTCAAATGACCACCGTAGCCGTAGGGCTATGACCGTGAATGCCCGGTGCATTACTGAGGGACATGTAATCACAATACAGTCCTTAAATGATTTTTTATTCCAGTCCCTCGGTACTAACCAGTATTTATGACCAGGCCACAGAAGCTTTTTAAAACTCGATTTTTTCGAAATCTTTTCTCTCCGTATCCTACCGGTTCAGTAACGATTTCAGCCCAACCACCTTGTTCTGTGATTGTGTGCCAGGCAGCCGCTCAATTCCAAGTTCATGCAAGATTCCAAGTCCACGTACGGGATTTGGCAGTTTGCTTAATCTCAAGATCACTTGCTTGATCTTGGAATTCCAAGTTCACGCAACACTCACTTCCGCTTATTTTTGAGATTAAGCAGGATTCCAAGTTGAAGTACAACAGTCACGGGTATTTAAGCTTTTCCGTCGATGTATGCATGGAGCAGTAATCAAGTCCTCCCTCATTAGCATATCAAATTTGCATGCTGTAAATGGGAGTTTTCGAGATTCTCGTCAGTTGTTACATCGAAATGACATAGTTATAACTGGAGTTTATGACAAAAGAATTTCATTGTGACGGATTTTATCCAGCAAGGAAACTTCTGTGAAACACGTTTGTCTCGGCTCCGTTTAGTGAAGTAATATTTGAGGAGTTGTCCCGCCTCTTCCATGAAGTAAAGCGGATCGAATCGTCAGGAAACGGGTGGCGAAGAGCGAGGCCGATGCAGTGTTTCGCGTACTGAGTGAGGTCATGCTCTGCGTGACAGTTCACAGAAAATTTATTCGGCCATATCATATGGTGCTACCACAATTGGACTTGAGGAGTAAACATGGCACTGATTTGCAACGCAGTGCAGTGTGCAATGCTACTTTTTGTATATGCACCGCGAGTCCTCTGGCTTCGTCACCGTGTCCTCTGCTAGTACAGCAGCCACTACCAGCTGAAAGCACCAGTGTCGCAAGTATAGACGGAATCTTTTTCCCGGCCCCAGTTTAATAAGTCGTACCTCTGGACTCCCACCCCATCCTCACCTGATTGGGGTTTACACGTACTGGCTGCATGATTGTATTAGAGAGATGTTCCGTACATACAAGAAGAAGAACAACAACTACAAAATCAATCAACATAACGCAAAGTACACCGTACATGTATATTTGCTCACTGAGAGGTGCTATTCGAACCAAAAATGGCACTAGTAATATACTTGTAGCAGTCTTATCATATTCAGAGCACTGGTAGGCATGTTACTACTGTGACTATGTCTTGTGAATCAGTACATTGTTGTGTCCCTCAGCCTTTTTTCTTGCTTTTTCCTGAGTGGAATCTCATGGGTTGCAACAATACCTCTGACCTCTCTCTGCAGTCTCTTTGTCAGTACCGGGCATGTGGAAAATTTACTGATGTCAGCTTTCTACTTGATATGTACTTGTATTGGCTATAAAAAGTTTCAACAGCACTACCCTTCAACTGTAGTGGAGAAATGTAGTACCCTGGATGCCTGGTGTGAAAATCCTGCCACAAGGCTTTAAATGAGAATACACAAATTTGAAGAAGATTGTAGGTCTGAAAGGAAACAATGAAAACACTCTTATATTTGTTGTTGCATTATGCAACTTCCAGCAGCGTCCTCAAATTGGACTTAACACAGGCTGAAGTGTGCATAACTTTCCGATGCTTTACACATATAGCAGTAATTGTAGCTATCACCTGGAATTCAAAAAAGGCAAAGTTGCCTGTACATTAGCAAGGCACTTGTAGAAAGGAGGTCATGTATATCTGAATTTGTGAGTAATTCCTTATCTCTGTGATTGGTAGGCCAAATTACTGAGAAACTTTGTACATATGAAGTTGGTTGAAAATTGTCTTATGTTTTTAAGAACAAGTTTTGTAGCTAAAATGATCCGCCATATTCAGTGAGTATCGTTACGTGCCATTTGAGCCCTCGAGGTATGTCATTAGTGCGAAGGTCACCTATTTGCAGAATTTTTTTGTTTTCACGTTTACAAGGTGTTAGTGAATACAGTTGCACTTTGTCGATATTCAAAAGGCATTGTTGTTTAGTTCCTGTAATACATTAGCGCAGTTGGGAGCATGCAATGACATCTTTAAGAGGTTTAAGAAAATTTTGCGACCAGGATATTCGTCAGAAGAAATGAGCACTAATGTACCTCCATGAACCCAGCGTAGCACTTAGGCGGGCCTCAGCCCAGCCGCCGAAGGCGGCGCAGGCAGGCTCCAGCGTAGCACTTAGGCGGGCCTCAGCCCAGCCGCCGAAGGCGGCTCAGGCAGGCTCCAGCGTAGCACTTAGGCGGGCCTCAGCCCAGCCGCCGAAGGCGGCGCAGG
>NMRA01000020.1:473999-542941 GCA_002633005.1 Phoronis australis | reverse complement strand
CAAAATCTCCACAGGTCAGGTGACTTAATTGTGATTTCAATCTACTATAAGTCTAAGACGATTATCCTATGGCTACGCTGATCGCATCTCATCAATATCAGAAAAATACTAATGGTGGGAAGATTTATTTTATTTAAAGACCGTTCTTAACTGATTTTTTGGGTTAGTAATGAATCTGACTATATCTTCTGATGCTATGTGGTCGGTTGTTAGATTTTACCAGCAACACTCACAAACAAGCTAGATCAATATTGCAGTTTGCAAGCAATGGTGTGTCTGGTTGGATTATTTATGAAAACCCAAAGGCAAAGATCCTAACCACCTTGACTTAACTCTTAAGGCAACGATTGCCACAGTGTCAGTAGCAATTGCATTGTGTGGTATTATTGCCACTGCAACTGGATGGTATGCCTCTCATGGACTGAAAATGTAAGCTTTGCTTAAACTTGCCAACATTCTACCCACATCAATTTCATAATTGTGCTTTGACATTGTGACATGCACAGTTATTGAAAAAACACCGGGCCCGTGTAGATAGTGACCATTGTCTCTAGCTGAACTACAGACAGTGAATTTCGTATAGGAGCTTGATACGCTGGAAGCTTTTCGGCGAATTATGCCTCAGTCTGACTAAATCCTCAGTCACGATATTATAAATATCTTTTGCACATAAAGGGACACCTTAGGAGGCCGTCGATGTCTTTAATTCCTTCCAACTCGAACAAATACTCTCATTATCAAACTTATTCTTCGAGTAGTCCCTCATTCAGTTCCCAAAATTGGGCCAGTTTTACACTGTGCACACCAGGGCCAGGGGATATGACATCATACCACCTGCCGCGGACAGTGTTAAAAATGTTGAGTTTCCAATTCTGGGAACTAAACGAAGGACTGCTCGAAGAAAAAGCTTGATAACGGGAGTATTTACTTGAGGTGGCAGGAATTAAAAACGTCAACGGAATGGCTAAGGTGTCCCTCTATGCGCAAAAGGTATTTATAACAACGCAGCTTTGAGGTTTTAGTCAGTGTTAGGTGTATAAAGTTCCTATATGAGCTACACCGTCTATAGTACAACAAGAGACAGTGGTCACTGTCTACGTCTACGCCTACGACTACAGGCCCGTGGCGGGTACTCTGGAGTGCGGCCGTGCATGCGAGTTGGACAGCAACATGAATTGCAGAGCGTGGCAACTCTCACACTTCACGTTATTAATTCAAGAAACGTGATGCTCTCACCATGTTTCGCGATACTTTTGATTGGATGACAAATCCCAAAATGTGTGTGGCTGTGTTTGCTTTAGAACTAAAAGCGCGAAACACCGACACAGGAAGTTGCATTGTTTTGTGACCTACCCAAGAACCTATAGAATGTTATAGCTTTATTACAAAACAAAAATAAATGAATACTTCTATATAACGCAATAAAAAATTAGTTACTTTTGCGATTTTACAAAGATGCTATATATCACAAATTTATGTTGAAGCTTGCAGTATATTTGTTTTAGAGAGTATTTATCCATCATGGCGACTTCCAGATCAGAAGGTGATGCTGAATGGCTTGTTAGAAAAGCTAGCGAGTGTTTGAAGACAAACTGCTATGCAGCAAGAAGCTGGTTGATCACTGCAAAGACATTGTTCCCTGATAACTTTTCCATACAGGCACGTTTATGAATTTGCTTGGAGAAACAATTCAATGTGTGGTCACACTCTCAGTCACTAGTCTTTATTATCCGTTTCTGTGCGTATCACTGGTTGTGAAACGTGACTTACGGGTGTTGTTGCAGCCCACACTCATGCCTGCACCAAACTGATGTGGCGCACTTCAATTTGGCACGGGTTAGTGAATCAAATTGTCCCTTTGTTAACAAATGAGGGAAAGTGACGCAAGTAAATGATGGAGAAATCAGCAATTGATGTGGAGACACTGATAATGTGACTGATTCCACTAATGTGGGGATGGTCGTGGTAGTATAGATGGGGTTACCCGGTTCTTGGTTGAATGGTAGATAGTTGGCTAACAAGGTAGCAACAGCAAGTCGATGGAGAGCAGCATAAAAGCTAACACAATCGTTGAGTTTCTACTGACACATAAAGTTTATTAACTCTAGCTACAATATATATTAGAAATATGTGTGGGTTGTGAGTGCAAAACAACAATAATATTGAGAGTTCCGGTGATTTCATCCAACTCATAAACAGGAATGGAGTCTGGACAGCTGTTTGGCATAATGGGGTTTCACTATGAGTGGGCACTGGTCAGTGGCATAGTAAACAACACAAGATGTCCGGAATTGTTATATAACATAAACTGTTTTGTTGGGATAGTTGCACTTAATTAACTTCATGAGAATTCATGACAGTAAATGACCTTCATTAGACTCGTGTTTCTTTTAGAGATGCGTTTGCATGCTCCTCACTATGCTATTGTATAGCAGGAACCTAATGACAATGTCATAATCTACGTTAAAAAAGTGCAGTTGTATTCATCAACAACTGTGAAAACAAAAAATTCTGCAAATAGGTGACCTTAGTTTGCAGTAATGATATACCTGGTGGGTTCACATAGCCCGCATCCTGCAGTGTTAATTATTCCCAGCAGCACATCATGATACTTACTGGACATTGGTCAGTGATTAGTGGTGGATTATTTTCTCCACAAAACTTGTTCTCAAAAACATTTGGCAATTTACAACCTACTTCCTATTCACATCGTCGCCATACGTTGGGTTTCTAAGTAATTTGGCCAAACAATCACAGAGATTAGGAATTAGCCTGCAAGTTCCACACTTTAAACTGTATAACAGACAATAAAGGTATCATTTGAATGTCTGAGTTATGGTTGGGTAATCGTCCATGTATATTGTCAACCAGGTGATAGTTATTGCCAGGAGCCAGTAATGAAAATTTTCTGTAAACCAGAAAGCCCAAGAAATTTAAACTCGCAACATAAAATTCTGTGAAAATATTCTCTGTAACGTAATGTAATATTGTTCTTCATTTGTTTCAATAGTTTGAAGCCTACGGTTTGGAGAAATCAAGCAAGAATACCAAGGAAGCCGCCAAACTACTCCAAGACATGTTAGTATAGTTTGGTCAGATTCTTGTATTTCAGCCACTTTATAGACATTAAAATGCAGAGCTATGGGAAACACCAAAACAGTATGATTCTGCTCTTTATAGACATTAAAATGCAGAGCTATGGGAAACACCAAAACAGTATGATTCTGCTCTTTATAGACATTAAAATGCAGAGCTCTGGGAAACACCAAAACAGTATGATTCTGATCAGTGGTAATGTACGTGGCCTACACGTGCCCGCTAGTCCCTTACTGGTGAGCAGATTTTGAGAACCAGTGTGATGCTTGGTATTCAGTGGAGGAAACTGGTTCTCAAAATGTGGGACACCTGTAAATAACTATGATCAAAAGATGTGCATTAAAGGTCTTGAATAATTTAGCTTGAGGATTTAATTAGGAAACAATTTAGATATAATCGGATTTAGTAGACTTGTAATTACAATTAGTTGGTGGAGAACTGTGTTTTCTGTTTACTATAATTATTTCTTTTGCTAGTAACCTAATTTGCAAAATGTGAGTAATCTATTAACCTAAGGGTAAATCAATTGTCATTGACCTTTTGTACAGGTTCGTTAAGTTTCCAAAAGAGCCCCGATTGCAAAGAGAAGTACAGGATATTTCTGAGGCTATCCAGAGTGATGCTACTGACTGTAACGGACTGTTTTTGAAAGGTGACCAACTTGTTATAAACTGTTAGGGTTTTTCCTCCACTCTCAGACGAGTTCAGTTCCATGTTGCCACCAATTCCCCCATCCATTCACCTCATTAAACCAACCTCTGATCTTAAATTTTCATTTCCGTGTGCTGTAAACACCCGTGGTTGGAAAAGTATTCTGAATTTCCTCTGTCGGAAGACACAGGTCAGTGAGGACCTTGTTTAGCAATTTTAAATGAAGTCACGGATGCAACACATGATCTGTCTAAGTTGATGTTGGTACTTATTATGTTATTGTTGCTTTTCAGTTTTTAAAATTTTGTGTCCTTGGCAGAAATACCTGCTTTTGTTTGATGGCCTCTTGTTTAGGCATCCAACTAATACAGGTTTGAAAGAACATCAACTGGAAATATTCAGCTGTATGTAGAGTAGCCAAGAAATATAACCCTTGCTAGTATTCCTGCTGGTAAAGCAATTTGCGTCATGTTTGCCTTTTTTGTAGATGTGTTTGCTGCGGTTCCGAGCTCTGTCCAGTGCCAGATCTTGCTCAGTGTTTCACAGGATGTGACGGCCATCTTGGATCAATGCCGCATGATGTTGATACTCGTCACCCGGTTCCCTCAGTTGATTGTTGAGCACGGCGTAAGTCTACAGAGTCCTTAACTGTCACACACTACACAGGTGCTATTAATGCCACCTTCCGACATTAAGCCAATGTTTGATCTAATATACTTACCATTATTGTTCCTTGCCTAGAGTGGAAGTAACTTTTAGCCTTGGGAAGAACAGACACTACCTTATTTCTCTACGCTCCATAAGTTTTGGTCCCAGACCATGCAAGACCAGAAAACACTGGGTAAGAAACAATTTGACACCAGCTTTGTAGCAGTGTGGTAAAATGGTCTCGATCAAATCTTAGTCCTTTTGGCTGAAGGCAAGTACATAGTACCTGAGTGTATTTTTGACTTTTGACATCATCAACGAATGCTATGCAGTTGTGGTTTCAACGTACGAGTGTAGGTTCTTGCCCAGTTGTTTTAAAACCTTAAACCAAAATGTATTCCGAATCATTATACCACCTATTCCTTATTCAAAGCCATTGTGGTCATGTGATATATGGTAAAAGTTCTTCGCTTGTCTTTTTGTTTTGTAAAAAAATTCTCAAAGTGAGTGCCATGAAAATATTGACTTTATTATTGTGACGGGACGTTCGTAACTTTACGCTTATTGTTATTCTTATTTAGTTGCAAATGTTCAGTCATTCTTATGCTGATGTCTTTGTTGCGTCTCAGTGCGCCTTTGTTACGTGGGCATGTGGGCGCGACTGTATGTGTCGGGCACTTCGCTAGCGACAGGCTTAGGAGAAGGGTGTTTCCTTCTTTTGCTTTCATGGAAAGTTGATCGTTATCATGTGCAAATTGAACTGAAACGAATGCCTGATGAGAGAAAATACATATTTTGAGGTTCAGTGGAGACTTGCTCTGTTACATTATTTTGATTTTTATTTTCCAATAGAACATTTAAGTAAAATTGCCAATTTCTGCTATAAATGAGGAACAATTAGGAATTTGCCATTGACAAATCATTTTCTCTCAATGTTTTAATCGCTTCTGTTGGCAGTTGATAATAGAAGCTAAAGAATATTGTTATCTTATGACTTTGAGGCGGAGTGAACCCAATCACATTTATAAACTATTTGCATTATTTTTATTTTAGGTTCCATTGATTGACAAGCTCATTTCCACAGAGAAGCATGCACACTTTCCTTCATGCCTAAACTGTTACAGAAAAATCCTGGGTAAGTGTGTCAAGGATACCTCAGAGATCCTGTTGTCAGCATGGTAAGTGTGTCAAGGATACCTCAGAGATCCTGTTGTCAGCATGGTAAGTGTGTCAAGGATACCTCAGAGATCCTGTTGGCAGCATGTTCATGAGGCTTTTGGGTAGCTTAACTTAGGAATGTCAATCCAATGTAACCTCTGGGAATAAATTTTGAATTGCTTGTCTGATATATAAGTGTCAGTGGGATAGCTGTACATGTCTTTTGAAGCAAATTTAGTTCATTGGCTAATTTTGTTATTTGTCTAGCTTTATTATAATTGTTTGGACAAAATTTTGAGGCAAATCAAAAATCAATTAGTTGTAAATCATTAGAGAATCGTCCAAAAAGGTTTTGCTCTCATATCTAATCGATTTTTGATAAATTAGTACATTTGCTTGTTATTTTTATATTGAAACAATTATGACGACAGAAGTCATATCACCTGAATTTGTTTATTTATATTAATATGCAACTGTAAAATATCCCTGAATTAGCTCATTTCGTTTGTACTATACTTTATTAATAGAAATTATTTTGTACACAAAACTTCACTAGTAGGAATGGGCAAAACTGCAGCTTTTGGGTTATAGTTAACACTGCTCTGTCTGATTCACAAGACATAGCTGTCTGATGCTAAGTATGCATAGATGTCTGAATATGTATTCTCAGCTGTCTGATGCTAAGTATTCATAGATGTCTGAATCTGTATTCTCCACTCCAGTTGATGATGTGTTACCACTTGTACTGGCTCATCCTTCTCTCAACGTGCCTCAGAAGCAGATCTACAGATGGTTACAGAAGTCTATAGAGTTTTACATCAGCTATGTCGCTCAACCACCCGTCCAATCAGATACAGGCCTTCTCTCACCAGGTGTTTAGAATGACCGGTTTTTGTTTCATTCAAGGTTGTGTGGGTGTTTACGGGTCTAGAAATTAAAGCTGAATTTTCAGATCACTAGGGTTCCGCCCCATGGAGGCAATTTAGTTTACTTGTGCTGCCCCCTCTTGTGAAGAGTTTGAAATAACAAACATCCCTCGCACCTGTGCTGCTTTCAATGCACACTGAAGGCTTGCCAATGCTCACTATTGCTCTAATTTTATTCTTTTTCGAATTGTTAGAAAAATTTGCAAAACGGGTTGTGATGTTTAAGCATAGTGCTGGGTAATAATTGACTTAGTTATGTAGAACAAGTTGGTGCCATTTGCTCTTGGTGTTAATGTTTGACGATGACATATTCCAGATCTGAAGTCTCCAACTAAGAGAACTTCATCGGGACGACGGACGTTGACCATCGCCGGCCTGAGTGAAAAGGAGGCTCACATTTCAAAACCCCTTGAGCGACTTCATCAAGTGCTGGAATTGGCTGGCAAGAAAATGGAGTGGCCAGCCATTGATATATTCAACAAGAAGGCCAGGTATTTGAAATTCCCTGCTCATAGCCAGTGTTGGTCCAGAGATCGCAGCTTTGACTTTGCGTTTTTAGCACTGCATTGTACTGGTGACAGTTTGGTCGCACATTTTCTGTGCTTACAACTAACTGTGCATGTGGACTACTCGGTCATTCATGTTGTTTTCTCTTCCAGTTAGTGCAATTACTCATTGTCTTTCTTCAGTGAGTTTCTATGACATTCGTTCTGTGAAGAGTTGTTTGCAAAAGGTATTGACGAATACCTTCTCAACAGAAAATTTGGGAAATTTCGAAGCAAAGATGTTGAGTTTACGCTGGCTATTTATTGTTAAATTATTCTGATAACTCAATTTTCATCGAAACTTTAAAAAAGGTAGTAAGTAAGTTTCAAAGATTTTTTGAGCTGTTTTGGTAAATACCTCTCGGTTCCTTAATCTATTGGCAGTTTGGACGCCCAGTTTCAGTCGGTCAACCTTCTGTATGAGCGGTCGCTACACGTTGACTCTTCCCTGACCAAACCTGTGCTGTACTATGCCACAACGCTTTACCTAGAATGCTGTTACCAGTACACCAGTCAAGTTGAACCACACCTATTTGCAGGTAACTTTTTGTGGTTTTATGCATCCAGTAACCGTAGCAACACTACACGATTACTAGTTCTTGAAAAGTCACACAATCTCTTCTTGATACATTGTTCGTTAAAAATGATACAACATTTGTTGTTGGATAACTTCTTTCTGCATTTCTCATATTGTCTAAAAATACTCATTGAGTGCTAAATGATTCTCTGCAGGCCTTCATATTACCAAGGAGTGTACTACACTCCTTCATATTACTGTGAATATCTGATAGTTAGCCTATGGTCATCTATTGTTTTCTAAATATAATGCCAGGTATTGTAGGATGGCAACCATTCACTGAGGAGATTTCTCCATTACCCAGTTGTGACGTTGAAGTTGCATTCTGTCCAGTTTAACTGAAAATCGATATTATGCCTTTTACTCACATAAAATCGGCGCCTCATAATAATCTTCACCATCATAGGATTCCATTACGTTAACAATATGAACGTGAAAACCATAACCAGCTTTGAATTTATCGGGGTTGCCCAACCCCAAAATTACATATTTTATAATGACGCTTGCCTGTGATCACGTTACTTGTCAGTTGGTAATCGAAATGGAATCCTGTTAGTACCGATTTTGTGAGAGCAAAAAGCCTACTGCGATATTCAGTTTTGTCCCAGATGTGCTGCTTTAATTGAGGGCCTTAGTTGCATTCACCAGGTGTTCCAGAGCTCTTAAATCATGCTGATATTGGGTAAAATACATTCTTGGTATGATACAGCAATACAGAAATGCTATGACGGCTCTAACACAAAGTATAAAAATAAAGTGGCTGACCAACCACTTTGCAGTCATTTCACAACTTGATTTGTCGTGAAACGTTACAAAATTAAATTGCAAGTTTCCGTTTTTGTGAGAGAAGATTTTTTTCATAAAAGTCATAAGAGCATCAAATTTCAATTGAACCTTTCATGAGAGCGATACGTTTTGCAATTATCCCCGGCCTGTTAATATCATGTTTGAGAACACTTCATGAGCCAGACTATCTGGTGGTCTCATTTGAATGCAGTTAGCCTTTTTTAGATATTATGTTTTAAAGATAAGCCAAATATTACTTTTTTGCTTACTCCTAATCTCAAAACCCATTGTTTTCTATAGGGTGTAGTGCATCATCAACTCAGCTGCCGTTGGTTTTAATTGAGGGTTTGACCGCAGGAGACAACACTTGCAGGTACGTATCTCATCTTGCAGTCTCTCCCACAGTCTTTACATAATCTAGGGACTGTTAATTTCCTTGGCGATTGCTACACCTCTCGTGTCAGTTATGTAACTGTACCTTCTCATAGCCTAGAATAAACTATACTTGAACTTTTAGTACCTGGTTGTCTTACTCCAAGATTCGTGTTTTCGCAAAATGAGATTTAAGCCCATGAGTGTCGCTATCCCACACCCCTGCAACAAAAATGCTCTGAACTGCGCTGCGTTTGTTGTGTTGTGTCTGTAGCCATGGATGGTGAATTGGGAACGTGCTAATATTCTAATGTTTACACCTATGAATGCACTACCATGCCATCTGTTGGCATTAGAGTCAAATCCTCATTCTAATGTTTGCTAAAATCATAAACATAGAAAACAGAATTAATCAGCTGTGTTCTTCTGCCACTTTTTTCAGTTCACCCGTTGCAAAGAAGTCCAAAACAGCCTCTAGCTGTCCCATTATACATATGGTCGGAGAACAGGGTCAGGGCACAAACAAAATGGTGGATAGTTTCGTGACAGCAGTCCGACTGTGGGATCTGCTGCACTCAAGAGACACAGTGGAAAAAGGTCAGTGTGGCCCTGGCAGATAGATAGCTAATTCATTTTTGCATACTGTTGATAATTGTCAGCCTTTGCAGATTTTTTTCAAAAAATTAAGTAATCCAGTAGTCGTTAACAGTTTGTTTGTGACTGGCCTTGCTTAGTAAGTTGATCTTGACAAAGTGTATGGTGCAACACCTTCTGAGATTTTGTGAGGATTTAGTCAGCATTGATTCCATTTTTGACAAAAAAGAAATGAATGTTTGTTAGATTTTTATTGTCGAAACTTTGTTGAATGTCAACATTGTCCAGTTTATTTTGAAAACTAACTGTAACATTATTTTCTTCATTGGTCTGACAGGTATGCTTCAATTATTCATTTCATGACAGGTATGCTTCAATTATTCATTTCATGACAGGTATGCTTCAATTATTCATTTCATGACAGGTATGCTTCAATTATTGATTTCATGACAGGTATGCTTCAATTATTCATTTCATGACAGGTATGCTTCAATTATTGATTTCATGACAGGTATGCTTCAATTATTCATTTCATGACAGGTATGCTTCAATTATTCATTTCATGACAGGTATGCTTCAATTATTCATTTCATGACAGGTATGCTTCAATTATTCATTTCATGACAGGTATGCTTCAATTATTCATTTCATGACAGGTATGCTTCAATTATTCATTTCATGACAGGTATGCTTCAATTATTCATTTCATGACAGGTATGCTTCAATTATTCATTTCATGACAGGTATGCTTCAATTATTCATTTCATGACAGGTATGCTTCAATTATTCATTTCATGACAGGTATGCTTCAATTATTCATTTCATGACAGGTATGCTTCAATTATTCATTTCATGACAGGTATGCTTCAATTATTCATTTCATGACAGGTATGCTTCAATTATTCATTTCATGACAGGTATGCTTCAATTATTCATTTCATGACAGGTATGCTTCAATTATTCATTTCATGACAGGTATGCTTCAATTATTCATTTCATGACAGGTATGCTTCAATTATTCATTTCATGACAGGTATGCTTCAATTATTCATTTCATGACAGGTATGCTTCAATTATTCATTTCATGACAGGTATGCTTCAATTATTCATTTCATGACAGGTATGCTTCAATTATTCATTTCATGACAGGTATGCTTCAATTATTCATTTCATGACAGGTATGCTTCAATTATTCATTTCATGACAGGTATGCTTCAATTATTCATTTCATGACAGGTATGCTTCAATTATTCATTTCATGACAGGTATGCTTCAATTATTCATTTCATGACAGGTATGCTTCAATTATTCATTTCATGACAGGTATGCTTCAATTATTCATTTCATGACAGGTATGCTTCAATTATTCATTTCATGACAGGTATGCTTCAATTATTCATTTCATGACAGGTATGCTTCAATTATTCATTTCATGACAGGTATGCTTCAATTATTCATTTCATGACAGGTATGCTTCAATTATTCATTTCATGACAGGTATGCTTCAATTATTCATTTCATGACAGGTATGCTTCAATTATTCATTTCATGACAGGTATGCTTCAATTATTCATTTCATGACAGGTATGCTTCAATTATTGATTTCATGACAGGTATGCTTCAATTATTGATTTCATGACAGGTATGCTTCAATTATTGATTTCATGACAGGTATGCTTCAATTATTCATTTCATGACAGGTATGCTTCAATTATTCATTTCATGACAGGTATGCTTCAATTATTGATTTCATGACAGGTATGCTTCAATTATTGATTTCATGACAGGTATGCTTCAATTATTGATTTCATGACAGGTATGCTTCAATTATTGATTTCATGACAGGTATGCTTCAATTATTGATTTCATGACAGGTATGCTTCAATTATTGATTTCATGACAGGTATGCTTCAATTATTGATTTCATGACAGGTATGCTTCAATTATTGATTTCATGACAGGTATGCTTCAATTATTGATTTCATGACAGGTATGCTTCAATTATTGATTTCATGACAGGTATGCTTCAATTATTGATTTCATGACAGGTATGCTTCAATTATTGATTTCATGACAGGTATGCTTCAATTATTGATTTCATGACAGGTATGCTTCAATTATTGATTTCATGACAGGTATGCTTCAATTATTGATTTCATGACAGGTATGCTTCAATTATTGATTTCATGACAGGTATGCTTCAATTATTGATTTCATGACAGGTATGCTTCAATTATTGATTTCATGACAGGTATGCTTCAATTATTGATTTCATGACAGGTATGCTTCAATTATTGATTTCATGACAGGTATGCTTCAATTATTGATTTCATGACAGGTATGCTTCAATTATTGATTTCATGACAGGTATGCTTCAATTATTGATTTCATGACAGGTATGCTTCAATTATTGATTTCATGACAGGTATGCTTCAATTATTGATTTCATGACAGGTATGCTTCAATTATTGATTTCATGACAGGTATGCTTCAATTATTGATTTCATGACAGGTATGCTTCAATTATTGATTTCATGACAGGTATGCTTCAATTATTGATTTCATGACAGGTATGCTTCAATTATTGATTTCATGACAGGTATGCTTCAATTATTGATTTCATGACAGGTATGCTTCAATTATTCATTTCAATGATGTGGCACACCTTTTATTACCAATTTTCTGACCATTTGATTTTCGACGCTTTAGCAGTTTTGAATATCAATTTATTTTATTTAATAAATTCTTTTTAATGTGTAGATCAATACACTTCAAATGTTACACACTTATTTTATAAGAATATATTACCAAGGGAACTGTGTCAGATTTTTCATTTTCTTTTTAGCAATAGAGGTATTGAACACGCTTGTTGACAGTATTCAATAGTATATAGTCCAAACTAGAACTGATCTGCTGCTGTTTGGGTTTTTTTGAAGTTCATGTTTAAAACAGAAAATTGAGACTAATTGCACAAAAATGACAGTGTCATGTTTCAAGGCATGAATTGCGATTTATCAGTCACTGAGAATTTGTAAAATGTAAACTTCTGCAGGTTGAAAGTGGACTATTGTAATTATGATGTGCAAAAGGATTCAAGAAGGTTGACAATTCTTTGTAATGTTTCAGAGTATTCAAGTCGCCTTGAGTAACCGTAGTATTGGGACCCATCTTGTATTCTTCCTCACATGATGACCAGGTACTACAGACACCTGTTGGCCATCACAGGAAACTAGCTGGTTGCACACAACACTAAGGTCATAGCCACTGCCCAAGTGAAGGATGAGCTTTTCCTGTGCTATCTCTACTGACAAGATGGGTTTGAATGCTATGCCATCTCAAACCTAACTGAAGGACCTTGTAGTTTTACTGTTGTTTCAGATTACAAGAAGTTGTCGTTACATCTTAAGTCTGACAGTTGGCATTGGATGAAGCTGTTTGAATGTGACCGGTTACTTTACCAGGGGCAGTTCAGGGAGGCCATTAATAAACTGACAGCTTCGGCAGAGGCTGACACACGAATTAACTTGCAATTAGCCTCATGCTACTATGCCCTGGGACAATACTCAGTAAGTGATGTAGCTGTGTTCCTTGGAGTAAAGAAGGCTTGTCAGCTTAGCGTGCTAATTTTGTTGAGCAATGATCAAGCATAGGACTGAAAACGTGAAAATACTCTCGATGTTATGTAAGACCTTATTGACCATTCTGTGAATAACCAAATATGTACAAACTATAGAGTTTAACTCTGTGAATGCATATATTTTTCAAAAGTATAGAGACTGTAGAAATTGATTTTTGACATTATACCAGTCTGTCCTGAATCGAGTCAATGTGATTATGTGTTTTTAGAAAAATTTACCCGAAAGAAATAAACGTGACTGTAGAACTACGGGCCGTAGCATGTAGAACTACAGTAACATTGACATTGGCCAAATTTCATTTGGTATAAATGTTAAAGATGAAATCTCAAAATTGCTATTACAGTTTTCTTAATTTTGATTTCGTTTTCATTTGATGCAACTTTTCATTTTTTTCATAAAAATCATGAATGTCTTATTTTTGATAGCCCTTCATGCACAAGTGGGACATTTTGAAAACAATTCCTACCAGTGTGTTGGACACTGCTGTATGAAGCTCAGTATTTGAAAGTTCTATATGAAGACGAGCAGCCATTTTTGAGATATGATGTTCTGAAGATTTAGACATTTTTGTGGGGTCTTTCATCACCTAAAAATTTCATAAACATCAAATCTCCGGAGTAATCATTTTGTGTTGCGTTGCACAGTTTTGCCGAATTTAGGAAACAAGCTGTGAATTATTTCTTGGTGTTATGTCACAGAAATGTTAGGTCTCTGTTAAACACAAGTTTAAAGCTGTCAACTTTTAAGTATCAGTGCAACGCCCGTACAAGGCAGTGATGTGGTCTGAAGCAAAAAATTGAGTAGCCTTACTAGTTGTTCGGTAAGTGATGTGAATCGTGTGCCAGTGGTCTCTACTAGTTAAAACATTTCCTTTAGCCTAGTCTAATCTAATATACATAACACATCGCAAAACATTCACTGTAATTCTGAAATTAATTTTCTATCCAGTATATTTACTTTTCAATTTGTGTTAGTGTTTTGGTTGTAAATTAGTAGCGCATTGATGAGCCTCGAGATACTGGATATCCGGGGCATTGTTGTTGTGCCGTGTAGTTGTTTTAGATATTAACCCTTGCGACAGGTGCTCTCAGTACAACTTCAGTTTTTCACCACCAGGGTGCATGTGAGAAGGTATTGGCCATGATAGCGTCTCTGCCCCAGGGGTCGGAACCGCCGTCCAGGACAGGTGGTGCCAGTGACCCAGTGACTGGACGACACCTTCAGATGTTACCGTGCACAGCAGGGGAACTACTTCCTTACTGCATCCATCTGTTACTCACCTGTCTGAAGGTAAGCTAAATGCATGGTCAGCAGGGAGCAATAGTAAGATATCTCTGCACAATCTCTGATACTTCTCTCCTTTGCTTGGCTGAAATGCTGCTCTACGTTAACTTCCGATATGCCGATTATGAAATATCACTTTTCGTTCATGCCGCCCTGATGTCAGATGTCACTATTCGTAATCTGACAGATCAGGAGGTGTAGGAAGCATAAACCCTGACAATCAACTGAGCAGATGATATCACTATGTCAAAGCAGACAACAAAAAGCTTAATATTTAAAAATATGTGGAAAAATCGGGGAAAACCACTAGTTGTGCGTAATAAAATAAAAAGTATTGACCGGTCCCTCGGGTGCATTACATTATGTGGATGTCAGGAGAGCAATGTTGCCTTCGACTTCACACATTGCTCTTCCTCAGTCCATATGTTGTCGATCCAGATTCTGGCGGAGTGCGTGATCTCTCGATTAGTTTTTGTCGAAATGTCTTTTAATATTTTAATGTAAATTGACTGCTTTACAATGTGAAAAATCGATTACTGCTACTTTGCAGTGGCTGTGTATAAACATTTCGTCATAAAATGCTGAGTTGAAATGTTTTAACTTCGTGTCTACTTCATGTATCCGTTTTTCCAGAACTATTCTCCAGTTATTTCAAAGATTAACTTTGAATTGAACATTGATCAAGACATCTGATGTTTTTCTTTGCAACTTTGCATTATACAACACTTCAGTTCAAGATCCAAAATTGTCAGAATGTCTGTTATTATAGATTCAGTTGCAAGAAAAAAAATTTGTAATTAAAAAACTTAATTTTCAAATTCCAGATTGTTTGATCATTAACAACTAGTAGATAATTCACCATCACCGTTTAACTGTTCATGCAATTCGCCATCACCGTTTAACTGTTTGTATAATTCACCATCACCGTTTAAATGTTCGTGCAATTCACCATCACCGTTTAACTGTTCGTGCAATTCGCCATCACCGTTTAAGTGTTCATGCAATTCGCCATCACCGTTTAACTGTTTGTATAATTCACCATCACTGTTTAACTGTTCATGCAATTCACCATCACCATTTAACTGTTCTTGCAATTCACCATCACCGTTTAACTATTCGTACAATTCACCATCACCACTTAACTGTTCATGCAATTCACCATCACCGTTTAATTGTTCGTGCAATTCACCATCACCGTTTAACTGTTCGTGCGATTCACCCTCACCATTTAACTGTTCATGCAGTTTCTCCAGGTGACAAGCTGAATGTTATAGTCCTGACTATCATGAATATTGTGTACTTAATGACAAAAATAGCTTTGAATATCATTCCATAGTACTGTACGCTTCTAATAGTGCTGTACAGAATGGTGACCTATTCGCTAATGAAGTTTCGATTCCATTTGTCTTCTTTTGCTTCTTAGGAGAAAGCATTTAGCAACAACTCTTCGGATGACATGTTGGGTCATATGATCGTTTTACTTCAGTACGATTGGCCGAAGTATGAAGACCTGTTTGAGAAAGCAGTCCACAAGATATCTGCACAGAAGACATTTGTCTACAACCTTTTCTTCACTTACATAACCAGTATCCTTTTTATGAGTCAGCCCTGACCAGTTGCTAGTCAAAATATATTTGAGAATTTGAAATGTTTTTTCACTCGGCTAGACTCACTGTTCTTCAATTTATTGTATGGTTTCATGTTTCGTAAAACCAACTTTGAGTTGGTGTAAAGATGTTATAAATCTGCCTTAAGTCAAAAACAAAATTAATTTAGGCCGCTTAGCGTGATTATAAAACTGATCTTAACTTGTTCCTTATCCATATTAAAAATGATTTCAAGGCTTGGTATGGTAAGATTTCTGACTGGCTCAAGCCACCTTCCTGATCTTGGTGTTGTTGTAGACCTAGTGAGTCACCAGACAAAACTAAGCTCAGTCTTTTAATAGGAAATTATCCGTGGCGTGTTCCTTTATACATTATGTGTTTACCTAGTCATAGAATTCTTCTTTAACCGTTAACCAGACATTGACATTCTAGAAGAGTTTGCCTTCTTAAAAAGCAGTCATGATGTGATAGTACAACTGGATATCCTGCCAACAAGTACAAAGGTCATGGTCCAGTGAGTAATCCCAATGTCAGTATGCATATGTGTCTGTCTGTCTGTCTGTGTGTGCGTGCGCTTGTGTTACTAGCTGTGCTCTTAAAGGTCCTTTCATTGTAAATATCAATTCTCTGATTACTTAAAGGTCCTTTCATTGTAAATATCAATTATCTGATTACTTAAAGGTCCTTTCATTGTAAATATCAATTCTCTGATTACTAAAGGTCCTTTCATTGTAAATATCAATTATCTGATTACTTAAAGGTCCTTTCATTGTAAATATCAATTCTCTGATTACTAAAGGTCCTTTCATTTTAAGTATCAATTCTCTGATTACTTAAAGGTCCTTTCATTGTAAATATCAATTCTCTGATTACTAAAGGTCCTTTCATTGTAAATATCAATTCTCTGATTTCTAAAGGTCCTTTCATTGTAAATATCAATTCTCTGATTACTAAAAAAACAAGCCATTCCCCATACTCATTTACAACCATGTCACATCTTCATTGTGCGCATGTAGGAATTTTCACTGAATCATTAGTGGTAGTTTGCAACTCAAAGTTTGCTTAAAAAGTATCTTTAAAAATCACGCTCGGGTAGTTAGACCATAAATAAGATTGGGGTAAACCACAAGTGTCTGGAGCCACTTTCCAATTTTGCTTCTTCCCATAAGCTTACACAGCCCAAGGTTTTATCTACTCATACCTACGCTAGTTGACTGTTTCACTATGTTGTCTGAGACATACTTGCATCAGCTGTTTGTCAACAATATGGCTGTCGCTGACACAGTTGCTCTGTTCTGAATATTACTGTGCCATGTCTGCTGAATTATTTGGTAGTTTGGAATGATGTCTCACAGCGTGTGAGGACAATGACATCTTCTTCATTCATTAGTTACGTGCTGGTCGAGGAGTTTGCTTTCCATGCATGTCGCCCACTACACTTTGTTGTTTATTCAGTCTTGGGGCTATGCCTTTACAGTTATAACAGATCCTAGAAAACTTCAATTCGTGTCTCTTAATTGCAGATCTCACTCAAGTGAAACTTTCACAAATTTACTTTATGCTCTATTCTTCAAAATGTTTCTGGGATTTTTTGTTTCTGTTTGTCATACTTAATATATTGACATTCATTCACACCTGTGCCTGTATGTTTGAATGAACACCAGTGTGTTATGTAATATGTTTCATGTAAAAAAATGTAACATCGTGTCTGTTTGGTATTTGTACGTGTCTGGCACAGGTGTTCCTTGAGCCTACTGCCGTTATCATTTCCAATAAGCTGCCTTAAACAATATCCCGTGCTATTTTTATGATGGCCTTACATCACAATAAAATACTCACCTTGTGTAGTAAAACGTCAAGCAAGTACTAAAATTAATCTAGTAAGCAATCATTAGTTTTTGTCTATGTTTTTATAGCACCATAAAAGTTTTTGACTGTAAACCCTTCTGTTACTCATTTCCTCACTTGAGTCTGTAGCATATAAATATGTACTGCTTTTGTCTCAAAATGTATATTTTGTAGAAACTATACATTTTCTTGAGGTGATTAAATATCCTTCCTGGAATTTTTTTGATCCAATATTCACATACTAATTTTTTTTCAGAATGACGAAATTGTTTTACATGTGTTTTGAGAATGCAATATTGTCAGTAAAATGTTGGGACAGGTTTTTCTATGGCTTAAACAAATTCTTGATTTAATCAT
The DNA here is from genome assembly GCA_002633005.1 of Phoronis australis. Classification (NCBI taxonomy): domain Eukaryota; kingdom Metazoa; phylum Phoronida; family Phoronidae; genus Phoronis; species Phoronis australis. The sequence continues at coordinate 524,854 of NMRA01000020.1, read as the reverse complement.
TGTTAAGGAAGTAATGTCTCTTTGATGTATTCTTTGGGGTTTTTTATCGCTAAATAAACTAAAAATATCAAGTATGCAATATTAGTGTTTGTACTTGTGTTTTGTTAATTATATAGAAAGTGTGCTATAACGTCCCTGCATTTTGAGAACCAGACTGCTGAATAAAGTGCTTCAGCTGATTCTCATACTGCGGGTACGTTATATCAGACTTGTGTAAATGTGTGAGATGGTTCAAAACTGTTTTTGAATTTTTGAAAATTTATTTGGCAATTGTTTTGATATAAATAAGGAAACATGGATCACAAAAATTTTGCAATTACGAGATGAATTAAGTGAACAAGCTAAACTATACTGTTTTGCAAATATAGCTTTTTCATAGCTATCCATTTGATTGTCTATGAACAAAATCTTTCTCGGACATTTTCAATAAGCTTGTGATCGTAAGCAACGCGTCTCGTCGGATTTTCAACACTGCATGCTTAAAGGATGGACTGCTACAATATATTAGACAAGTGAAATTTCATTAACTTTGCAGGAAAAATCATCCTTGTCAAACACTATTTGGTAAAAACATTTGCAACAATTTGGTAAGCATCTGAAAAATAGAAATATGACAGTATGAGCAATTATTTTTGTCCCTGATTTTTACCGTAGTTATCACACCACGCATTGCTAAACGAACTTTGTCTCGGATTTTTTATTTTGTTTCGAGCAACTAAGATACCGGCAGTCAAAAAGGAAGACTTAGGACATTGTTTTTAAGAGAAATAGACTGATGGCTGGTATTTCTGTTGCGTGAGGATATTAAATAAAAAATTTTGAGACGTGGTTCCTGGCGTGTTGATGGCCAGAATGTGCAGTTCAGTCACCTGTAGTTTGTTTTTTAGAAGTTTAATGTTCGAAACAAAGAGTCAAATGTAAATTTTAAATGAAGTTTGGTTATGTTATTGATAGTGATGTTTTGCTATGATGTTGCCTTTCTTTTTGCTAAATTTGACCAAAAAGAAATGGTCACACGACTTAATTAATGGCATATGGATATAAAGTAAAAAATCAAATTGTACAAGCTGACTAGTGTATATTCTTTTGGGGATTTAAAATCAGATTCTATAGTCTTGTAGATATTTGGCGACAGACTCGTCGATAAGGTTCTACTCGATATTGAATGTTTCCTCTCACAATAGTTTTTGACTGACTTGTTAAATAATAACTATCTGATGTTTATCTCATTGAGGTCGGTCTGGATTTTTTTGAACAGGTGTGTCTGTTTACGCAGCCAATGTTGGCAATTTGCATTTGTCTGACAACTTCTGTTGACTTTATGCTTGATACGAGGGGCATAAAATTTAGATATATACGCAGTTTGATTGATGAGGGTGATTACCATCACTAGACAGACATGAACCACCAGTTATCATGAATGTTTGTACTTAGCAAATGTCAGATTTGTATTGTGATGAATTGCTACTTTCCTTGAAAAACAAAAATATCAAATGAGCAGTTTGTAAGTTTCAATAATTACTAATGTTTGGCATGTGGGGATTATTTCATATTCTACTATTTTGCTCATTGCCTGTTTTTCATCTTTTCTTCGTTTTCACGCCTACTTGTAATGAGTAAGACTAACCTAGTTGTTGACTTTTCAGACAGCGCACGGTGACGAGGGGTGTTCAGAAGGGGGTGAGTGAGGACTTCAGGATGACGATGGAGCGCCAGGTGGCCCGCTGTGATGACAACATCGAGCAAGTCATACGGCAGTTCTTGGTGGAGGAACGAGAACAGTTGTTGGCTGATCTGTCATGACCTCTGTTGGCTCAACAGTTCACTGTGGTGGTGATCTTGAGCAATTCGTGCAGCAGTTCTTGGTGGCCAAGCAGAAACAGCTGTTGGATGACCTATCACGACCTATGCTGGGTCAACGGGGTCATTGGTGGGTTCACGGACTAATCCAGGACAATTGGTGTTGGAGTTTCATTGGTTCCAGCATACTGTAGTTTTTAATAAAAAATTGGGACCCAATCACTTGTAAGGCATTTGTCAGTCAGTCTGTTAACTCTAGTACTCAAGAAGGTGTAAAATTTCTTTCAAGTTGTGGCAAATACTCATAAAGGAAGTAATCAGAAAAATGTGAAGTCATTGTGAAATTGTCCAAGTGTGTTGTTACGAAAATTTATTGATTTTTTATAAAACGGTACAGTTTTCTTGGGACTTGTCAAGTTGCACATTGTTGGTGTGCGAATGTTATCAACCAGATTCTGAGTATTTCATTTCAACATTAAGTTCATTCATGGACCTATTCAAGAACAAATGTTCATCAATTTCCCTTCCTATCCGGGAATGGGTTGATCACATTTTTGTTTCCCTGGGGGTTCAGTCAGGAGCCTGACTGGCTGTAAAGGTAATGATTGTCCTTTTTATTTGGTCCAGCCATCTTCATTATTTGATGTTATCAGACCAGGATGTTCAAGGATCAATTTAGAAAAACATGGCTATGGGTCAGTTGACCCACATGGCCTTAAATCTATTGCCAATTTTTAGGACCTTTTTGGGGGGGTGTCATTTAGATATGCATGTTTTCATCTGCTATCATGTAACTTCAGTATGTTATATGCGGATGATTGGTCTGAGTGATTAACTGCATTTCACTTTAAATAAACACATAAATCTACAGTTGGGATATGTATTTTCACAATATGCTAGACCCCATGTTGTTTTGATCAGCTGCTCTGCATTGTAGTTGTATTAGATTCTGAATGCAATGCAGTTGTATTAGATTCTGAATGCAATGTGTATAATTGAAGACAAAATCTGGCGTAATTGTGACTGCTTTAGTGCACACATCGGCCCAAGTTAAGCAATCTTAGTGCGTCTCAATGAATTTTTTATGCACTAATGACACGGGACGTGTCCCTTCAATTAGCCCTGGGTGTTACTTCACACTATGTTGTGTTCTTGTTTGCTAGTTCATAGGGGGTACAAGACTCAAGCACCCTCTCTGGGTGCAAAAGGGCAACTCAGTTCATCTTTGATTATATACATGGGGAGATAACTGCTCAAGACAATTCATTTTGAACTTCTGATTCAGAAAACAAATGGCACTATGTTTCAAAAGAAGCAGGTGCTTCCGTCTTGTTACACATTTGGCCATGACCTGACTTGGATATTTCTTTGTTTTTAGGGGTTAACTGCAAGTATGTAACCAAGCATGTTGCTGTTAATATGTGGACAGGAATACACTAACTTGTAAATGTCATGTTGTGTGGTTGAGCTGCCTGGACAAAATTTAAGATCAGTTACTGAATGTTCTACCCATAGTTGGATAAAAACAGTTTCATTGGTATACTTACATGTATATAGAACTGAGAAATTATTTTTTTTCTCGTTTGAATAATTATGTAGATGTTGATATCTCTTATGTGATTCTGTATATGAAGAAGATGGAAGTTCGTTTTGTTTCAGCTTATGTTAAAATTTGAAGGTCCGTAATAGGTTTAGTGTCAAACAGGAATTTGACAATAGAAAGATGAATTTGTAATCTGAAACCTGTACTGTTAGTTGTGAAAATGTTTGGTTTGGAAAAAATGAAGAAATGTGAAGAGTCCTTTTGTTATCAGCATGGTGCCAGGTGAGGAACGGGACTTATTTTGTTATCAGCATGGTTCCAGGTTAGGAAGATGTGACTTCTTTCAATTGTCATCCTCAGAGTTGAGTTAGCTGAGTTTTGTAATAAAATATACAAGCCTAGTGACTGGCATAAGATTGCACAAAATGGTTACTTTTTGCTACACTATTTTTTGTGTGTGTCCTAGCGCCTTATCTTTTCTTAAAGTTTGGTGAATTTCGGTCATTGTCCCCTTAACTACAGCTTAGTCTGTGCCCAAGTGTTTCAAAATGATCATACATAAGTTCGCTGTTTTTGATCCCCACACCTGTTAAGTAAAGCGACGAGCCATTTTCTCACAAGCGTTTGGGCATCGCCTCCAGCAATACATTCACATTACCTCCAGCGCATGATGAGGTCGTAATTGCCTCTTAAAAACTCTCCCTATTGACCGTATTATTGCTTCGAATGGTTTTGCTCGATGATAAATTGCTCTCACCAACCCACCTAAACGACGGTGATAGAAATGTGAAATTTTCCTCTTCTACTGCACTGATCAACGAAGCGGACAACAACACGTCAGACAGTGCACTCGTTCGATCCGTGGCCGCCTTCTGTTGGTAAGGAATGTTTATGACACACCGTGGTCAATATGCCGCGTGGTGCTGCCGGTTATCTGTCGGAGGTCCCACTCACAGGTCGTTAAACGGAGTTGAAAACTCCTGGTGAAGTACATGCAGACTACGGTTTTCAAATTTGAATGGATTTTGTGAGATAATAGCGTTGGCAGGTGCAAAATTAACGGAACGCTTGTCCGTCAATCAAATTGCAAAATTGTTGTTACCGCCTTCCCGAAGTGAGCTTTTACTTCTGGCTTCCACGTTTGGATTGATAAAACATCTAAAACTGTTATTGCTTGTAAACATCGAAGTAGGCCTATTGAAATCATTTCATCATCAGTTAAAAGTAATATACCGAAACGAGTCGGGACTGCCGACTTGCCAAAGGGGAGCGTTTAGGGTACATTTACGCACGCGCATCGAATCATTCGCATTTTTAATCTTCGCTATCAATAATGTGACCCGGTCTCCATTCCGTGGTGAAAACTCATTTTTGTTTTGACAAGTTTTTCAAAACAAACTGTTGACGACTTATTGTTGTTTCCAAGATCTACTTGATACACATGCAATTTACGTAAGTATGTGTAATCGGATATTTACCAGCAAACAACGGAGACATCAACCTTTAAATTTTATTTTTAATTAATGTCTCCAACTCAATGGTATTTTCGCTGTTAGAGGGCGACTAGTAAGAATATCTGAAACACGCTTCGATCGGTCGTAGACGACGAAAACTATGGAATAACTGCTGAACAAGCCACGTGTTGACAAGAAAACAATGGGCAAAGCGACAATTAAAAGTCTTGAAGGTGGACGACAGGATTGAGCCCTATATAAATGCGCCGATTTGAAACTCAATAAACAGGAATTCCAACTCCGTCACTACAGGGGTTTTATTTAAAATTGATCTTAATCTGAAAGTGAACTGATCATTGATTAATGTGTACTTGTCAAATCTCCGCAAAAACTTCGAAAACGGTTTGATTATAACTCAATTAGTTGACTTGAGCAACTCTGATTTTAAGAGCACAATGACACCCTTTGGAAATGCGCTAATGAAAATGCACTTACCACTGTTGTCTAATCATTTTTGTTAATTCAGGATTTACGAAATTTCTACAAATTTGAAAGGATACCAAAGACATTTTGGCTTATAAACAGATATTAAAAACAACATTCCCACTCCATTCTCTAAATCAAAATAATGCTCTGCAACCCTCGACAGCCTTAAAGGTTTGGCGGAAAATTTTAAAACACCTTTCAAAGTCTGCTAAACGGGCAAGCTTTTAGCGAATTGTGCGTCCACTGTGGCGAGAAACATCCCATACTAAAATCTATAATATCTAATCTGTGACGTATGGACTTCGAGTCTTTAGCTGATTCCTGATTTTATCTTTCAAGATTGACGCCAATGTCTGCATCAGCAGGTGACAGAACAATGATAGGTTTAAATCATCAAGGCGGGGTTTAGTATCCTTTTAAATTTTACGAATTCCAAACTCATAGAGGGACATAGAAAAACGATATTATGTTGCTATCTCCTTTATCACTTCAATGAGCAAAACGAGGCTGTATAATTCTGGCTAACTTTAGAACTTCATATGTCAGAAGTGGATGATCGGATTCATATGAATTTCACCCACTTCGTTGAACACGGAGAGTCCAAGACGTCGCTAGTCAAACTTGTCGTTCAGCGAATGGTCAAACATCGTATACAAATAAAGATATCTGCAAGCCAATGAACAAAATAATAAGATGAGCTTTTCATTTTCCTAGAAAACTTAAGAAAAAAATACCAAAAGCACGTCGAGACAAAGGCTGTAAAAGACGGAGTCGCTAGTTGTTGCAGACGGTGTTGTAAAAAACATCATTTTTTGCACAATATGTTGCAACAATTCAATCTACGATACTAGCACGCCTACACGACTATCACCAACGTCTGCGACAACTTGTAAAAAGATACAACGGCGACTCTTACGATACTAAGTTGGCTAGCCTTTTGTTTGCCAGCCAGGCAATACATGTATGCGCATATGGTAGTGAGAAGGTCAAACTCAATGCTATCACCACCCTTAAAAAACTTGCGTAACAGTTGAGTTCCTGTCATTTGGATGACTGTCCCATGGTTTGGTCAATACCACAACTGAAAACAGAAAACATACTGAATCTAACAAATACCGCTGACGTTTGCAGGAAATCGCGTAACTGCTATCTAACTGTCGTACTGTGCTTTAATTGCTATTGACACGCAATTAACAATAGGAGCTACCTTCAGTTTACCTAAAATTACCGTAAGCGTGTTATTGTTCTGTCGTCAAAGGGTGGATAAACATTCAAGAGGCGATTGCGAGGTTTGATTTGAGACGTTAATAATCGCCGGTTTGCCGTGATCCTCGTCATTTCCGAAACATATTTTGGACTCATACTCTAAGGATCGGACATCCCTGACGTCATGTGCTATGTCTATTACCTTAGACTCCCACGCTAAGAGTTCTGCATTGAGAAATGCGGATTTACACGAATTTTCAAAATGGTGCCGTGGACCAAAAGCGAAATTTTAAAGATAGTCAAAGGTACTATTTTATTTATACAACAAATAATGTTTACAGACAGAGAAAAGCTCTTCCCAACATGACCTTTTGTGCAGCTCACAAATTTTGTTTATGTTTTCCAGGATATATAATAAGGACTTACAGAAAATACAAAAACAATTGAAGTTGTATTACACGTAACTAACGTGACTAGTAAGAGTGAGATTTACAGAAAGACGAACCTGCAAGCACTTGCGTAAACAACCTGCATATATTACCCTTATTTATAGACATTCAATACGATAAAGATAAGCATATATTAGATTCTCTAGTCATTTGCCAAATTGCCCATGTCCTTTTATTGCAATAACTGTGCCCTGATCCATATCAAAAACACCAGACAGTAATATGTTCCTTTAGTTAGCCAATAAAGATGTGCTCTTTAGCCGGAGGTAATTGCAAATGTACAACCGCCTTATTTTCTCAGTACATATCAGTTTATTATTAAGCAAAAGTGAAATCATTTGCGGGAATCTTTCAACAAATTAAAACAACATTCGCTAACAACCTAAACTGCTTAAACAAGAATCCTTAGCCCATCTTCGAAACAATAATGTTTTTTCGTTTTTTTATCGAAAATTCTCACCCGAAACCACTTGAGACGTGCACCTTTAACTTGCTTAACTCAAAAGCATTGGAGAAAATCATTCTCGGTTTCTATTCCCCAAACAAAGATTTCTCGCTACATAAAATGTTTCACGAGTGCCTTGCGTTTACGCAAGTGTCCCCGACAATGCTAAAAAGAAAATTTGTGTTTGATATATTAAGTTTTCAAAAAATCTGTTAAACATCGCAGCTCTCCTTGAGCAATTGTCATCTTTTGAAGCACAATTGGCAAAGTGGGAGGTTTGTTGCAGAATTCCATGTGTGACGCTATAATAGACACAGTGTATCACACAAAGATACACGAAAACGAACGTAAAGAAAATTGATTGAGATAATTTCCCATCTAACCATTTAACAGAATGTGCACAAATAATTCATGGTCGGGGTCGATGAATGTGAGATAACAAATTGTACACTCTCAGATGAACTATCCAATATCTAAATCAATTAATCTATGATTGGTAACAGAAAAAAATTATAGTAAGAGAAGTCCAAGATACAAATTCAATCGATTGCTTATTCCAGGAATCGATGACAAAAACAAAGTTCACCAGACGGTTTGTGATGGCACAATTTATGTTCGACTTCTCTCCCAACACTTTTGTCGATCACTGTGTATACTTTCTGTGTGCAGACCAAACACATTAGCCATGCACTTGCGACAAAAATTTTCGCTTAAGAATAGGAAACAGGAAACTCAATCCCATAATTCAAGAATCTCGTTCCATAATTCAAAAATATCGCATAATTCTACATTCCATTCTCACGGACCAATCACTTCAGCTAGAGGCCGTCATTTTGTTAGGTTTGGCTAGTGAGGTCTCGAGCGTGCGGATTTCAAGTTTGCCTGGTCTTAGGTGATCGCGCTTGTTCGCAAAAAAGTTGCCCTGCGGAACGGTACTCTGTTAGCGGACAGCAAGAATTCGCCTTGGGTTTCAAAGACCTCATACTGGCTTTACACTTGTGATGGTCTACTGGGCCTAATGATTACACGAGGTCGTGAAATAGTTAACGATTTTGTTATACTACTACTCTGTTGAGGAAACCTAGAGAGCGCGTTTCTTGTAAAAAAGCAAAATCTCGCAGGACCTCACAAAATCACCGATAGAAAGGCGAGTGTTTCGCGAATGTAGCCTACCATATAGCGAAATGAGGTCTAAGAACATGCTTTGGAGCTTTGTAGGTCCTCCAAAACTGAAGAAAGTGGGATGGGTCATGTTTGAAGACAGTTTTGTGGACTAAATGGGAAATGGTGGCCACGAATGGTTTTTAGTAGTTCCTTGGAGTTGTTTTGACTAAACGGAGTCCAGAAATTTGGCCTGTGCTTTTGTCTACTCGGATACGGAAGTGCCCGACATCTTCAGAGCACTTGTTGAGTGTTGAATTCTTGGCGCTAATCCATGTACCTTTCAGACAAGTGAAAATTGTCAAAAATCTGGTTCGTAATGACACATTTTATCCTAAATTTCTGGGATCTAGGGTAAACAGCATTCAGTTTATGTTCTCCTTTGTTGCTCCGGGGCAGTCGTGAATTTGTGATTTTAGGTAAAACTGGACAAAATTGCGCTTTTTCTGTCCTTTTTTGGCATCTCAATTCTTTCTAGGTGGACGTAACAAGGTATAAAGACATGGCTTTGTTGAATTTCTTCATCTTTAAGAAATCCCACAGAGCGTACTTTCTGTCGGTTATGCCTTTTTTCAGGTGACTTGAGAGAAGGCGCAAACAAGGACCAGTGATAACATCAAAATCAGCCACTCGACTAAATATGGTCCCAGTCCCAACGGCCACGCAAGTGTTTTGTCGCTGAGGTTGGAGTGTTGAATTTTGGGACTGAATTAATTTCCGTTACATAAGCGAAGATTCTTCGGCGTAAGTGGAAGCATGATGGAATTAGCTAACGTGCCTTGCGTTCCGTATACGCAAGAAACTCACGAAAACGCAAGATCCCGATGTATCCCAAGCAAAGCATGACGTGATTACACCAGCTTTTACTCGCGATATTCCTGCGTCTACTGCAAACGTAGCCCTCCAAGTGGTCTATTATCGTAGAGTAACTTACCTAAAACAATAGCAACTACAATTATGCTGGCGACGACGGTGACGATTATGCAGCAACAAAGCTTTGAGTTTTGACAACACATTTTCCTCTTTACCCTGACGGCGCTCTTTTTGAACTCTTTGGACTGTGACGTGAGTAATTCTTGAAAAATGGGAAGAAATAATGACATTTAAAGGACGATAAACCCTGTTTCGGTGATTTTAACCATTCTGCATTCTTTCCCCTGAAAATGCATCATTGACTTCTCAGCCGAGTAATCAAAGTGAGACTGAACAAAAACGCAGATTTTATGTTTTTTGATGGCTGGCATTTCCCACACAGTTGCCGGTTTATCAGATTTTGCACGGAATTCAAATTCGATATAAACTTTTGAGGGTTGACAAGGGTTGCAGGACATTATTTTATTTCTGATAGCTGGATGGGAAAGTCGTAACTGTTATGTCTGATAACAGGACAAAACCGTGTTTAGTATCCATTTAACAAGTGCAAGTTTTTGTCAACACATTGGTTTGAGCGTCACCGGCAATGCATTACTTAAAGAATAAGTTAAACTGATCGGCAAGTAACCGAGTAAATCTACATGTACTTAGAGTACCAGGACGCTGACGATCCGAGCATTTAGTCAAATACAAAAATAGTGAATTTGAGGTTCTGTAACACCCGCTAGAAAAATTTTCAAATTTGGCTAAGTTTGGAACGCCATATCTCAGATTGGATTCACATGAAACTGTCTTATACAAAGCTTGCATTGTTCTCCATATCCATGTTAGGGATTGTTTTCCAAATATTCCATTTTTGCAAAAATGAGGACTTTTATCATTTTCATGAAAATATCAATGTATAGAACGAAAACGAAATGGTATTTTGTAAAACTGCAGCAGTATTTTAGGAATTGTATCTTGAACATTTAAATCAAATAAATTTGATCAAGAGACTGATACCGTTGCTTTCCTGTCGATGTACTTTTTTGCTCAATTTTACTAAAGGGACAGAGCCAAGTTCTTATTCAATTACTGGGAGATTGGTAAAAAGTCAAAAATCAAATTTCTACAAGCTTTTTAATAAAACCGGTAATGACCCTTAAAGTACAGACATCTATTTTAACTTGAGGATGCCTGGCTTTAAACCTCGAAATTGTAATTGTTGCATATGCCATTTCCATAACAAAGATTCTTTTAAAATATGAAGATGTTAAATGCATATTTCGAGAAAAATTACAAATGATAACATTATAGTATTGATAACGAAAATGCCATCATCTACCGTGCATGTTATCCGTCCACTAACCTGACCTTTCCTCCAAGTTTGATAACTTATCTCCCCTTTCCAGAACTTTGTCGATGTTTCCTCGAAGTAAGTGCGTTACTTCATTGACCTCACTGTTCAACTTTTTTACGTTTTCATTGCTTTTCCGCAGTGCATCCGTGGACGACCTGCAAAACTGGTGTAGGCAAATTACAGGTCTTCTATCTAAGGTTTGGGAAATAGGCACGGTACCTCCCAAGTTCAGTTGACAATTGTTTTCGTCAAACAAAATATAATTGGTGCTAACCGGGTACTGATCCAGGATTTTGAGTTGGGGGGGGGGGAGGGCTGGGCAGAGTATTAGCCAGGATTTTGCCCGGCCGTGAGACATTCGCACCCCGTATTGCCAAATGGAATCTGGGTGAATGTTAGAGGAGGGCATGCCCCCCTTGGCCCCACCTTAAATCCGCCACTGCTAAGATGGTAGACAAGTCCCCCGTATTTACTTTTATTCCCTTGGCATGCGGACAGTCCCGTACTAGTGAGGGGTAGCGCTGGCTAATCCAAGCGTGACTCTCCTCAGTAGACAGCATGAAAACTGTACATGTCAGGCTTTTTTACAACAAACCCTAATACACACTTTGGTGCAGATGGGCTTGCAATGTTTGTGCCTTCACTGGGGCAAGTCAATTGTCATGGGACCAATATTGCAAGCGTTTGGCACGGGAAGGGAACGTTTTGGGTTGTGAAATTGCTAAAGGCTCAAAACATCATGTGTCACGTCACTCGAGAAAACGGTTTTATGGTGATGACGGTCCTATATATGTTTGCATGCCTCCTGTGAGGTTACAACACCATAAACCATTTTAGATCACAATATCCTCAGTAGGTAGCCATCATTGCTGAGAACCGGTTGGCTTTATGTAATTGATACACAACTGTACAGGGTCTCCCTACATTCGTTCCCACGGCAGGTGGTGCTTGTGACTAAGGATAAGTGTACAAACGCAGGCGACCTCCTACCCCGCACATAAACGTTACATTCCAGACGCATAAAATGAGACCGTTGACTTACATTTTAATAGAAGACAGCTAGAACGTTTGCTCCTATGAATGCCCTTTAGCACTGTTATTTACAAATCCGAATTCATGGATTTGGCTTCTATCGGTTTTATCTCGCCGTTATCGGAATGTCAAACACAATCGCATTTTACCCGTTCAAGTGTTACGTGATTCTGCCGTTTGGTGTCGCGCTGCTCTACAACTCTTACGCCTGTGTGCAGTCCGATGCGTAAATAACGGATGCCCGATTATTCCGCACTTTTGACAATGCTATAGCAGCGCTTTTGTTTTGCTTTTGTCATTGTCATCGACGTCATCACCGTCGTTACCTACAACATCACAATAATCACCATCGCTATCATTATCATCACCAACATCCCCACAATCCTTATCACTGATCACCAACATCGTCCTCATCACCACTATAATGACCATCACGTAATTGCCACAATTAACATTTTAATCTACAGCACCACTAGCATCACTTTAATCGTCATCATCTCCATCATCATCATCATCATCATCATCATCATCATCATCATCATCATCATCATCATCATCATTTTCATCATTGTCATCATCGTTAGCGTCATCATCATCATTGTTATCGACATCATCTTCATCATCATCATCATCGTCATCATCATCACCATCGTCACCATTGCCATGAACATCGACGTCGTTGTAATGCGGGCTGCCATTTTGCTGGGCAAGTACGCGGGTGACATTTCTTCTTTCTTAAAACGCTGATGTTATGTGCATTTTAGTTTCAAACGCCCCGTGTTGCACCAGTATCTGCCCACAACCTTGGAGCTGATATTATGCAATTGTTGACTTTCACCAAGGACATTAGTTTGGTTTTCAGAACCAAAAAATGTCATAATGACCGAAATCATTTTTATACTTTACGGAAGACAAAAAGGCTCTTAGGAGCGTAAATTATCGCAAAATGTTTACATTGAAGAACATTTGACCCCTTTCCTCTCCAGAACTAAAGAAGTATCCAATTGGGTCAGTGCTAAATTAATGATTTACGGTGAAGAGAATACCTCCAAGACGGGCAGCCTCTGAAAAAGCGCCCTCAGATGTCCTCAATATTTGGAGAATTTGTTATGTGCACATGTACTGAGTGACTGGCTTTTAAAATTTCCTAACCACCACGTACGAATTGCCAAGGGAAAAGACCCTTATCTTAATATCGCTGGCAACACTTCTCTGCTGACATGTCTGTCGATTAAAAGCCATCATCAGTTATATGCAATACAATACCTCACTCATTGAAGCACGTGACTAAATAAGATTTGCTGAGTTGATAAAGAAATAATGAGTCCCAATAACTTTGTGAGAGCCTGGCCTTAACGCAGTGAGCAACTGTCTGAAAATGAGTTGGTCACTGACATAAGTTAAACAGGTCGGACAGATACGACCCTTCGTTACACCAGACATTTGGATGAATTTTGATATTTTCAATTAATTGAGTTGGAAACTGAGTTTATACATAATGATAAATTTCTATATTTCCCTTCTTTGTGCCGCAGGTATTACGCGCGATGTGTATTTGTCACACGCTGACGTTCCGGCACATGTTATTGTTGTACTCGCAAGAAATACTTTAATGCTTGATAACTGCATTATTATCGATAAAAATGAAAGTGTTTAAAACTGAATGTGCTCAATCATAAGATTTTAGCTGAGCGAGGGCCTAGTTGCATAAAGGATACGCTGAGTAGCAAACATGACGTCACATCACCAGTTGTTGAACAATGTGCCAGACGTAGGTAACGATCAAGATGTTTGTCGGCAAACCAGTCTGTTGTGTATGATCTGTAACGTAACGGCCTCTAATAACTTACAGTAATATTGACATTAAAACGACAACTTTAAAATCATGTTTAATGGTAATAATTCTTGAACAATTTAGAATCGGTTGTAGAGGTTATAACTGTTGCACTTTCTACAAGAGTGCATGGTTCAGGCGGAACATGCAGTAATGTTTTTAGCCAGGTATGAACGGGCGTTCTGCTCAGTTGTAAATGTTATGAGACATTGTTTGTGTAACTTAATTTTTATACAAATACTGTAAAAATCCCTTTCTTCGATAACCCCTTTAGCAAATAGAGCGTTTTAAAAACAATTTTGGAGACCAGTGCGTGAAAGCAAATAGTATCTCAAAGTTTCATACGGATCTGTTAAACCAATTCTGGGATATGATGTTCAGAAGTTAAGCCATTTTTGTGGAGTACTACATAAACTTGGCGCTATTTACATGTATACATGCGCGCACACGGGGGTGGGGGTTGGTCGGCTCGACCGAGCCCCCCATTTGGCCAAGCGGGCAAAAAGAGAAACAAAATGTCCGAAAAAAGTAGAAAACGAAACAAAAGTCCGCTAAAAAGGCTGGAACTGCCGAAATTCGGCAAATGCATAGTTCATAGCTCTGAACGTTCCCCGTGAATCTTAATAAAAGGTCCCCATTATCAAGCATTGGGGCCCCAATTTGTAGGCTGGGTGCGCGCGCATGTTAATACTGTATTCTGTGTGAGAACTCTCCCTTCATTCACCTTGAGCCTCCCCTTTGGAGTTAGAACAGTGAGATATCAGTGGACATTGCCAAGATTTACCTCGAGTTCAGTGAACTCACTTGGAGGGGATGCGACTGTGTTAACCAGCATAATTCACATACTAGAACGAAGACAGCCGGAGCAGCCCAATGCAATTGTTCGTATTCACTGACCGATTTGATCAAATCGTAAGAAGATTAGTGTTCTATAAGTCAGCTTGACTGATATCTGCAGTATTGTGTCCAGGAGTCACTGTTGTACTTGTCACAAGGTACAAGTACACTTAGAGTTAATTATATGTTAAATGAGCCAGACAGGCTTTTGAGTACTCTGTTGTAGTTACATGTAGGTACGTAACTCTCGCGGCATAACTTCCAGTGAATATGACTTTCCATTTATACTTGTAGGCGGAGATTTGAAGTCGAGAAGAATTAGACCACTTGACGACTTTGTTGATTTTGGTTTTGTTAACCTCGGCGATGAGCGATACTGAATTGTCAAATAATAGGGTTAAATTGAAACCATTCGATTTTCTAACAGACCAATTTACTCTGTAGTTAAGATACTCGTATTGATAACCGATTGGCCAGCACACCTGTAAAGGCAATTTCACATATCATCATGGCTAAAGCAGCATTTTATACTATAACTTTGTTCATCTGTTTCCATGCTGACCCCTTTCTGACATCCATGCTCCCGTGTATTTCACAGTCAGCCCTCCCTTTCTGATATCCATGCTCCCGTGTATTTCACAGTCAGCCCTCCCTTTCTGATATCCATGCTCCCGTGTATTTCACAGCAATAGCTGTGTTTCACTGCGACAAACTAGTACATTTTGATCAGCGACCAAGAGTTTGAAATGTGAAGAACGAAGTGGAATCCAAACTCAGTTTTCTCAGTTATACAAGGAGTCTTGCAGACTTGAAATTTTCATTTTTTATCACAATGCTTTCTGGCCTATGGAGCGTCAAAAGGTTCTTAAACGAGTACCTTTCTGCGCGTGGAAATGTGATTAATCTAGACACTACGCTTACTTATGCTTAATCTACGCGTATTTTTAGTTCTTAATCGATCATTGTTCTGCTTTTAATCAACGGATACTTTGCAGTGCCACCGTCTCGACTGGCCCCTATAGGAGCTTCATAGTGGTACGCCTGAAGCTTTTCGGTGAATTATGCCTCACAGTGATTAAAATATCTAAGTCACGTTGCTGTAAATACCTTTTGTACATAGAAGGACAGCTTAGGAGGCCGTCGATGTCTTTAATGCCTTCCACCTCGAACAAAGTCCCGAATTTTTTTTCGAGCAGTCCTTCGTTCATTGGCCAAATCGGCCACTGACCATTGTTAACACTGCACGCGCCCTTGGCGAGCGCGGTAAAAATAGGACTATATGACCTTATAAAAGCACGCCTTGAATAGGTAAGATTATTCGTAGATTAAGCAAAAGTACTCGTAGATTAATCACATTTCTACGCACAGAAAGGTTCTCCTTTAAGAACCTGTTGGTGCTTCGTACTTTGTTGATGTGAAAGCGCACAGGACTAGCATTACTCAATCTCCCTATTCTTGAAACGTCTTGCTGTATCCAGAGCCACGAGTCTAATCTTCGGACTTGAAATCGAACTCAAGATTATTTTTTATACCTCCGTCCTGCTTTATTTAGATACGTTGTTATCATTCTATCCTCTAGAACGTTTTGGTTTACGAGGACGGGTTTCTAGAACGAGTTCGCACTAGATGACACCTAAATTTTGAGTAAAAACTCCAAATTTCAATATGGGATTCGAAGTTATAGCTTTAATGCTGTGGTCATCAAGTGCAAACTAGGATTAAACGGTCATTCCACGAACACGGTGGTATAGACACTTATCGTGAGTTTGCTGGTTTGTTTTAAAGTAGACGGGGGAATTAATGTCTAAAACAATGTCGAATTCAATTTCGAGTACATAAAAAATTATACTGCGAACGTACATGTAGGTAGAACATCAGTGTTCGCCAATTTTCAAAGATGGCCTTGATATATTAGTAACTAATAGAAAATACGGAAGAAAAGAGTGGTACAAGTAAGATGGCGAGGCTAAACAAAAAGTTTTTAACAAAGAACAATCAGAAAAGCTCGTACTGTGTTAGGGCTCAGCGAATACGGAGAGTTACTGTACAAGCTCAACTGTCTGCTTCAAGTGAAAGATGGCTGAGCGGACAACACAAATAAAGGCAACTGTGTGGAACTTACCGCTAGCTCATTGAATTGTTGTCGTACTCTCATCCACTGACGTGAGCTGTCAACTCAGCTGTCATTCATTTGAGTTTTAAAAACGTTTCTAAGAATCTAGAAATTCATTAGTAATAATCTTCGTGGACGCCTAAGAAATCTGAAATCGTCAAATCCCAAAGAATTCTGGGAAATGCTCAATAACTCAATCCATATAGGTCCACTGGTAATACAATTTCAACTGATGCTTTCGTTGCGCATTTTAGAGAACATTTAGTTTGCGTCACTAGCTGCTTTGTTGAATTGCTTAGTTTAGGAGAAATGTGGCCCGAGAGCATTGTCAAGAAGATGAAACTCAATCATATTCTGCATACAAGATATCCAAGGCCATGAAATATTTCAACATACTGAAGTATCGAAGGATATTGGTGATATTGCCAAACATTCCTTGAAAAACTCTCCTGAGTGAATAATAAGCATTTAATAGCAATGTTATTTAATATTATCTTCAGTTCACATATTAGCCCATTTCCTGCTGTACAGGGGATATTTATCTTTTCAATAAAAATAAGAACTCACCCTTGATCCAGTCTGCTACTCATGAATGACATCCCTAGTTATGTAGGTAAAACATTCACCGCTTGTCTATATTCCAGATTTTCTTTATATGTTAACGGTTTGCCAGAGGTTTAAAGGACAAATTAAACGAACTGCTTTGTGATGACTATAGCACCAACGATCACCTGTTTGTATTGCACTCTCTTTAAATCCATACTTTTCTTGAAATTCAGCAACGTTAATATTGTACTTTTATTGGCTGTCTAAGGCTTTTGATTCAATTAATTTAACAAATTTTTGTTAGTGCCTAGCAATTACCTCTCTTGGAATTATTTTAAATTTACGATTACTTATAACATGTACTATTTTGCATAATCCTATCTAAGGTAAGACCTGATCCTGACTGCTTTCCTTACGGTATTGGTAAAAGCGTGTCGCCACTTTCGTTAGCAATTTATCTGGATGTGTTCACATTGTACAGTTTAAGATGGTTCGTCTGGTTTCTCACCAGACTAATAGATTTTGAAACTGATGTCTATCGATAGACAGAAACTCTATTGATGCAGTTAGAACTGTAGAAAAAATCTCCTGTTGATCTTTTACAGCAGCCACCGCGGAGGTGGTTGATAACGGATTGCTTAACTTTTGTATTCGCCTACTTTGTAGAAAGTTATCGAAATTTTCAAATATTGAGTAGAGTGGTAGCCGCGGAATGTGCATCAGTGTTCATGGTAAAGATCACGTCCATTTTATGTAACTGTGGGCTGGGTTACATATATTTTTCTATATATAAATACAAAATGTTGATAACGGAAAGCCGTTATAAACCGCGTTCAGGCTTTAAAAATATTTTTTTCATCGTTTTTGCTTTTCCAAAGCTATGATATCAACGGGTCCATGTCTTTTGTTTGAATTGAAAATGGTTACATGGTGTAAATTGTCTAGATCGCCCCCTGACGGCCATACAAAACTTGAAAGGAACATTACCAGTTTTACAACCGAAAAACGCGTTTTCGGGATCATTCTTGAATGAGGTAGACGTGAAATTATTAGCTTTTATCAGACAAAATCTTTTTTTTTTGATTTTATTACAAATTACCAGTTCTCGCCACTGTCTACCAGACATTTGCTAAAATCAATGCCGGTAAATTTACCAGGTCACATCACCCAAAAATACTTTGTAATTAATTCATCCAGTGTCGTTTAACTCCGTCCTGTAGCAGAGCGTTAGACTGCTATCGCGGGCGCTGCAAGTTCGAATCTACCCTAAGGCTGTTCTCCGACAATCACTTTTCTTCGCAATTATGTACCCTTAAACAATAATGACCTCTCATCGGTAATTGTCGAACTTAGCAACCTTCCCTTATCAAGTTAGGAACAAATATATCAGCAGGTGGTCTTTTTAAACATAAAGGTTTTTCACAGAAGGCACGGGTTTTGTCCATTTTTTCTGTATCAAATGCATGATTTCTTGATGCACCCGGGTATTAATAACACAGGTACAATCAGTGAGTCAGCATTCTATCCACAAATCATTTAAAAAACTGTATATTTTGAGGAATCTAAACTGTCATAAGCCGTGTCATTCTCCCACAGTTTGTATTTTATCTTCACCCCACTACACGTTTTCAAGTCACGGAATTTTCCTACACGCTATCTCCCAGTTGATAGGTGCACCCAGTTATGCACAAGTTTTCTCGATTTATGAATTCTAATAGCTCCCAAACTATGGCCCATCTCGCAAAACTTTTTCTCCCTATCATGACACATCTCCTTATCATACTATGGAAATCTAAGTGTATTGTTTTTAAAAGTACAGTTCATGCTGTTTATATCTTATCCTAATGTAATCTGTTGCGTATTAGAAGTTTAGTACTTCCTATTTGTTATGTTTGGAACTGATGTGCATCACCTTCCGTAATGTCAGCCATCTTGCGACGTATACTTCTTTGTATATTGTTTTTATAGGATGTTAGTTTTGTACTGTTTTCGATTGCAAGCAGTTGTTATCCCCACTGTTTTGTTGTCTCCGAAAGGGGTCGTTGTTTGTCTTCAGCGAATATTCACAGGTTCCTTTTACCAGTGAAAGGTAGATTGCACGTATCTATGGCTTTGAGTTGAGCATGTACATACGATGCTTGGGTGTATGCGCCAGTAAAAGGGCCGCAAAAAGGCACCATTTCGGATATAGACCCATGGGATTAAAAACGTGGCAATACGGTAATACAAAACAATTTATCAAGTTTTTTGAAAATACGCCAAGGAACTTCAAAGGTACAGAGACTAACGGAAAAATAGTTGTAGTCAAACGAGTTCGCCTATATGCGTATTAATATATGTGCCTAAACAGGGGACATTACCTGTGTTTATACATGTATGCGATACTTAGTAGTATGCACCAATATGTAAACCACTTGGTTAAAAACAAGCCGCGAAAAAGGCATTATTTCGAATATAGGCCCATGGGCCTACAGGCGCGGCAATGCGGTAAGTAGAACTAAGGGACAAGCCGTGATTGATGATAGTTATAATTTGTGATTGTAATGATATTAAGCCATTGATTTCAGTAGTTTGAAGAATTGTATTTTCTTTGTGTCGAGTGCTAATGAATAGTATAGATATTGAAACTTGGTAGAACTTCGTGAAAATGCGGATGACTTTGGAAAGTACTGGAGTTTATTCCGCAACTTCAGCATCAAAAATTCAACTTCGGTGGTTCTCAGGAAGAAGAATGAGTTTATGTCAATCCTGAATATGTTGAGAATGGCATTGTTACAACCTACTAAAAATCAAATCGATATCTATCGAAAAAATTTGTATTTAACAGGCCTAACTCTACCGTCTTGTTACATTAGAAACTCGGGTGAATTGGTTTGTTTACTCTACAAAATGAAATATTGAAGTTTGTGGACGAAACCACGTGGTCTCGTGTGTCTACTAGCGCTAGAATAAATAACACTTCATAAATCCCGATAGGACTATCAAAACCATGGCCCAGGGTCTACTCTCCGAAGTCAGACACGACTCGGAGTCTTGGACTCAGACTCAAAAACGTAACAAATCACTCGTCACAATTCAAGTACATGTAAGTTTAGTCGGATTTCTAGTCGATTTTCGAGTGATCCTGGACCCATCATGCATGTATCATTTCCCATGCAATGTATATAATGCTGAAAATATTGCACTAATAACCAAGTACAAGCACGATCATTTAGCAACATGCTTTTTTCACTTGATTGTATTCCGAAGAGTGGGCAATAGCCAGGAAACACAAACGACGTTCACGGTTTTGCTGAAATTAACAGCCGTCCTCACTAAAGCTGTACACATTGTGCACATAGGCGGATTTAGGGGGGGGGCAGGGGACCCCTTGGCTGCCGCAAAAAAAAATAAAACAGCTAGAGCGTAGGGAAATGTTGAGTTTATTAATTAACCCCGGTAATTAAAATTATATGGATGAAACAAGATTTAAATGTGTGCAGTTAAAATCGGTTCAGTTTTCGTGTTGGGGGGAGGGGGCAGTGGCAGTCTGCTCCACTGTGCAATGAAGAAATTTTACTTCATTTTTTAAAGAAAATGGAACCTGAGTGACGATGAAAAAACAGAAGCTGTTGGTAAGATGTGAATTTTAATCGAAGCCTTAGTGAATCACTCAGAAACTCATAATTCTCTCTTTGTCAGAGCTTAACTTAAGACGATTTTCAAAGCAATCCCGTCATTATTGCCAACACGAAAAAAGGATTTGGTCTTTTGAGCATTTGAAGACTATTTTAAAATACAACAAATTTGTTAAGAACCGATTGCACAAAATATAAAACGTGTAATAAGCATAACAAAAAGAAGTTGGTTTCGCGCGCAAATGCTGTGGACCATAAACAAGACTAGGTCTTTTGGTAAACGTATAGTAGTGGTGTAGTGGTAAAGCACGTGCGCTCTATCCGCCACGTCGTGAGTTCGAGTCTGTAGTTCTTGCAGTTTTTCCTGTTTGACACGTTCTCCATGTTTTTTGCCTTTTTTTCTTGCATAATACTTCAGGAATCAAGGAAAATGCTTGATTTTTAGAGGAAAAAACAGAAAATTTTCCTCCCCCAGTCGGTGCTATACGCATCTACAATCGTGGTTTGCGCAAATGTCTGCAGCCGGACAAAATGTTGGGCCCCCTTGTGATATCCTAGATCCACCACTGGTGCATATGTAGCATTAATGTTCCCAGACTGTGACTACAGTGTACATGTGATCACTGACTTCCGGCCTTAGAAGTCGGCATGTGGATCTTTAATTGTTTTCCTTTCTGATCTGGTGCCATCTCTTTGCTGCTGACGTAATACGTTTGTGTCAGTACAAGCGACGTTGTATGGCATCAGGCATACGTTACCTCACAAAGGGTACATTCATCACCAATTGTTCCTGAAACAACGGAAAGCATTTGATATATTTCACACATTTCCATAGAATTAGCCTGAATTTGATATGCTTTATAAAGCAACAATCACAAGAGGCTGTTAGTTATGCCATTGCAAATAACGAAACAAATATCAGAGATCCGCATTAATAACTTCAATAGCAGCTTGTCGTAGGTAATAAATTACTTCCGATTCCTGTTTTTAAAGTTAATCCCAGCAACCAACTTTTAAAGGGTCATTGCCATTTTTACGGACGAAAAAGCATTTTTCGAGATTCTTGTTGTACTTCTTGAATCTGTTTGCTTTGATCATATCTTTAGAACAGCAAAATACGTTGTTTTTGAGATTTTATTGCAAAACGTCAATTCTCGACGTTGTCTGAAAAAATTAAGGCCGGTGACTTAAAACGCTTAAAATGCGTTGCTAGTTGGGATATGGCTCAACAACAGAACAATCGGCTGCTTTTGTGTATTAGTTGGATTTGATTCCGCGCTCCTGCCGTTAGAAACTTGGCCCGCACCGCGGCCGTGTGTACTTTGTAAATAAATTTGTACGCAGATCGCAGTATGACTTGAGGACAATAATATACTGGCTGAAATAAATCAAACTATCGTGGACTGATATTGAGGATTTTTCGATCTGTCGTAGTTAATGAAACGTCGTGACGTCACGTTCGCAACAATTTGCCTACCGGCGTCTCTAGTTAATAATGAGCGCACAACCTGGAATAAAGAGAACCCCTGGGGTTAGCTCCATCACATTTTGCTGAACTCATGCGGAGATAATTGGATGGGTAATTAAGTGCTTGGTCTGCATGGCGGCACCCTCCAGTTTTGGTAATTAACTCCCTTAGTTATGGAATCGGAAATGGAAACAATGGGCCTTACACTTAACGTCGTTAAATATCCCGGAACAACGGAGAGTTGGAAATATTAAAGGCCGGGGATCACGTGGGCAACAGACAACTAATTTTTAACCAAGCCATCCCAAAATGCATCTGATCAAAATATAGGGGCAAAAAACGGGAATTCCAAGCGTTTAGTTATCGAACTAATTTTAATTCAAGCAAAGGATTAGGAACACGAGGGCGTTGCATTGGAACAGCAAATATTTTTGTAAAGAAAATCACTTTTGACTTCAGTAAATGGTTTAGTACAGTGCAATTTTCCTGGCTCGAAGCCACAGTGATGACACCATGGGAACCTTGACAACGGACAGACTGAAGGGCATTTTTACCAGAATTCTTCACTACAACAAGACACGGGTAATGGCAACGTCTGTGCCTAAGCCTAAGTAGACGAGTTAGAGGATTAGGGCCCCTGGGACTTTTCTGGGTCCAAGCCCGAAGACAAGGGGAAGTGAACAACTGAATATTAGTCCTTTACAAAGTGTCTATGCTACGCGGACAATAATTAGCGTACATGGATGTCTCTTTCTCAACTGTGAACGGATATCTTTATTTGATAAATTTAGAGCACAAATCTGCAGAAAGCCTTCTTTTCCTTATCAAAAAACTCGAACGAATACAGTCCTGCCACCAACCATTTGGTTATAGCATAACACGTCATTTTGCATTTTGTTAGGAAAGCAAACGAATAAATACTGAAATTGCAGCTATTTTATGAAGACTAGGGAATAAACTGTTACAAAAATGTTGCTATTACGCTATAATGAGTCACGGCAGGGTTTCATCAGTTAAGATGATCGTATTTCTCCTGAACTTTTTCTGCTTTTCTGACCCAGGAGGTCTCCTGGAGTCAAAATGTGGAATTTCCTGAACGTCAATCAACCGCTATGGTAGGAAATGAAAAACAACGTACAACTAATTTTCTTTCTCAAGAATATGGAAAACCACTGAGAACCAGTTAGAATTGGGTTATTAAACGAAGTTCTTCTCTCGCAGCAGGGAAGATTTAAAGGGCCGTTATCGGTTTTATGGCCGCAAGAGGCATTGTCGGGGTTATTGTTGGATGAGATAGATTATATTTGACCAGAGCTATAAAATGACAGAGTACGTGGTGTTTTTGTTAGAAATTTACAATTCTCTCGCCGTTGTCTGCCAGATTTTTGTTGAAGTCGAGGCCTGTGACTTACTCAGATACACCTAAAATACTCTGCAGGGTTTTATTCCGTCAAAAAAGTCCGTGACAATAATCACTTTTCACACCGAGAACGTCACATTTCTCACCGAGAACGTTCCTTTCACGCTTTCAGTCGGCTTGGAATACAATTTTTGATTCGTACTGTGTTCACTTTTAAAATTATATTACTAGCTTATACCAGATACAACTACTCATCTTTATACGAACGATGTCTAGAGAAACTACGTTTAGTAGCTTGTTTAATTTAGTGGTTTCTCGTTTCAATTTCTAAGCCACACTTATTGCCAATTGACGATGACGCCATATTAATTGCTAATCGTCTTCAATAATTCATGGCGAAGAGGTGTTGAAAGTTCCTCCTCAGATTAAACTTCAAAACTAGGAGGCGGACGCCATTCTCCTAAATTTATTCCCAAGAGCGTTAATAGATACAATTGACCGATTGACTTCAATTACTGATTTACAGTAAATGTTATTTTGTAAGCCTCAGTAAATTTCAACAATGTCAACAGATGGTGTGGCTGTTACAATATGCACACTTCTTCCGTCTTGCAGGTCTGCGTTAGAATAATAGAAATATATCCTCCGAGGATTAAGATGGCATGCAAACGTTTTTTTTGGGGGGTTATTGTTGAATTTATCTGGGTTGGCTGGACATTTTGACTTCCGTACTGCATATGAAGGCTACAATGGCATGTGCTTTCGAATCCGTTCTGATTGAAAGGAAGTGCTAGTTGTTGACCCCCTGACTCCACTTTTTGCTCAGTACTGGCTTTTCTTAAACCTTTGCTGCTTGCAAGTTTGAAGTTAAAATGTTGCAAGATAGCGGACTGTTCGTGTTGGTGTTTTCTAGAGTAATGAGAGTCCGAAAGCGGACTTCCACTTGATCTCGACTCAGATTCGGTGGACAGAAATTCATTTACTACATCGTGGTTCATTAACCTGCCAGAAAAATAACTTTCTCTGCCAGTTCCTCCCATTGTTTAGCGCTTTTTTAAACATCTGCTGGGATCCGCTATGTCAGTCGCAGCTGAATTCTTCCCATTGGGAAATGTATTGGACATGATATCCTTTGATCCATGGACATTACAAGAGGTTTGCCTTTTTCCGTAAACTATTAGTACATCCCACCGTACAGGCAATTTGCCGGCATTTTGTTAGCAGGAAAGGTATGAAAACGCTGTTTGTACGTGTAGGTTGAAATCTCCCGTCCGCATTACACGGGACATGTTGGTGGCGCTGAACGCCTGTACACGTACACCAAAAACCCCGCTGATCGCCGTCTGGTGGAATGGATTTCAGTATGGCGCGGCAAATTTGAATATTGGCTATTCTGGTACCCTTACGGCATTTTGAATTGGTAAAAAATCTGTGTGGTCAGCACCCACTTTTCACCCGATTTCTATATTTTGGGTTTTTCTGGCAGTTTGAATACGCTGTCTCCCAGTTCATAGCAATCGCATGCGAAAGGTGGCTTTTGGGGTGATTTGATTATATTCTTTCATTTTTAAGTAGTCAACTGCACTTGCGGAAATCAGACTTCTGGAATCAAAGCTTTTGAAGTTTTTGGCCCAGTGTACGGTTCCTGTTTTGAGCTTTTGTACGCCCTGTGCCTAGATCTGGTTTTCAAGCACGGCAAAACCAACAAAAATTGTTGAGTGTCATCTTAAAGTGGAACTTGCCCGCTAAATCCTTATCTCTGTGATTGCTTCGTCAAATTAGTTAGAAACACAACACATAGCGACAGTGTGAATGTGAAGTAAGTTGAAAATTGCCAAACGTTTTTAAGAACGAGTTTTATTTCCAAAATGATCCGCCGTAAATCACGTAACCGTGTCCAGTAACTATCCGGCAGCATGATGTTGGTAATTAACTCTGCATGATGCGGGTTATGTGAGTCCCCAAGATAGGCTACGTCATTAGTGCAAAGGCAACCTATTTGTGGAAATTGTTGTCATTGAATACAACTGCACTAACGTTTAGCGTAGATGATGTTCAAATAGCATTGTAGTTTAGTTCATACTACAAATTAGCATAGGTGGCACTGAACAGCGGCCTATTTGCACTCCCAAAATATTAAAATCTAAGGGTAGCCCAGGCTTGGGGGCATTTTTTAGACAGGTATTGTATACAGGTCAAGTGAATGTGGTTTGTTCGTATTTGTGAACATGCTGAGAAGTAAAAAGACCACTTGCTCGGCTGTAGCTGCACTCTTCTTTAAGTTGGTGTCCCCCTGTTGCAATGCATTGCAGGGTAGCAACTGAGAAATTGGCCGCGATTTCAGGTATCCCTCAAACAAGCTAGATTTGCAAAAAAAAAAACTAGTTGGTTGGCAGTACTGTTAGACCATATTTTTGGAATCGGTAAGGAATTTGCTTTCGGATTCTTATCTTGGCTTCAGTGGAGCATCGACAGGTAAGTGGTGGTTTTGAGGTGAAAATCGCCGATTTTGCATTTTTTGCTCCTATTGATCTTAGTCTAGCTTGGTTTTCAGTGGGAGTGAAAGGGTCCAAAATACAAGAGAGAATAAAGTTTCGGTGCTCATCTGTAGGGATTCTGATGTGAAATGACTCAAAACTTTTCTTTATTTGCATGCAGTTTTTGACAGAGTGAAGAAAGGGTGAAGAGTCCATTGACGTGTGTTCTGATAGGCAAACCCCTGTGAGAACTGGGGCCTGTTCCAAGAAACTGACTTAAGTTCATTTTTGACTTAAGTTTAAGATTTGTCTTAACTTCCAAACTTTGAAACTTTAACATTCTATAATTAAGTGAAAGTTGAGATAAAACGTACGTCAAACACTTAAGTCAAACTTAAGATCTCTTTCTTGAATTGGTTTTGAGACAAATTTAACTTTTATTTTAAAATTTACATAAATTTAAGATTTGTCTTAGCTAAGTCAGTTTTGTTGCCTCCATACTTCGGAGCACGCAAATAATCTTTAAGTCGCCGTTTTGTGTTCTGCACGGTAGCGCGACCTCTAACGTTGAAATTTACAACGGTCGAAGATCTGGTAACCACGCTCACAAGATAACCCAGCGGGGTTAGTGGTCATCGTAACAAATCAAATGAGCAAGTCGCTCGTATTTAAAAATGCCGTTGAAAACTGCAGATTTTACTGTAACACGTTTTTGTTTATTTACAATCCAAACGTCCATACTAAATGTACGACTCGATCCTGTTAGTAAGGCCACAGCAATAAAATATCAAATAAATTCAATTGGTGAATAATACTTCAGCCAAGTAATTATGAAATTATCATACAGTCTAGGAATGTTTTACGGAAATTATCTCAGTAGCTAATAGCTATGTGTATATTCTCAGAGACTCTCGACTTTTGCTTAAGTGAGATTTCATTATTTTTCAGAAATAGTTAAGAGGACGAAATTTGCGTCCTAAGTCTTACGTCACTTCTCATGAAACAGATCTCAGGATAATAGGACCCAAAAGTAGTTTTCACATAATTGTCAAACGCTGTCGCACGAACCACAAACGTCCATCATTCATTAAGTCACTGATTTCTGAAGGCCAAGGAGGCGTTCATTTGTCAACGTGGTTATGAAACAACACTCATAACCCATTGGTACCCGTGAGTGATACTATTTTTACTTTCAGTTCACCGTATCACAAAAGTAGTCACGTAGTTAGTTCCGACATGTCAATCGAGCGAAACAAATTCTTGCCAATCAGAGCGCGCGGAAAAGTGTAAACACAACGATCATCCACCATATTCATCCACAAATACTAGGTGCTGTAAACGAAAGCAGAAAAATATTCTTTCGTTAAGGTACAGTTACTAACTAATTATTCGTGCGGAAACGGTAAAAAGAGTCATGTAAACGGGTTTAAAAATGGCCGGTCTAACTGTGAGGTTCACTTCACTTGTGACTTCATTGCCATCAAACGTGCAAAAAAGTCCACGCCTTCTGCCAAAACACCATTTCATAATGGACTTTTAGCGTTATTGCTTCAGACGACTATTGGTTAATGGTCACGGCGCGGCGGGTTTGTCGAAGCATTGTGGCAGTCGTGGAAATTTCAGGACTGGTGTTATTATCGCCAATTTCAATTAAACCACCTTAGAAGGAAAGATACGCCTTTCAAGAAACTTGTTTTTGAAGCCTTAGCCTAGTAATCGAGGCATTGGCCACCATGGCGACATTAACGGTAACTGAGGACTCAGCCGAGGTCATGTCGCAAGGGCATCTAAACAGATAACTAACAGTCCGCAACGGAAGAGGCTCCAATTTAAATCTAGTTAAAGCCCCGGTTACATAATTACTGTTTGATCATGTATTGAGTACACGATCATAGTGACCACGAGTTTCCAAGAATTTATTTTAATTCTGAAGTAGTCGCGCATAATTAGTAGTCGCTAATCACCCGACAGGTTGCACGATCGCTCGCAGGTCAACCATCATACTAGTGAAAGCGTTCATTATTAGTTGTGCGAGTACTACGGTCAGTGTCCAGCGATCAGTTGAGCGATTTTTTGTTTTACCATATATATTTTGGACTACTGTAGGTGTTTCAGCAGTTACCAAGCCTTTGTGAAACATTCACCTGCACACCGAACTGTACTGAAGAACTCATCAAATATACTTAGGCCTATTGCAGACCTAATAGCACGACTAATTGCGAGGCAGTATCTCTAGTTGTAAAATAGCTTGGCATATCGCAAGACTGATCGATTCACTGATGATGCCGCCAGTCACGTGGTAGCTCAAGCAATTGTATGAGAAATCGTGCAACATGTTAATTATGTGCGACTGCTGTGCGATAACTTAATACTGGGCGGCACGAGAATTTACGACCTAAACATTTCATATTTAATATAAAATAATTCCACGAGGTCTGATACACGTTGTACCATACGTGCGCAGGCCAAGCATGCGAGCCCATTGCACAGATCTGGAACCATTTTTATACTTTATTACTATATGGTTAAAACCTAGATGAGAAGGCTAGAAACTTGGCTAAACGGGTTAAGCAGTGTAACCCAGTGGAACTCGAACCCACGACCAAAGAATGCGGGCACCTATCTCATATTTCATATTTGGTCACAACTGTATTTTGAACATGTTCAAAACCTATGATCGATTTTTAAGTGAAGCAGTGGTCATCTGCGATCTCCTCGACCAATCATGAATATTTTTCCATTCCTCAAATTTGGCAGCCGCAAGGCGGTCATAAACAAGCAGGTCTCTTGACAGGTGACTGTGGTTATAGACCCTGCCGGCAACAAAATTGCAGCCATTAGTGTCGTTAAGAACTCTATTGAACGCGCATAATTTCAGGTGTGAAAATGAATCTTCTAGATAAGTCTCAAAATTGTACAATCAGCGTGAACACAGGCGTAAAATTACGCATCGCTCACGTACCCAACCGTGCTTGACAGATCCTACCACTTGAGTTCTATCGCGATACCTACACCGTAGGATGTTCGGCCGTTTTTTTATTGAATCACCAGTAGCGCTTAGTGATTTTCGACGTTGACACCAGACTGGAGATTATGATAACCACCCGACTGTTGGCCGATATCACAAAGTTTTCTGCCGCAGATGGCCTCGGAAGCTTACCGAGGCATCACATCTCATTGAAAAGAGCCGTGTAGGTGTTGACCTTTGTAAATATAGTTAAGAAAGCTTATGAATATTTAAATCCGTTATAAACCCGCGTTCCTTGCAAGACGCGAACTTTTGATATTTGCCCTTACCGATATAAAATTGACCTCAACTTGTTCCTCACTATGATGGGAAGTAATTTCTGGTTTGCTAAGAACAAAGAGCTCGTTTACTTCTTTGTCGAGACAATGTTTGGCTCATAAAATAGTGACAGGCCGTGATGAACTTCCTCGACAGAGCGTAATCACGAGCAAGCTAGAACGAATACCTGAAACCATCTCCAAAACAAAGAAACAAACTGAGATCAATTTTATACCTTTAAGTTGTCTAAATCATTATCATCTTGGTAGAAGCTTTCATTTCCGATTTGCCTGTTCACAAAATTAAAGATTGGCTACAAATTTGCGACGGTTTATTTACGAGGGTACATTTCTGCTTCCGTGAAGTTGCGTCGGTGTCTTGATTGTTGTAAATGTCTGCAGTATTAGGAACAGGTCAAACGCATCAGAAATTTCTCAAGGAAATAGTGTAAATCAATAACAGCAATGATGAAGTACAATATTTCTTTGTCACCCTCTGTATCGGCTTTGCAGCTTCATCAAAAATTGGGAAAGGTAAATTTCAGCAATTAAACCCTTACACATTTTTGTTAATTTAACTTTGTTTAATAAGGTCAGCGTCTGTGTAGCTTATTTCATTAGTTATTTTCGCAAAATAGACCCCGTGTCCTAATTGCACCAGACTCCGCACCAGCTTGCATAGAGGAGAAATAAGCTTTTCCAAAAATACGCTCTGAAACCCAGTTCAGCTTTACCAAACTTAAGTGAGCACACGATTCAAGTCTCGGGTGAATGTAACGGCGTCAGTCAATTTTCTCCGATTTCTCATCGCTTCACGAACACTTTCTGCCGAGACATTCCGCCAACTTGTTTGACATTGGTACAAGCCAATCAATGCATGAAGGTGCGCGCGTAAAGACGCAATTGGAACTTGAATTACAAACTAATTAATAGACTGATTATAGTAATTACGTTTGATTTCGCACACAACAGTTTTGATAATCGACCGTGTTGAATCCAGGGTGTGGTTACATAAAACCTCAAACTTAGTTCAACGTGCAAGTTTGATGGTTGCATGGTGTGAGCAGCTTTGTTCAAAAATAGTAACAGTTCCTCGCGTTATTAACGCGACACAGATCGAGTGACGCGATTGTGTTTATCCAACTTCCTTGATACTGTTTATGATTAAACTGCATGTATTTAACTTAGAACGAAGATTTGTTTTACATCACTGAGTGCCTTTATACATTTCTCATGACCTGTAAGCGTATTAAATGATAGCATTTACGTATTTTCATTTGTTGAACTATACTCCACACCGTTTGCCAAACGGACACTGGTGATACAAACAGCACAGTGGCCACGTTCGTATGGTGATGATATATCCAGCATGTACATGATTGGTAACATCAGAAAGAGCGCAAAAAGTGGACCAAACATGATCAATCATGTCAGACGATCATTTGTCTGCGTTGCTGCAACTGTTCTCTGGCAAAAATTGATAAGGCTGTAGAGGTTGACGTAGAAACTAATTATATGCATTCTTATCTCGGGGTCACTATATTCCCTCAGAAGAGGTGATGTGCTGCTCAGAAAGGTGACGATTTTACTACCAGTTTCCTCACGATCTGCACCTTTTCTGACATAAATTCCTACAAACGCCTTGACCTTAAAAGTTCGAAACTCGAAAAATCCCTTTTCCAACTACACAAATCTGCAGGAGAGTTTTTAAAACAACTTGAATTAAAACTATGATTGTAAAATTTGTACTCATTCTTGACTGCATGGCATTTCTTTCTGTATTGTTTCCGGCTTAAAGTGCTAAAAAGCAGCTTTCCAAGAATCTCTACGAAAGCCGAGGACAGGTTTATAAAATCAACATCCGTAAGAACGAAGTCTGCAAAAGGGTGTCATTTTCACGGAAGCTCGTCTAGTCTATTCACTGGTGCATGAGTATCTTGATGTTTCAGCCGGGGAAAAACATAGTCGAGTACCCCCCCCTCCCCCCCGAGTACACATGCTTGCAGCGGTACGGTCACGAATAAAGCTTGGTTTTCGTTTCAAATGACGATATCGGTTTAGGGCCAAAACGCGTTTTGGGATTATTTTCGGACAGGATAGACTTTTTGAGGTTATTTGGTGTGGCCAGGGCTATAAAATAACAAAATCGGTGCTTTGAGTGATTTAAAGGGACATTTGGGGATTATTTTGTGGTTGGGATAGCCTTCTTGAAGTCATTACCTTTGAACAGAGTGAGAAAACAACTGCATCCGTTGTGTTTTTGTTATTTTATTACAAATCACAATTTTATGCAGTTGTCTCAGTGCCGGACCTTCGCTCAAATCAGGGTCGGTGACTTTGCCAGTTCAGNCTGGCACCTTCTAAATAGCTCCAACACTTTATACAAGTTCACAATAAACTTATCAAAGTTTGGCTCACCGATCTGTTCACTGGACGACGAACTGTCCTCTTCACTGGGTGTCGAACTGGCCTGTAATCACTCTCACTACTCAATATCGCTGCAGGGCTGCTTAGAGGCTCTGGGCTGGAGGAAACAGCACAGGGCGAATCACTACTGGTTCCAGGAATGGCACGCTCTGGGGGTACGTTCGGAGGCACGGGTGACAGTGGATGAAGTGCCTCCACTGGCTCCAGCCACTGTACTGGCCACAGCTCGCGAGGCTTCTCTCTTAAAAAACGCAGTTCTCGGGGGTGGCGACGGGGCACTGACACAGACGGAATGGCATCCTTCTTCAGGCGTTGTTTCGCAGGGACCTTCATCAGTTCAGTGTACAAATCCCTTTCGTAATCCGACGGCAGAAAGTGCTTGCCACACACACGATAATTCTCGACTGCTTTGTACGTTGCGTGGACGGGTAACGCTGCGTTCTTCACACGAACGAGCCAAGTGCGGCGAAGTGTGTCATCCATCGGAAAGCGATGCTAAGGTACTCCCAAAGCGCTTGTGAGACGATAATTAGTACATCCCGGTACGCAGCAACAATGTGGCATGTTGACTGACTAGTAAATGAAAGCAAACGACGACGTAACTTAACACAACCGAGGTAGAACAATGACTGACTCGGCAGCTCTCACAGTCAGACTATATGAAAAGAAATTGGCGCGAAATGCTTGCCTTCTAAAACGTCACTTCCGGAGTAGAGGACGAGTAATTAATAAAATTACGAAAAGCTGTAATTAAGTGGAAAATATGTCTAGGATAACCAACCAACCAACCTTATTTTAGCTCAAAATGACATGAAAAAAGTTGCCTTCGCCTTTTAAAAAACACTGTCCTTATGAAGAGGGATTTAGCTACGTCAGCTAAGTGTTTGATTGTAACCCCAGACATCATAGGTTCAAATCCGCGCTGTAACTGACCTCAGAATATCCCTTTTCTTGGCACTGATACATATACATGTATGTCTTCAAGTAGAAATCGACAATTCCCAACACTGGCATGTAGCTGTTCGGTAGAATTAACCGAAACAAGGACTGGATACTTTATCGGTTAAATACGCCTAAAATTAATAATCGACCACTCGCCATATTGGCTTATAGCTCTGCTGCCAAAGCGTAGGACTGCGATCGTTGAGATTAGACTTCGAATCCGTGTTGGAGCTGATCTCAAGTGCACATTATTGTGCCCGATAATGTCTTTTCAACTAATTGATTTTGTCACTTCTGGAAAGCATTAAAAACCACTATGGCCGTGTATAAGGTCTTTATACAGCGTGTTGTTTTGCAATATGCAGACAATTGTATGTATATAGGGCAATGACGTCGCAAAATAGGAAATCTCCTGAACTTTCAAAGATACCTATTACTTTGTTTTCACCCGTTTGAAACACAGACTATGGTTCTCGTAAAATGAAAATTATCACCACAGTAGCGAGCATTTCGTAAATTGCAGCAGCGTGTATATTTGTATATTAACTATCAGTTTTAGCGTAAGTTTATAAAAAGTGAAAATCAGTGTCATTCAAATGTGGCAGCCATATTATTGGTGCATTGCCAGAAAGTCAAGAATCAAACTTAGAAGTTATGTAATAAGTTATATACATTTTGGAAAGATTTGGTATCATGTTGAAAGAGCATCCGTTTCATGCGGCGTTTTACTAAAACGAATCGGAACAGTATCTTTAAAAGGTTTATGCTGCGCAATGGGTACCTTGTGCCATATAATGAAACAGTGGCGACAAAAATAAGTGTAGGCCTAACGCATTTGATTGAGGGTTTTGTAATGGGCATAAGTACCGTAAGTCGAGAAGAGGAGATAAACTTTTTAACCAGTTTTACGGTAATGGTCGGATATAGCATGCCCGCATTTTTAGTTTTCTCCCCTGAATACAGGACATCAGACTGAGCTGGTACTCTAATCAGAATTACACAGCGGAGTTTTGTTGTTAAATGGTTTTGATCGAAGCTAACAATTTTGAATAGTCAAAAGCCTATCCTACCCAACAATATTCTCGACCCTATAACCGCGATTTTGTCCCTTTCCACCCAAAAATATCTTTCTCCGCGTCTACACACCAGTCTGTGAGAATGATAGGCCATGCGAGATTAGCCACAATCATAATAATAAATCACATTGATTTTACATTTACTTATTACCTAAGATGGACCCGGTTAATTGACAGTATATGTAACAAGATTGATGTAAACTCATCCCGTTTATAGTACATGGCATAGCTGGACATCACTCGTTCTTCACTGAAAGACGCTATAACTGGAATGACTCAGCTCACGAAAAGTGGCCATAAAGCCACCATCCACCACAAAAGCAACTTTAGAGTAGACCCCATACAATTAAAAAAGTATTCTCAAATTGTTCTTTAGTCAAATTCGAGGTGATTTCAGGGCTTCCAAAGAATGGACACCTCGCTGTTGCGGAACCACGTTACCTCTACAATCTTGTCACGGCGCTACATTTTATGCGCCGGGCTAGCCACTGAGTAGGCCTACCAGACCAGATAGTCCATCGTTATTTGAAAAGTGAAAGAGCTTTCGTAAAGTAGGCTACCAGTGACACGGAAATATATGAAGAAATTCCCGGTGTAAGAACAAAACACTTGTTCAGTTTGAAATTACCAGCAAAGTGAAACTCCCGTGGGTAAATTGTGTAACAGTAAAAGGTCTTACCTGGTTTTATGATATAATTTGAACATTTTATGAAGTTAGAAGCTCATATTTTGGAGTCAGTCTTCATACTGACCTCTCATAACTGCATATTGACCGCTGTTATGGTAACAACGTTTTAGTGAAGTAATGCGGAAATCATTGTGATTCGATCCCGGCGGGATTTTTTTGCGAACGAACCACTACTTCACCGCAACCAGTGCTGTAGTGGGGCAGCCATCCACCTTTTGGCATTTGAACTTATAGTCAGGTTTGTTATGTAATTTTGTTGGAATTTTTCGGGGAAAATGGAAACTATACATTTTTGGAAACCTCATGGAATGAAAAATCAGAAAATAATTGATTCCATTTTTGGCGGCCATCTTGGCGGCCGTCTTGGATTTTCAAAAATGGCGCCGGTAAAATGGATTTTGCCCAATATCTCCACTTTTGAGTCACTTAGAATGTTAGTTTTTATGGTTACACCTGCATTTCTCAGGTCAGGGAATTGGAAATTTAAATTTTTTTGGGCGCCATCTTGGCAACTATCTTGGATTTTTAAAAATGGCGCCCGTAAAATACATTTTCCTCAGTATCTTTGCTCTTGGGTCACTTAGAATGTTAGTTTTAATGGCTGCATCCACATTTTTGTGGTCAAGAAATCTGAAAACGCAACTTATTAAATGAGAAACATAACCAAAACCTCATTTATTAGCAGCCACATTTTCTAAACGCATGTAATACGACACATGATCACTATCTTACTTTCTTGTATATTTTGTTCGGAGCTTGTTTCCTTCAAGCCACTTAAAACTAAATCAGTACCTAAACAACTTATTTATGTTTGAAGAACAAGAAAGTATGTTTTTTTGTAGTGTCAACAGTCTTTGAAATCAGTCTATAGATCATTACTATAGCTATCACTGTCACCAGGAATCACATCATCATCACCATTCTGACATTCTGCACTATACTTACATAGATCTATGTAAGATAGGTCCTTTGATCAGCAAGAGCATCTTTGGGAAGAGGAATTATTTTTCCACTGGCATCTAACCATCTCAATGATAGCCTCTGGTGCCGGAAGCTCCTCAGTTGTGAGTGTTTCAGCTGGTCATCTTTGTCCTTTATTCTGCAATGGTTCAAGGAACTCCTGTCGAGCAGTGACTGCCTGGCCCCACACTCTGGCTTGAATAAACACCCTCAGCACATGCTGTTTCAAAGCACCAATGGTTGGTGGACGTTTGTCGCTGTCAGCCGTATGTTTAAAGAAGAGGTACCATCTCAGCTCTGGGATGCCCGGCTATTTGTGTCTATACCCTGTGGTGAGTATGCACATGTAAAAGGAGCTAATGTGAAAAAAGTTCACCTGTTACTTCATAAGCAGCACAAAAATCTGCTGTGCATTGATATCATCGGTGTTTGCCTTCAAAATATATATTCATCCTACAGAATGGACCAGTATTGTCTATCCATGTAAAAGCATGGAAAGCAGGAAGAGCTATTTGCCCGGACAGCACGTAATATTGTCCATATTGGATTCACATCCACAATCCCAGATGCCATGGGAACTGAAGTATTTCTGAGAAGCCTGTCATAATAGGTAATGACGAGTACCAGTAAATCTATGTCAGGTGAAAAGAAAACATCAGCTGAGAATCAGGGATCTTTTGATGTGATGCCAGAACAGCATGATGTACAGTGTATTAGCAATACATCTGCTTTTTCGTGATCGTTTTCTTCTAGGTGTAGATCACGTGGGTTGCTCTTTGTGCAACCTTAATGTGAAGTAATGGCTATCTTGGCAGTCTTTATTATATTCAAGTGTCTTTGCAGACAGATTTTCAGTAGGTTGAGCCTTTTTTGGTCATGGGAGAGGAAACTGCTCATTGGGATGTTCTTTATGTAAGTCTCATCTCTAATCTGGTACTGTACTTGACCCTTTCTCTGCCTCCTTTTTTCTCTTGTGGCTTGCTTCAAAGAGTTGTCTTTGTGGGTGTCAAAAACCAGAATGATATCGTCATAATCTCTAGTTAAGAAAATCACTTCCATACTTTCCACGCGTGCAGTTTTGTGGCTTGGGTGAACACACGCGTTGGATGTTGTTTACATGTTTTCTGGGTCTAAAACCTCTCTTGCAGCTTGAGGACTGTTCTGTTCTAAGACGTCTGCTTCGGAAACTTTCTGCAGAAGGTGGATTCGATTCGATTTGTCTGTGCATGACAGCGTTGTCCCACTGGCAACAAAGATCGCTCTTGGTAATAGGGTGAATTCATAGTTGCTGATAGCATGTTTCTGGTCGATTTGCCCAGCAGGCTACAACTCCTATTGTTCTCGTCATTGATCCTCAGCCTGGTTACTGCCAAGCTTATCTGCCATCCAATTGTCAAAGGCAAAATGCATTTCCATTGAGTAGAGGAGAACTGGATTCCCAAGTGAACAGTGGAAATAATAACTAAATTGTCAAAAGATATGTCTCAAATGTCTTTTAAAAAGATATAGATATACACTGTAAATATACATGTAGGTTAATCTGCGTTTCTGTGATTCCTTTAAATATTCTGGGGGTTCGTATCTGCTACTAAAATCATTTAGATTATATGTATCATTTTAGAAATAGCGTTTTTCAATTCCTTACCCCACAAAATGTGGGTGCAGCTATTAAAACTAGCAAATTTCAAGTGACCCAAGAGCAGAAATACTAAGCAAAATGTATTTTATGGGCGCCATTTGTGAAATTTCAAGATGGCCACCAAGATGGCCGCCAATAAAATTAAAATTTTCAATTCATTGACTTCAGAACTGCAGGTGTAGCCATAATAACTAACATTCTCAGTGACCCAAGGGCGGATATATTGGGCAAAATCCATTTTACCGGAGCCATTTTTGAAAATCCAAGATGGCCGCCAAGATGGCCACCGAAAAAATGGAATCAATTATTTTCTGATTCATTTCGTCATTGTATGAGGTTTCCAAAAATGTATAGTTCCACTTTCCCCAAAAAATTCCAACGAAAGTCAAAATTTGGACATAGTGAACCTGACTAGTAGCGCCTACGCACCGTAAGTTACGTTCAGTGCTCAAGATGATACGGTGGACTTTGGGCGCCTACTTACCTCTAATTTCACCACTACAGCACTGACCGCAACAGCACGTCAGCGAACATTAAAGCGACCCTTTCCTTTAAATTCACACGGGGTAAAGTTTCCTCAGTCAAAAGATATGTCACTAAAATATAAATATTTCGTGACTTTCAGCCCCGGGTGTTTTTGCGTTTTAAAATTAATTTGAGTGAATACCCATAATGCGTGAGTCAGCTGACGCTCACTGCAGCTGCCATTTTAGGTGGTGGTGCACAAATAAAGTAGCTAAGTTCTAAACAATTAAATCTATAATTTATTTATGCACAATTAATGACTTTCAGCGAGGTCATTATGTTGGCCAGACACCAAGACTGTGATAAAGACCAAGCCTGGCGGGGCATCAACATTTCTGGGTTTTGAAAACCAACATATTGACCTAGTCTGATAGTCAATAATCGCTTTATTATGTGATTTCATCCGCTAAGTAGTTTATGGAAGGATGCTTTGTTTGTGTTTTCGATCCTACTGCGGATCAATCGTTCGGTCAGTCAGCTAACTTTCAAGACGATGTGGAGAGACTTTGAAAAAACGTCCTGCACATGTTTGGAATAGACAAAAGAACAGAAGATTACATTTTGGAAAAGCTACCATGATTTGCGGCCATGCAACGGTGTTTTTAATGCAAAGAGTCGACAAACGTCATTCCATTTCGGATATTTAGTGATGATATATCTGCCTCAGTGAGACGATTTGGATCAACAAAAAGGAACACAAATGCAATCAAACCACTATTTCAAGTTTTGCAGGCCTTCGATTTTTTCCGATTCAGATAACCGCGAGGGAAATTTAGCACTTGAAATGTTTACAGAATTATGCGTTTGCATTAGTCGGTGTGCTCCGACACTTGTTTTACCCATTGTATGCTTTCTGAGAGTTGAGAAAGATTAATATTGACCCGGTCCATAGCCAGGTAATAATTTTCGAAGAACTTATTAATTTACAGCACAACGTAAATCTGGCCGAATTATTATTATTATTACTATTTTCAATATTATGTGAAGGGTCCATCGAAAACGTCAAATGACTCCATACCAAACACGCGAATAGCAATGCGATCGCAAATTGCGTGTCATCACGTTCAGCGTACACGCGCTATTTAAAACCCGCGCAAATGACGAGTGTTAAGTCTGTAAACAACGACCTTTGAAAACACACCTTGCGATGCTTTCACGCGGGTATGCATTCACTAAGTGATTTATATTTTATGCTTTCTTAAAAACAAATGAGGAGTCAGAATTCCGATGACATAAAAAGGCTTAAAAATTCCGAATTCGGTGACGTGCGCGGGTGCTAGTAACTTTCGATGCAACGATCGACTGAAGACTAGCTCGAGCT
This sequence comes from Phoronis australis, assembly GCA_002633005.1. Classification (NCBI taxonomy): domain Eukaryota; kingdom Metazoa; phylum Phoronida; family Phoronidae; genus Phoronis; species Phoronis australis. The sequence continues at coordinate 485,951 of NMRA01000020.1, read as the reverse complement.
AATCACCTTAGTAACATCGACCGTCCATACATAATACTACTCAAACAAAACGACCGACCTCTTGTCTGTTCTGTGCTCCAGCCAGTGCTGCAAAGCCTCGACTTGTGACAAACTCCTGACTCACTTCCAACAACTGATAGTCCGTTGATTAAATAACATGCTGTCTCTATAGCTGGCTCTTTGCTGATTAACACTGTAACTGCTGATCCTGTAACTGCAGCTCAACTGCAACTTGTCATGTATCTGTAAATGTATCTGTAACTCTTTCACTTAAAAGCTGACTTTCCATTAACCCGTGCCCGGGTATCCATAGTCTTTTACAATTTTCTGGAACTTTCCAACATTCCAACAGCATTCTAGAGCTTTTAAGAATCTACCCAATATAAAATATACTTGGCTCTAGAGTATTACAGACTATGGTTCTGTATTAATCACGAATATACTAGAATTTTCTCAAGCATTCTATTGTAAAAAATACATCACTGGCTTGACCTCATACGCCATGTCAGTGAAGTGCTATCTCCTAACAAACAATTAAAACAGCTAAATGAAACTTATAGAACTAAAACCAGTGTCAGTTCACTTTTGACAATGAACTCTTTATTACTTTATATTTATTTTCATAAGAATTAAAATCGTGTTACCAAAGCAGAGGTCGACATCAAAGTATGATCGCTCAAGTCTTTCTAATTAATTACATTCATTGCAGTTAGAGACAAGACTGAACTAACATGACATACAATCCGTTTTATCAATTTTTGTAGAAAATAAAGCGAAAAGAGTATCTTTTAAAAGACGCTGTAAAATGTTTAAGTTTCATTTTGTGGTGGTCACCAATAACATGGCCGCCAATTCCGTTGACAGACGGTCTATTAGCCCCACAAAATATGAAGAAAATAAGGTGGGTCGGGTTTGACGGCAATCTTGTGGACAAAGTGGGAAATGATCGTCACGACTGGTTTTCAGTATTTCCTTGAAGTTATTCTGAGTAAATTGAATCCAGAAATCTGACCTCTGCTCTTATCTACTCTAATACCGAAGTGCCACCATTTTAAGAGCACATCCTCGTTGAGTGTTGAATTCTTGGTGCGAATCCAGGTACCCTTCAGACAAGTGAAACTGTCAAAAATCTGGTAAGGAATGACACCTGAATTTTTGGAATTAGAATGTAAGAGCATTCGGATTACGGTCTTTTCTCCAGAACGGGACAGTCGTGAATTTGTGATTTTAGGTAAATAATGGCCAAAATCGCACTTTTTGGTCATTTTTCATAATATCAACTTTTTGGTGGAAGTAGCCAGGTATAAAGACATGGCTTTGTTGATTTTCTTCATCTTTGAGAAATCCCATAGAGCGTACTTTCTGTCAGTTATGCTTTTTCAGGTGCCTTGAGACAGTGTACAAGCAAGGGCTTTCATTGACACGGAACAATGATGACGGGCGAACTGAGGTCTTAGTCCAACACTGAACATCAATTTTTTGAACTCAGAAATTTGAAGCAAAGAGAAAGTACATAACTTAAAGGCTTAAAGTTTAAATTTTCTTATTCTATATTCTTAGCTAGTGAAAACGGATTTGGGTTTCTGTCGGCCGCGACGAGAGACGCTACAATCCGCCCCTTTTTGAGTTAGTTACCTAAAGACGCTGTCATGTATGTCCGACGACTGTTTAATTTGCGCGATAATTCAAACAAGTTTAAAAAGTCAGTGGTTTACAACAAAGAAAAGTTAAGAGATTTATTTAAAAATCTAAAATCTTAAACCAAGCCTGCATTCTGTAGACGCGAGAAATTCGCAAAAACGCCAGGTCACGCAAGATTTCACGAGATGTCGCCCTGTATTAAAATCGAAGCACGTAATCGCACTATCATCCTTTACGAGATTCTTACGTTGGTGGAACATTTTGAAAAAGTTGTAACAGGTTAGATGTACAAGTGAAAATCAGATTTACGACCAAAAAGGCGTCTACAACCTTTAAAGTCGTCCCATTAACTCGCACACGCGAGTAATTTTAGTATGGTCACGTATTTCGCCTGTAATACTTGACGATCTCTCTCGAAGAAATGCGATTTTTTGCTTTTTCCCAATGTTTTGCCCCTATGGAATGCAACCCTAATCTATATGGCTTTACTACGTGGTTCTTGGTCAGTGTAGAATCCAATTACCTTCGTCGTTCAGTAATCCTCATTATATCATATCATCTATTTAATGTGAAACATAATTACGTTGACCTTCACTGAGTTGGCCAGTTCTTAATTACTAATAGTAAATGGCTTCATGTAAGAAGAATGTTGTGGATTTCATGTTGAGTTAATTAGTTGGAGAACGAGCTCTCCCATAATTCTTTACTTTGTTTGCTGGCATTTTTTCGCAGTGATGTAACGTGTCAACGAATGAAATGGACGAATTGAGGTCACCGAAATTTTGAAGTCGTCCGGATGTTTTTTCACCAGGAGAATTTTTCCCTCGTAAGTACGTCTACAGTAGCTTTTCTACCATTTTGTGAACAGCGCGACCGAAAGTGAAAGCTTCCACCAAAACTGTACAAGGTAATAAATATTGCTATTTTGTTTGGGAGGTGGAGACAACTCTCTAAAATTACAGCCACAATCCCCAGTCCCAGACCAGCAAATGCCAAACCTGCGGTACAAAACCTATACCCGCACCCCAAACTTCGCACACGCACCGGCCGAAAATACTTCAGGGCCTACCCGTCGACCAAGCTACACACCCAGCCCGGAGACCCAACTCCAATCGCGCACTCATGATTCGGGGCACGAGTTTCATTGCTCGAGTATGGAGTTTATATGTTGTGCGAAAGCGTCATGAAACCTGTGCTTTCTTTCAAAAAGACAAGTTTTGGTTTAGGCAATTATAAAATTGGTCTTGTATTGTTCCTTACTCAGTTTAGAAATGATCTTTGAGCTCGATAAAAACTGACAATTCTTTATTTCTTCAAACCAAGACTACAAAATTTCATTTCACACCGTGACCTGGAAATGCACGAGTTTGGTCTGAAAGAATAACGAACCCACAATTTGTTCAAGACAAGATATTGCACCTATTTAGACTGAGGAAGAATAACGGCCTAGTTCAAGTTCAAGTTCAGAGACTGAAGCTCGGGCCCTGACAGCGTTTAACCATATGGCGTGAAAAAGTTCGATTTCCTGTTCCCGTGCACAACAACCTGTACGTCAACTCGATTGGCGATGTCAATTCCGCCGTGTCCGGTAATTTGCTTTCCAATTAAGTCATTTTGTTTTCAGGTGAGACAAATTTTTTAGTATTGTTCGCTGTCAGTAAGTCACCACTGACTTCTTTGCTGCATAATGGACACATGTGACAATCTAGCGGCTATTATAGCTCCCAAGTGCTCGTTACCAATGTACCCAAATAGTCTGATGCTAGTTACCAATGTACCCAAATAGTCTGATGCTCGTTACCAATGTACCCAAATAGTCTGATGCTCGTTACCAATGTACCCAAGTAGTCTGATGCCGTTGGTTCAAACAACAAGAGAACCTGGTTTTTGCAGTGCTGAAGTGCATACAAATGTTTCGTTTGAAAGAATTACCAAGAATGACACTAACGTGTTAAAATCTTCTGGCATTTTTGAGACGGGAAAAATGAGCACATAGAAAAGAAGCGGCACTTTAGCAGCACACTGAATCTATTGCCATGACACTGTCACGAATGTTATCTAACGGTCCAATTGTTGAAATTTCCTGAATATATTGACAACAATCAATAGAATACAAATTTTACCTAACTTTTTATGTTGGTTTAAGTGAATTTAAGAATCCTCATACAAAGTGAAACAGAAATGAGTTCAAAACCAATTTCCTCCTTGTCTGTTCTTTTAGATGCACAAAATGTCACTCTTAATACATGAAAGATTTCAGCTTGAGATGTTTGTTCAAATGTAACAAGTACGACGAGACTTTCCCTTGGGAGAAACAGCCATTTATATACGTTAAATTTTGGCTTAAAATCCGCTGTTTTGTGATTTCATTACAAATCATCAATTCTTGCTGTTGGCTGCCTGTCATCCAAAGAAATTGAGGCAAGTGAATTCATCGCGTAAAATACTTTGATAGTTACCGAGGGGAGGTTAGATGAGCTAGTAAAACAGAGTCGGACAGTGATAATATAAAAACATCACGCTCGCCGTTTATGTCAATGATCAGCATAAAAATGTGATTAGTTCTGAAATCTGAAATTTGGCACCGTTTTAGGAAGTTTACTTTAGTAGTTCATATTTTTAAAAATAAAAGGTCATCTCAGTGACGCTAGCTGAAATGGACCTGGCCGTTCTTTCTTTCACCCCAACGTCACCTGGTGCCACTGAGCTGAAATGGCTCGGATTCTTTCTGTACCCATCGCCACCTCTGGCAGCTTCCAGGTTTCAAGATGAGAACAGAACCAGTTGTGCTACTTTTAGCCATAACTGCAAAACACGTGTATAGCTTCATGGCTTGTAACAACGCATGTGGAACGTTATTTATCGATTAAGCATATTAATTTCAACATTATTCCAGATTGTTTTTTTCAAGACGTCTGCTTGTTTTCAAGAACGGTCCTAACAAAAATTAAAACCAAGACATCATGTCTGTGTCAATGGCGACGTTCATGGGGGTGAGCATAGATTAATTTAAATCATGGACATTTATTAGTTAGATTGTATACATGTTACATGTTAGACCATTGTAATCACGGATCTGATAGGACTGCATTAAATTCCATTCCTCCCCTCATCTGCTTTTTTATTGCAACTGTTTATTATATACACTCATATTATGACGCGCACGTACGAGTGCAATGCGTATACTTGTCCGGCGATCTGTTCACCAAACCTTTCTAACGATGGACACACTTTGTAAGCTGAGGTTTTCAAAATGCGCATGCTTAACATGTTGTAAGAATCTGCCTGAATTATTCCTGGGACAGGAAAGACAAAGCTTTTAATTGTTTTTTCTCATTCACCCTTTCAAACAAATGAGGTCTACGCAAAGGGCAGGTATCATAATTACCATCAACTATAGAACCGAAAGTCGCCACTTTCAATACTGCGAATAACAATGATGATGATGATGACGATGATGATGATGAAGATGATGATAATGTTGACGACGACGACGATGGTTGTTGTTGTTTTATTATGTAATTACCTAAATTTTTATAATGTAATTTCCTAAATTTTAGCAAAAGCATAACTGCCCAATGAGGATATAACTTATATGTTGATAACGAGTGAAACTTTCCCTAGCATAATGCCTCGCCGTTTCCTGTTGCCACCCTTTTTCCTCATCCATTAATTAAGCTATTACGTGGTTATATTGTAACTGTCACGCACCCGAATGACGGCAGACTTATATTCTACATAAAGGCTTCTTTTCGCTACTTTTAACATACGTTTAATTAACACGGATATGTTCCTGCATCCATCTTAATTACGAGGATAGGATAAAGCAGCTTGACGCCATGAGCATAGTTTTAATCCGTCAGTCATTTGAAACCGCTGAGATGTAAACGACGTTATTAGCTTATGATTAACTATGCTTGTATTAATTAAAATTAAATGACATATTCATTATTTCGCACTATTGTTCGACTATGTACAACGTAGTATTTCAGGTCGCTTTACGTCAGCTCACAATTTGTTTGGTGACTTAGAAATTTGAGAATGCTAGGTCTGTAAATCTCAAATTACAAACGCGGGCGTTAGTTTGCAGTAAACAAAGGTGCAGTTCATTTGCGTAAACATTTTTTATGATTCAATGGAATTTAGACAATCCCGCTTGCATTATGTTTCAAGTTTGTTTTGTTTTTTCTCGTCGTTTGGCGCTATTATAGAAAGACTGCCATCGATGTCAAAGTATAAATTTAGGCGGTAAATATATGCACCGAGTAAAATACAGAGAAGTAACTTGAAATATTCCGACAAATTTAAGAATCCGATATATATTCAGACAAAACCTACAAAGTATGCATAAACACTTGTTAATTCTGTCACTGGATGTTTGTAGATGTGTCCGAAACGTTGTGAAGTTATCAACAATTACATGTACATCAAAATTCAGTTAATTATTTGGCTAAATACTGATTTCGTCGGTCGTGATACCGGCACAACATAAACTTTAGTCCTGTTACTGACATTCTCTTAGCTCTAGACTTTCTGATTGAATCCCTACATGTAAATCAAGATATCATTCACAATATGCACTCTAATTACAGTCAATAAAACGTTAATTGAATCGTTCACTTGTATAGTTTCACGGCGTGTTTGAGTTAGGTCATATTGCCCATCAAAGAAACCCCGCATCTGACCAAGTGGGCGGAAGGCACCTACGTAAAGAAATTACAGATTTTGCGACTTGTCAAAGTTAAAGGGATACTAAACCCTGTTTTGATGATTTCACCCAAACCTCGTTCTTTCACCTGCTAGTGCATCATTGGGGTCAGTCTTGAAAAGCAAAGGCAGGAATCATCTAAAAACTCATACTCCCAATCTCACAAACTGGACATAACGGTCTTTGGTGGGTGTTCTTTTCTCCGCAGTTGCCATGTAATTCGCTAAAACATGGGCGGCGCAGCACTGAAATAAGTGGGGGGCTATTCAAAAAATAAATGTTTGGGAAAGTAAAGATATTCTTTGGCGCTCTACAACAATATTACTAGCAGAACCCGATACCTTCACTATAGACAGAGATCGTGTAACTTCGTAACTTAGTTTACAAAACAGCCACATGGTTCGCATGTTATGTGACACATGGACAACATATGGCTGCAGCCATTTTTCTAGAATGTTATCCATACATTTTTGATGAACTGTTTACTTTATCTTCTCTCCAATTCCTCCGTTTAGCCTTATTTGACCGTCTCTGGCTTTACTTATAAACATTTTGCAATTATCAGAACATTACCGTAGTACATAGTGTTATCGTGGAATTATTCCTTCACAGAATCTCGTTCTTGCTAATTTCTGAGCGAAAATCATGTTAACCGAGCGAGAATCGCAACAATAAGTATTCATTTACCAGCAAATGCACGCAGTTTCCAAACAGACATCCTCGTGGGAATTTTGCTGATCTTTGTAATGTTGCCATTGAGATCATGATCTCTTCCAAAATATTTGTATGTAGGTCTGTTAAAAGCATCGGCTTTGATTCGATCTGATAGGCTCGTTCACAAACCAATAAAACTGGAACAGTTTGTTGGCACGCGTGATATGTCCTCGGAGACTCTTTTAACTCCTTCGTAGATTTGATTTCTTGTACCGTTAATCCCTGAATATATACCAGGGAATGATAAAATACTGACGTTATCATTCGGCGTCAGACGGCTAAAATGACTACCAAGTGAGTAGGCTTGACACTCGACATTGTAATTTCAACAAGTCTACACTAATGCCAAGAACAATAACATATTTCCTTGCAATTCACATCGTTAGAAATTCAATGTTCTTCGATGTGGTACTACTTTTCAGTGGAATGTGACTGCTTAGACAATTACTTCAAGTGGAAAATACTGGCCTACAATTTTGGTACATTAATGGTCAAATTTCTAGAAAAACACGGTACCATTCAGGAACCTAACCTGCATACACAATGCAAACTGGCAAATGTGAACGACGATCGTTCTCATTGCCGGTGAACTTTCTACACTTACTGGCACCGTAGAGTATAGACAAAAGATTCGGAACTCCGACATTTTCTAGTGTACTATCCTAGAGGAGGCGCCACTCTCCCAAATTATCTGTTTCAGTTTTCGGTTAGTGTATTGTGACGACCATCCACCCGTTCAGTAACGCTAGGACCTCGCTAAAAAGCAAGACTTCGCGAGATTACGTGAGATATTGCTGTGCATTTTAAATGAGAGCACGTGACTTTGACTAGCTTTTAGCTAGGTCCTAGCGTAGGTCCTAGCGTAGGTCCTATCGCCTACTGAACGCACGCCGTGATTAAAGTCCTTGTTGCAAACTGCCCATGTGGTTCCAGTATCCGAAAATACTTACTACATAAAATCTTATTTTCGGCACCCTTTCTTTACATTCTTTTCGCCTTTCTTGCCAAAAGCGATTTTTCAACCGTATGATTACCGGTTGTCATCGGTTATTTCCGTACCCACATTTCCGGCTCATCAGTTCAGGAACTTGTCCTGAACGCCGCCATTTTTTCCTTGTAACTGAATGTGCTATGGTTTGCTCGAAAAGTCTTCATTATATTGTCTTATTAGTAATATATCGTGATTCGTTTGCATATGTAGTGTATTTATAGTTTGTAGTTTGTGGTCGTTGATTTTTTTTGGAATGTTACGCGTACTTAGTATGTTAAAATAGCATTGGTGTTTAGTTTCTTACGTAGGCCGGTCGAACCTAGGAACCAATATGAGTCGAACCTATTTTTTTCAGTTTTATTTTTTTCCTCGTTTTGAAAAAGTACTTTGCTATCATCGGAAAGGTAGTACATTCTACTCAGTAAAAATCGAAAAAGTATCAAAATCGGGGCAAGCACTGTAAAGTTATTGTAAGTTTTGTGGCGAAATTTGGGTCACTTTGTTTGGATCGCGTCGGCCATATTGCCCTGGAGGACAGCGAAATGAGTTACGAGTTTAAAACTTTGTGTAAATTGTTTTCGCCAACAAATTACGGTGACATTTAGTTAGACATAACTTTACTTACTATTCTGCACGATTTAGCAGTGTTCACCAAATTTCAGCCTCGCAGTTGTTACTCATTAAGTGATAAATGTGCTCACAATTCCCGTTGGACTTCGTCTCATTTCTGGCGGCACCTACAATGTCGACTTTTGCTGAACTGAAAGGCATGTTCAATCGGCTACTTTGTAATTTGTGAAGATTTAACGTTGATACATTTTGACAAACGTTGCTACAAAAAAGAAACTTTGTTCAATTTTCGTGTTTTTTGTGTTTGTGGCCAGCGACCAGTTAGGCCTAAGGGTAGTCTTGGCGCAAAGCTGTATAGGCCGCCTAACAAGCTGTATTTTGACTATAGTCTTCACTGGTTGCTGGTGACTGAGGCTAACTAAAGTCTGCCGCGGCAGTGTGACACAGGACTAACCAGCCCGTAATTTCATGCAAGTGTCTGAAACTACCCTTGAATATATGCAGCATTTATCATTTGACCATTTTACTTCGACAAAACAGCTTGCAACCGCATGCATTTACCGTTCGCCAGTGTCTGGTCTCGATCCGCACCGGGTCCGATAGGCTGCGGTCCCGAGTCTGGCAAAATAATTTCTGTCAAAATTTATTCGCCACATTTCTTCAGCAAATTCGATAAAATTGTCTGTAGTTTGATTTTATTAAAATTAAGGCGCGCTGTCGATCATTTTATCCCCGTTTGCTGGCTGGTAACAGTACAGGCACTGCTCGAGTCGCACTGACGGCGTTTTCTCGGCCTGGGTTCCTGAATGAATTGTACTTCCGGGTTCGCGGCAAGTTCAAAATGGCGGTGTTTCTTCGGGTGCGAATCGTGAGTGGCGCGTTCATTGAAACTGTTTTCGAGTACGGATCGTGTATTAGTTATGGGGTAGGTACTTCTTGGATCCTTATAACATCTTCTAACCATATAATAAGGGTTAACAACGCGTGAGAGAACTTGAAGGACTTTAAGCAGACGTACTTGCCGGAAATAACACCAGATAATTTGGCCAGGTGTCGCTAGTGAATAATGACGTCAGGGCTACTGTAAGAGCACTGATTTCGTCCATTGAACGTCTACGGAGTTGGCGGTCCATGCAATGGCGGATCTAGGATATCATAAGGGGGTGCCCAACATGCTGTCTTGGGCAATCGGTTGCATGCGCGCACTCAGCCTAAATGCTGGGAAATCCTAGGGGTGCCCGAATTTCTCGCCGGACTATAAAAAGGCTGGTCTCGATAGGACGCTTTCCACTAGGTCTAAGTTCCCCCCCAAACGCACACGCAAACACGCTAAATCTTGTTTCAGCCTCTCGTTAATTACCAGGATTAATTACTAAACTAAATTTTGCCTCAGGCTCTAGCTATTTTATTTTTTCCGGCAGCCAAGGGGGAGGGGGGAAGGGGGCCTGCCCCACCCTAAATCCGCCTATGCCATGTATTATAGTCTATGCTGGCATACCCTTACAAAATGGCGGCCACTAAAGTAATTGGTCGGCGAGTGTTGAATTACATATACAACTCACTGTGTCCTTTCCTTAAGCGAAGATTTCCCTCCGCACGTTCTTTGCGAGAGTCTTACTTCTACGGGAACGAAGCCAGAGCAGGAGCAGGGGCGGATCCAGGATTTTGAGTTAGGGGGAGGGCAGGGCAGAGTATTAGCCAGGATTTTGCCTGTCAGACATTTGCACCCTGCCAAATGGAATCTGGGAGAATTTTAGGGGGGCATGGCCCTCTTGACCCGTAGACGTGAGTGACTGGCGAGATAAGCAAGATCTCGCAAGTAAAAGGTGAGCGTGCTTCGAATATGCTCGGAACCTGACTAACGTAGGCTACCCTAGCAAACGGCGATCAGTGAATTTGAAATATTGAATTATTGTATAGAATTAATAATTTTCTAGGCCATATAGGATAAAATTCATCGTTTTCAGTCTCTGAGTGAAGATTTCTCACCGCAGGTAGATAGGTAATGTCTTGCATTTACGGAATGCAGGTTCACCAACAGGCTGCTACAGGCCTCTCAAGCGCCGGCCATGCAGCGCAAAGGTTTCCATTTCGTTTAGCTGCATGTATTCACTGTTTTATTTGCGTAGATATTGAATATTTATTTCTTGCAGACAACACGTAATTTCACTGTCTGTGGCTGTGTTTTTTCCAAAAACAACATGCTGCACTCGACGTCCACTCAATTTAATTGACCAGCAGTCACGTTCGCACGCGTACATTGATAAAAGATAAATTTAGTACTCCTAAGGTATCGGCTTTCTAAAGTCTAAAATCAGATTTGGTAACCAGTCTTCAAATAAACCGATGTCGAGCGAAATGCAGTAATGCATAGTTGCCATGGTAACCAGGTAGTGTCTAATCAACATTATCCTAAGTTGAACACAGCAAATACAGCAGATTGTGATGAATTATTTCCTAAATCAAGTAGCTGATTCGTTATCAATGTTTATCATAATCAGCAGCACAACTTTGAAAATCCGTAAATGATTATCATGATAACTAATAATTATAAGCACGACCACAGAAACTCACATAAATGTGAATAATAATGTATTAGAAAATCATATGTAACCTGGGTCCAGGTTCTAAAATCTTTTTACTCGAAATGAAACTCGGAACTCTGTTTGGCATTTTCTACTCTACTTTTGTGGGAATTCAAGTGTCTATATTGCCAAAAATAATTTCGAGTCCGTTTCGAGTACAAAGATTAGATTCCGGGCCCTGGTGTTTAGTTGCTTATTTTTCCTCTATGAACCTGAAACAGTACCAGCCAACTGGTATCACATTCGTAGCCAGGGTATTGGAACGGGTCGGTCGTAGCCAGTTACCTGCAAATTACCTATCGCAAACATGGTCATAGACAACGTGTTTTGGCATTAATCGTGTCATCACACTTCCATCCTGACAGCAGGAAAAGTCAACTAACCAATACTGATGTTGCCCGGTAGTTGTTGGTTTTTCAGTCGCCTCTGTATGCCCCTGGACCGGCTTGAGCTGTAGGTTGGAAATATAATTCCAGAGTGCAGGATGTGAGTCCCGTCGCCATAGGTAGACAATCTCTGTTTGATGTTGACGGTGGAAGAGTGCCTAGTCAAAAGCTTGATGTCGGAGATGTAGAGATTGAGAGGGCTGTTGTCGTTAGATGCCCCAGCCAGGTGATCCGATTTTTCGTTCACGTGGACGCCGGCATAAGCAGGCACATAGGTTCACACCACAATCCGGGATGGATGTTAGACACGGAAAATGGGCAGTACGATGGCAGGTTGCCAGAGCATATCTTAAACAG